>CM047428.1:41165887-41510886 GCA_026168455.1 Theocolax elegans
GTCCGCGAGCTTCACGAACGAGTGATTAACCGGTTCGGCACCCCGGAAGTATTTCATCGGACAACGGGACCGAGTTTAAAAATAAACTCGTAGACGAATACCTTGAATCTAAGGGAGTGTATCATTCGACGACACCCCCTTATCACGCACAGGCCAATCCTGTCGAGAGGGCCAATCGGACCCTTAAGACAATGGTGGCGTCGTATATCCAGGATAAGCACAGCGACTGGGACGACAAGCTGCCAGAGTTAGTCTTTGCACTAAACACAGCGGCAAAGTTCTACTGGATGGAGCCCGGCTATGCTGAACTATGGTCGCCAACCCGAGGCGCCTAGTACAGCTCGCTTTCTTGAAGTGTCAAATTTTGTACACCATTCTAAAATTAATTATATTTATGTAAAAAATGAAAAATAAAATATTGAAATTATTATATTATTGTTACTAAAAATGATTTCTATCTAACATTTTTGTTTGAAGGCGTACTTTTTGAAATTCAGGTTCCCAACTGGTATGACTTCATCATTTAACTGCAATACACTTCTATACTCATCTTTAAAATAAATTAATTATTTTACAATTATTTTACAAAAAGTAAAAAATTATTTTCTTTTATGCTATAATAAAAACTTACATTACAATACTTTTGATGTACAAAGGACAATTTAAACAAATGTTTTATACTCTCCTTCTCCTTCTCCAGAAATGTTTAAGCCATACTTTTCTTTCTAAAAAAATAATATATGTATGTATAAAATAATATAAACATTTTTATATATATTACTTAAACTTCGGAAAGAGTTTCTGCAATTGAAAGCACTGAAATCAAACTGTAATCGACAAGTATTTTGAACCATGCAAAAATTTCTACCAATCTGAATACAGATTTTTTTATATGAAAAGTATCTCACACTATTATTTTTCATTTCTGGACCTCACATGTTTTACAGTAATAAATAAATAATATTCTAATGATATTAATTTGTGCAAAATTAATTTCTGCAATACTAATAAAATGGACATTTCTTTTTTATTCTTTTAAATAATAAAATAATACTTGCACCACCGTTGGTTAAACGCTTCATATATGTGTTAATTCTGACTTACTAATGTATTTCTTTACATTTATGAAAGTATATAATACCGTGAAGAAACTGCAATGAGTATAATAATATATAAATATTGCAATACTATCTGGCAATTTTAATATCCTACATCACCAATGATAAAATAGACATCATTATTTTTATCTAATAAAGTTCCTAAAAGAGGCCTGCGATGGCTTGGTCGGTAGGGCGACGGACTCGTAATCTGGAGGTCCCAGGTTTGATTCCCGGCCCCGGCCGATTGATACAAGCAGCACTAGCGACTGTATTTTCAACAAGTGCTTTCTTCACCAAGACATCTTATGACCTCCGTCGCTGATTAGCAAGTTTTTCTTAGTAGTTATGTAAAATAATTATTATTTCACTTAACTAAGGATATACAATCTACATGATTTTACCAATTAATTAATTAATTAATAAGATAATAGCTAAGATGTATGTAATTATTTATAAAATATAACATCAGTTAATATAGTCAGAATTAACACATATATGAAGCGTTTAATCAACGGTGGTGCAAGTATTATTTTATTATTTAAAAGAATAAAAAAGAAATGTCCATTTTATTAGTATTGCAGAAATTAATTTTGCACAAATTAATATCATTAGAATATTATTTATTTATTACTGTAAAACATGTGAGGGCCAGAAATGAAAAATAATAGTGTAAGATACTTTTCATATAAAAAAATCTGTATTCAGATTGGTAGAAATTTTTGCATGGTTCAAAATACTTGTCGATTACAGTTTGATTTCAGTGCTTTCAATTGCAGAAACTTTTTACGAAGTTTAAGTAATATATATAAAAATGTTTATACAAAATATACATTTATGGTACGATTCCAAATACTTGTCGATTTCAGTTTGATTTCAATTCTTTCAATTGCAAAATTTTTTATACGAAATTTTCGTAATATTTATAAAAATGTTTCATTAAAATTCAAAGAAATAGATAAAATAAGGTAGTTAGAAATTAAAATTATTTATTTATCAGATAACAATGTCAGATTGAATTGCATAATTTATTTATCAGATAACAATTTTCAAAGTTTGATTAGAATAGCACAATACTTGCGGGTTTTGACACATTCTTGGAAGGTGTTTTCGAATTGAATACTTTCAATTGCAGAAAAATATTATGGAATATAAGTTAGATATAGAAAAGGTGTAATTAAAATATAAATAAGTATAAAAATAGAATTATCTTAAAAATGCAATAATTAATATATTTAATTTTTAACCCATTGTATATATCATATGGATATTTGGAAAAGTGTATGTTATACTTGATTAATATTTATTTCATCTTCAAACAATTTTGCATCTGTATTTAAAGCATTACATTGAATTTTAGATCCGTTATTATTATTGAGTATACGTTTAAAAATTTTATGAGTTTTATCAAGAATGAGTAAACAAATACACATTCTTTCATGTTATGTTCACAACTTTTTTTTTGCGCACGGAAAAAATACATATATTATGTATTCTTGAAAAAACAATTTTAAAATATATATATATTATATAAATATTCCGCCGCACGCACACACACCCACATACATACATACATATATATACACATACATGGGCTATTTCACGTCAAGTGGTACGATGAAAATTTTAAATCACTCCAAAATTTGAGAACAGGCTGGAAACATCTTCCAGAACATACAAAAAAAATTTAAGTGTTAAAAATAATTTGCTTAAGAGTTATTTGACCATGAATAGTGGAAATTTTTCAATTTTTTAGAAAAATTTCTATTTTTAAAGCCATTTATCTCAAAATCTGTTGATTTTTTTGAAAAAACATTACAAACTACTTTTGTTTAAATTAATCTTTAGAACTTAACTACCCTGGTTACATTTCTTAATTTTAAAATCTCGAAGAGATAGAACACCCGGACATATTGAATATCAAAAAAAAAGGCTACTACGCGAGCTTTCGAATGGCTTGGGTTATATTATTGGCCAAGACCGCTGGTGTAACTTATGCCTCATAAACCTCATAAAATCACTAATTTCCACGTATTTTAGGACATAACTTACACCAAAAGTGTAATATATATATATATGTGGTAATGAACAATTAACTTACCAAAAATAGTAAAGTGCATAAACTTAATTGTAGTATTTAGTAAAAACCTATTAAAATCTTAGATTATTTCAAACGGATCTAAATAGAACTATACCTCCTAAGATTAATTTATTTAAGTCATCGCCAAGTGTTCTATATGTCATTAATATTTTGTACTTTTAGAGTAATAAAACTTTCTACTTAATTAAATTAATTTTTGTATTAGTTTTAAAAAATTATTTATAACATTTTAGTAGTATATAAATAAAAACCTGTTTCTTCCATTTCTCCCGTAATTCGTAATTTGCACCCTCTTTCAAAATTTGCGTTTTAATCCATAATTATATCCAATTATTTTTTCCTTTAGTTGCAGACCCCATATATTTATTTTAATTATTATAAACAAAGGCATTCCTTAAATAACCTTTTGTTTCTAATAAATACATACTTGTTTATTTAAGATATTGTTTTATATAAATATACGTAATCTACTTACTTATAAATCCATACAATTTTTAAATTTTGATTTGAATAATATTTAAATTAAATACTACTAAAATAATAATTTTCGAAAAACTTTTGAAATGTAATTCGTATTTTATATTGCCACTGTTAAAATTTGAATTTTCTTTTGCCATTACTGTTTATAATAGAATTATCTTAAAAATGCAATAATTAATGTATTTAATTTATAATTTATTGTATATTTCACATATAGATATTTGAAAAGTGTATGTTATACTTGATTAATATTTATTTTATCTTCGAAAAATTGTGCATATTTTTAAAAACATTACATTAAATTTTAGGTCCGTTTTTATTTTATGAGTTTTATCAGGAATAAGTAAACTAATACACATTCTTTCAAGTTATATTCACAACTTTTTTTTGCGCACGGAAAAAATACATATATTATCTATTCTTGAAAAAACAAGTAACGCGTACACACACACACACACACACACACACACACACACACACACACACGCACGCACACACATGCACACTCACGCACACACACATGCACACACACACACACACACACACACACACACACACACACACACACACACACACACACACACACACACACACACACACACACACACACACACACACACACACACACACACACACACACACACACACACACACACACACATGCAGCGCCAAGACCAACGCGCGTGGTCGCGCACTTCTCGAGGCGTTCGCTCTACTGGGGCTGCAGATCGCTAACACAGGGACAACCCCGACTTTCACCATAGCCGGCAAGTCGTCCATAGTCGACCTCACCTTCGTCGATCCAAGATTGATGGGGGGAGGGGGACTCGGCTGGAAAGTTAGCGATCGTTACACGGGTAGTGACCACCAAGCACTCGTGTACCAGCTTCAGCTGACCAGCGGGAGGACAAAGAGAGCAGGAAGAGGAGCAAGAGAGAGATGGGCACCAGCCACGTTTGATCGTGAGACGTTCCTCTGCTCCCTTGAGGGGGCAAAAGTGGAGGGAACCGCCGAAGAAAAAACACGAGGCCTCACGAATGCCCTAACAGCGGCTTGCGATGCCTCTATGGCCGTGAAGTTTAACCCTCGCGGCCGCCCACCGATAATCTGATGGAGTGAGGACATCGCAGAAAAGAGACGTGAGTGCCTGCGTGCCAGAAGGCTGCACCAAAGAGCGAGGGGAACACCGCGGTTCCAAGATCGTTCCGCAGAATACGAACAAAAGCGGAGGGATCTCAAGGTGGCCATCAAGGCTGCCAAGAGAAGGTGTTGGCGGGAGCTCTGTGAGGAGGTGGACCACGACCCCTGGGGCAGACCGTATAAAACGGTTATGAATAAGATCAACCCCGGGGGCGCTGTTGTACCCACCGACCCAGTTTTTCTGGAAGAAGTCGTCCGCCACCTGTTTCCAGAACATCGGAAAAGGGCAGCAGAAACGGGCCTGATGACCACCATTGGTGCAGCCGAGTCGCCAGACATTAGTGAAGCCGAGCTGAGGATGGCCGCTAAAGGTATTTCCGTACGTAAAGCCCCAGGGCCGGACGGAATACCTGGTCTGGCCGTCAAGACAGCGGCGATGAGTGCTCCGGGCTTGTACCTGGACGCATTCAACGCATGCATAAGAGAAGGTTGCTTCCCGGCCCAGTGGAAGACGCAGAGGCTGGTACTCCTACCGGAGGAGCCATCATCTTACCGCCCGCTCTGTCTACTGGATATAGTTGGGAAGCTCCTGGAGCGGGTGATCTGCGCCAGGCTCGCAGCGGCCATCGGTCGGGCCGGAGACCTCTCCGACAACCAGTTCGGCTTCCGAAAGGGTCAATCGACCATGGACGCTGTAGGCAGAGTTGTTGGTATAGCCACAAACGCCATCAATGCTGGTCGGAGTGCAAGGCGGATGTGTGCCATCATCACCTTGGACATCCGGAATGCCTTCAACTCTGCCAGATGGGACGACATCATGCTGTCCCTGCAGCACTTCCAAGTGCCACTCTATCTCAGGGAGGTCACCTCGAGTTACCTGACTGACCGTACTCTGCTCTACGACAACGACGACGGTGTGCACTCCCACAACATCACGGGAGGCGTGCCGCAGGGTTCGGTCATTGGGCCCCTACTCTGGAACGCTGTCTATGACGGCCTGCTTAGGCAGCAACTTCCGGAGGGTGTCTCGATGGTGGCTTTCGCGGACGACGTGGCGCTAGTGGTGGTCGCAAAGAGTGTCGAAGAGATCGAATATCTCGGAGACGTCTCTATAGAAGTGGTCGCCACTTGGTTGAGAGACCACGGACTTAGTCTGGCGGCGGAAAAAACGGAGGCGGTGCTCATCTCTCGCACAAAAAAGGAGAGGACCGCCACCTTCACGGTAGGTAAAGAACGGATACGGTCGGTGAAAACGTTGAAGTATTTAGGGGTCACACTAGTCGCGCGGCTGTCGTTCAAACACCATCTCTCGAACGCAGGCTCAAAGGCGGTAAAGGTGGCCCGTGCGCTGGCGGGCATCATGCCCAACATCGGGGGACCCCAGCAACCGCGAAGGTCTCTCCTTGCCTCGGTGGTGAACTCCGTAATTTTATACGGAGCTCCTATCTGGGCTGATGCCCTGAACAGGCACAAGAGCTTTGGTGCTCCGTGCCAGAGAGCCTACAGGATAGCCGCGCTAAGGGTGGCCCGGGCGTACCGAACCGTATCTGACATTGCGCTCTCGGTGCTCGCGGGGACCGCCCCCTTCGACCTCCTGGCAGCCGAGAGAGCTGAAAGACATCGTGAGGGTGGGCGACGCCTAGAAGAGAACCGCTGCCACAACCGATGGTCATTTCGGACCGTAGAGGAGTGGCAGCGGAGATGGGACTCAGCCAGGGACGGCCGCTGGACCTACCGCATCATCCCGCGGATCCGGGAGTGGGCGAGCAGGAAACACGGCTTCGTCAGTTTCCAGCTTACCCAGGTGTTGACCGGGCACGGATGCTTCCGTAGCTACCTATTTCGCATAGGGGTCTACGGCAGCGCAGAGTGCCCGGCTTGTCCAGGGGTGCACGAAGACGTGGAACACGTCCTCCTATGGTGTCCGCGTTTCAGGGAGGAACGGGACCAGTTTCAAGTCACTTGGAGCGGTCCCCTCACCCCTGAGGGCATCGGGGCGTGCCTGCTTGACTCCCAGAAGGGATGGAACGCGGTAAAGAAGAGGAGAGAGGAGTTGCGATGGCAGCGGTAGTGGGCTAGTGTAGTCGTTGCCTCCCCCGCGAAGTAATGCCTTGCGGCGGCTCCCACGGGGGAATGAGGTAAGAAAAGAGGTGGAGTTTTAGTGGGTATGCCTATCGACATCCTTCGGTAGGAGAGGCCCACACAGTCTCGCATGGCTCCAGTCATGGTGCATTAAGCATTTCTCCACCTCTTCGGAAAAAAAAAAAAAAAAAAAAAAACACACACACATGCACACACACACACACACACGCACACACACACACACACGCGCACACGCACACACGCGCACACACGCGCACACACACACACACATGCACACACACACGCAGTACAATTTGGTATTCAAGTTCATCAAATGTCATTAAAAAAACAAATTGAATGGGACGGTCGGCACTTTCACGGACATGTTGATTTAGGCTTGGGAAACGATGAAACCGATGAAGCAACATATGCCTTGGTTTTTATGCTTGTAGCATTAAATGGACATATTAAAATACCGATTGCGTACTATTTTATTAAAGGATTAAGCAGTGAAATCAGAGCTAATATTTTGTTACAAATTTTAGAAACTTTGCACGAGTATTAAATAGCAAGTGTAAGATCTTTAACGTTCGATGGTGCATCAACTAATTTAAGCACAGTAAGCAGCTTGGTGCAAATTTAACAGATATTAACGAGGAATGTTACTTTGAACATCCGATAACTCATGCACATATTACTATTATACCTGATGCGTGCCATATGCTTAAATTAATTCGCAATGCTCTGTCACAATTTGAACTTGTGAATAACAATGGCTTACCTATTAGATGGAATTTTTTAGAGAACAAAATTTACATGCTGGTACAAAAATTAGACGTCGACATGTTAATTTTCTGAAAGAAAAAATGAAAGTTAAATTAATAAGCTGCCCAAACTTTTAGCAGAAGTGTCTCAAAAGCACTCATTTTTATGAAAGAGAAATTTCCTGATGAGTTTTACAATGTTGATGCAACTGCTGATTTTTGTCAGAAGATCAATGATGTTTTCGATTTCTTAAATTCACGATCAAAGTTTGTAAAAAATGAATCACAAGAGTGCATTACAATGGATAATTACAAAAACTTAAAAGATAAGGCTGACGAATTAATAATCTATATAAAAAGCTTGCAAATAATTGAAAACGGTATACAAATTTCTGTTTTAAATTCAAAAGGAAGGATTGGATTCTGGGGTTTCATTGTTGCTCTCGAAAGTGCACTGAAATTAGTTAATTATTTATTTACTAATAAGTACATGACTTACTTGTTGACTTATAAATTAAGTCAAGACCATCTTGAAACTTTCTTTTCTTGTATGCGAAGGATGGGAGGATTTAACAATAATCCCACCTGTCGCCAATTTAGATCAAATTACAAGAAATTGGTCACTCATGTTCACATTTGTGTTGACAGTTGTTCGTTCGCATTACATTCTGTCAACGCTTCCGAATTATCATTTTTGACGTCCTCTCGCGGTTTACTACGATTAGACGGCTCTTCGTCACTGTATTCACTACAAACACTTGAGTCATCTTCGCTTTTATTCGAGCCCTTCCAAACTCGCATTCGGCTGACATGTGCAGTCGACGAATAGCCTCGATCGTGGAAGTCGTTTAAACGTTTAACGCGGTACGTGTCGCCGGGCAATATGTCTACCACAACTAATGGACCGCCAAACAGAGGTTGTAGTTTGTTGGATGTTCCGGTCGACGTTAGATTTCTTTTAACGAAAACAATATCTTCAATCGCGTACTTAATTCCCTTAAAACGTTTTGCGTCATACCGCTTTTTATACAAACTTTGCGCCCCTAAGATGAACTCACGAACCTCGTTTTGCACATCCATCGGTAAACTATAAGTTTCACAATTTTTATTCAATTCGCGCAAATTACTATCGTCAAAACGCGGCATAAAGCCATACAGCGCCTCAAAAGCAGATCTACCGGTCGACTTATTAAAACTGGTGTTAATATCGCGTTCAATCTTACGGATCTGCAAATCCCAATCGCTCTGCTCGACAAAATCGGACGCTGACCTTAACGCCGGGATAAGCGTTTGATTCATCCGCTCGATCAAACCGTTAGCTTGCGGATGTCTGCTCGAATTTAGTGTGCGCGCTATGCCGAATCTTTTGCACAAATCAGTAAAAGCTTGAGACGTAAAACACGTTCCTCTGTCCGAAATGATTCGGTTTGGAGCTCCGAACCGCTCTATAAATTCCGTAACCTTTTTAACTGTAATTCTACCATTTACATCTCGCACGGGTACGAGGCTTACAAACTTAGTCAAATTATCGATGATACCGAATACATATTTATTCTGGCGCGGAGTAGTACGGAACGGACCTACGTGATCCATGTGGATGACGTCGAATGGACGCTTCCCGGGTGGTATCGGAAACAACTCTCCCTCGGGTTTTCCAGACTTTCGCTTGTTCAAAATACACTCATAACAATTTCGCACGTGTACTTTGATGTAACGTCTCATTCCTGCAAAGTAAAAATATTTACTCATCCACTGATGAGTCTTATCACAACCAAAATGACTCTGTAAGTCGTGATATCGAATCACTAAAGCCTTTCGCATGGCGCGAGGTACGACATACAAATCACGCGTATCGCTATCGACACCGACTCTTCGATACAATAATCCTTCGTTAAGTACAAAACCTTTAACCTAACTACATTCAAACGGACTTCTTTCGCTCTCCGGTTTTCGCAAAATATCGATTTTAATTTTTATATCTGGATCGGATCGCTGGAAGACTAAAATCTCGTCTTCTCTAGTTCTAATCATACAAATGCTATCTCGCTGAATTGAAATCGGGACATACTGCTCCCTTTTCTATATTTTATTTCAAAATCGAATTCGGATATACCACTGACCCATCTAGCGATTTGGGCATTTTGGGTCTTCCATGCATTTAAATTTATTAGACATTGACAGTCTGTTACAATGACAAAACGTAAACCGATTAAAAATGTACGCAATCTGGATAAAGCCCAAGCTACTGCCAATAACTCTAGACGCGTCGAGTGATATAACCGTTCAGCCTCGGTTGTTTTTCGACTAATTGCGTATACAAGTTGCAATTGATCCGATTCACCATCTGATTGAAAAAGCATTGCCGCGATACCGATCATGCTCGCATCTGTGTGAAGCTCCGTCCTACTCGCCTTCGAACTATACAAGCGCAGGACAGGTCTTTCCGTCAGTCTCTTTCTCAAAAGCTCAAACGCTTTCTCTTCTTCGCTCATCCAAATAAACGACTTGGACTTTTTTAACATGTTTGTTAACGGCGCGGCTAAGCAATTCCTTATATCTTAAATAATTTCCTTATATCATTTATTATCGTTTAATTACTATTGAAGAAGAAGAATGTTTATATTTACATAACCTAAAAATTCTGATACTTAAATTACTTTAAATTGTATACATATATTAATTTACAATTATTGTTAATTAAGTATAATATCAGTCAAATTATTATTTGGTTAGAATTTAAATTAATTGTTTATTAAAAGGCATAATTTTTTACTTACAAAGGAGACCAACCAAGTAAATACCAAAAAACAATTCGCTAGTTTAATTTATAAATATGATATAGAAAGTAAAAGCTATAGATTAAAAAAAATCATGCTATCAATTTAATTAATTTATTTTGTATATTAGTTTCCATGAACATAGCTTTTGAGTTCAAATAAATTTTATGGTTTTTGTAGTATGATGATAATAGTTTTTACCAAGTGCGTATACATTAGAATATAAAAATTTATATTAAAATATTCTGCTAGAAAGAGTTTTTGTTAATTTATAGAGATACATAATAAATTTTTATAATTTTGAAAGCTTCAACACTGTATGTATAAAGTGTGTATACATATATGTATGATATATTCTCTTAAATATTGTTTTAAAGACTAAACATTCATATACATATTATGTATTTTATTTCTATACAGTTTTATTCGCAATTTCATCAGAGCAAAGGGATGTAAACTAAGTTTTAATATGACTTCATCTAATTCAAAGGACGAGTTGATCTTTCTGTGTGATGGTTTGATACTTTTTATTTGAAAATATTTCAAACTTATAATCTATAAAAATTGTATTTGTAAACTTTGTTTTAATTACTATTTTATAGTTTTATTAAAATTGCATTAATATAAAGATATTGTACATAATATATACAATTAATAATTTGCTATAAATATATTAATGTTATATAACTATGTACTTTTAATAGTACATTGTTAAAATGTACAATTAACATTTAATTTATATTGTATCATAGGATAAATTATGAACCAATAATAGCTCCAATACAAAAAATATTTATTTCATTATAAAAATGTGATTTTAAACTAAAAAAAGCTTCAACATTTAATTTTAGTACTATCCGGATACAACTGAATGTCAATTTATATTGTATAATAGAAAAAGTTATTGAAAGATGATAGCTTCAATACAAAAAAATATTTATATTATTACAAAATTGTGATTTTAAACTAAAATAAGCTTTCTTATGTATTATAAGATAGCATCGATTCACAATATACATATACTACTACATAGTTTAAAATTGAATTTAAGTTTTATCTGGAGTCATAATTGAAATTGTTAAAATAAAAATTTAAAAAAACAACAAATATTACAACAAAATAGAAAGGAAACTATATTACATAAATTAAAAAATTTATTTGAAGGTTTTTTTAGATAGAATTTTTGCTTTTAATGATTTCCTTGATTAATTTCCTTCATGATAATCATGATCATAATATTTTACAAAAAATAGTACAAGATTTAGTTTAAATTGTATCTTTTCTTTACAGTTTCAACAGATACATGTGACAGGTTGGTGTCACATATTGCAGGATCTCCTGAACTACACCAAAACGATAGCATTAATAATATAACAATCCCTTTAATAAATTGTCAAAATGTGCCTCGACCTAGAACGTACCTCAGAAAACACCTGTATTATAATTGATTCACCAAATGGTGTATTATCAGCAAAACCTATAGTATAAGGGAATCCAACAGTCTTTCCTTCTCACCAAGTAAATAATTTAATTATTTATCGTTAAATAAATATTAAAATAGAAAAAGGCAAAACTATAATTTTGTAAATAATCTTTATCATATGAATTTTATAATAATAGTTTACAATCAGTATTCCTAAATATAACTTACTTGTTCCTTAAATAAATTTTTTTTCAGTTGTTCCTTCAAACAGTGATAATTATATACAGTTATATATACTATATATAGTTTAAGAAGAAAAAGATATTTCATAAGCAGCGCAGTTCTTTGTAAAGGATATTTATATACAAAATCAAATCTGAAATACTGCAAATAAATTATATTTATATAAAGATTGTAATATGAACATTTATTAGTATTCGAGAATTACAATGCAAATATGTCTGTGATCACTTACTGTATATTCTAGTTTTAAAATTATAAAATTTTCTACATTATTCGTTAAACAAAATCTATGATGAAATACGGCGTTTTCATTGTATTCAAAATTACATCAGTAAATTAAATTTGAATATTTCTTATTACTTTTGTAATATTTCATGATCTTAAGACTTGAAATTTCATAAAAATGCTGCATTTTGGAATATCCCTGTCAAAAATATACAGCTGTAAAAATAACTGGAAATACAGGTGTAAATCCATGTCATAATACAGCTGTATTGGATTTGCCTGGATTTATTAACTGGATTTACAGGTGTAAATCCATGTAATATTAAATGGATTTTTTAATTTTACAAATGTTTTTTTATTTAGATTAACATACAACCTTTGATGGATTTTAAACGCAATTTACAGCGATATTATTATTAAGAAAGTGCCCCATTCGACAAATTATCCATGTAATACAACTGTATTGGAGTGAGATTGCGTGGATTCATTAACTGGATTTACAGGTGTAAATCCATGTAATATTAAATGGATTTTTTAATTTTACAAATGTTTTTTTATTTAGATTAACATACAACCTTCGATGAGATTAATTAATCTAAATGAAAAAACATTCATAAAATTAAAAAATCCATTTAATAATACGTGGATGTGTACCTGTAAATCCATTTAATATTACATGGATTTACACCTGTAAATCCAGTTAATGAATCCACGCAATCTCACTCCAATACAGTTGTATTACATGGATAATTTGTCGAATGGGGCACTTTCTTAATAATAATATCGCTGTAAATTGCGTTTAAAATCCATCAAAGGTTGTATGTTAATCTAAATAAAAAAACATTTGTAAAATTAAAAAATCCATTTAATATTACATGGATTTACACCTGTAAATCCAGTTAATAAATCCAGGCAAATCCAATACAGCTGTATTATGACATGGATTTACACCTGTATTTCCAGTTATTTTTACAGCTGTATATTTTTGACAGGGTACTTTGCCGTAAATACACCAAACAGACTTTAAGTTAACCATTTTTAAAAAACTATTTTCCTTATTTTTAATTTCCTATCAGAAATTTCAATTTTGTTTATTCTATTATAATGTTCAGTTTCAATATTTTAAAACTAGAAACAAATAAATATAAGTTATATATATATATATACTATTTAATAGAACATACTACTTACATGAAGCAACAGGGGGTTTTGCTTTCAGATCTGACATTTAATGTTATTAAGATTATATTTGTAAAATTGTTATCTACATTACTTTAACAAAAGAATTATTATATTTTTACAAAATGGAAGGTGTTATTAAAAAAAATGTATCTTCGCTTAATCACGTAAAATAATTGTTTAAAATAAAGATATATTTAATTCACCTGACTTATATGTGTATATTTATGTCACTGTCACAAGTGAGTGATTTACAAATTTTTTAACAAAACTTTATCAGGTGTTTACATCACCAAATTTAACTTTTTAATTATTGAAATGACTAAAATTATTAAATTAAGGGTAGCTTTTTGTCTTTTGACTTATATATTGTAATTTCAAGGTTCGACGTCATATATTTAAAATACGTGATTTAAAAATATGCTTAAAAATTTATAAATTAGCCACGTGTCCTGTTCAAATTAATCAAGGATTATATATATTACCTACTATAATTTAACAATTTCTTTAATTTCTTTAGGTAAATTTGGTAATATAATTAGGTAATTTAATCAGCTTTTTATTAAGTAAAGTAATTAGCTACAATTATATACCTTATTTTTTACATATATTACTTTTTAAAAACCTAAGTTTGTAGAAAATTAATTTTTCTTTTATTTGCATAGTTTACAAAAGTTTTAAAACTTCAATTGAAACAAAAACTTAATATTAGATATATATTTTACCTAATAAAATCACCCGATAAAATTACCTAATTCTATCCCAGTTGAAAAAACCTCATATAAAACTATAAAAAAAATTTTTTTATCGTACTTCATGTGGCTTTTGCACCCGGAGTTTGCGATAGAATGCTATACATTATTTAATACGAATCGGAAAGAATAAGCTTATAACTATAGGCTTCATAATGAACACCTCATAAAATGCGATAATAATAAATTTGTTTATAAGGTTTTATAGGAATAAACGTGTAACATAAAAGAGCATAAAATAGTTTATCGGAGTATATCGGGTACACATTTATATTTAAATATTTTGTATTTATATTTACCGGGCATTATAAGGTTTTGCCACCTTTCACGTACTTATATATCAATGCTTTTTCACTCTAAAGCTTATAGTATTTTATAATGAAAAACCCGAACATGAATGAATTATCTATAGTTCTATTTCAGGTAATACAAAATGATATATTCTTAACAAGTGGATTTCTATCGGGATTTTAACAGTTATTGTCTTACAGAGCATACAAAAATATAAGGTTAAATAGGGCGTCTCACAATAACGCCAAGTATTGGCTATATGACCTTACCAGCATATTTCAATATTATATAACAACTTACCTGGTACCTTTATAGGGATTTATGACGATCGACGCATGAAATGGGCGGCTTGCCTAACGCATCGTACCTGGCTTTGCCAGTCAAAAAATAACCGCTATTGAATCGTTTATCGTATTTTATGAGGTATTGCTGTATTTACTATTTACAAATCTGGATTACAAATAATTAAAGATTTCTCATGATTGCAATTTATCGGGTTGAATAGGACATTTCACTATAAAGTCGAGCATTATTTATCCGAATCTACCGGTATATTCTAATATTGTCAAGCAACCTATGTGGTTCGTTTATAGGGTTTAATCAGTATTGTCACATAAATCAGCGGTTTGATTACAGGATCTTATCGGTTACGCCCACGTAAAAAAAATTTATAAAGTTTTTATAAAAATTGTATAAAGTGGATTGTATACAATTTGTATAAAAAATTGGTCTTATAGAAACTTTATAAAATTTTTATAAAAAGATTGGCTTTCATAAAAAATATATTTTTATTAAATTTTTAAATAAATACCACACTTTAAAGCACATTTTAAAGGAATTTACATACAAAAACGCGGTCACTTTAGGCTCAATATAAATTGAAACATTTTAAAATAGAAAAAGATAAATAATAAAGTAATTAAAAACGTTCGAGATAAGTTTTAAAATTTTTTTACGCTATTTTATAGGATGGGAAAAGTTTGTGAACTATGGGAAACGTATTGCGCAACTTGGGAAAAGTTTGTGAAAATTGGGAAAAATTTTGCAAAACTTAAATGTTAAAGTTTTGGGAATAAACATATATAACCTTAAAAACAGGACTGCAAAATTCATCAGCTGGCAGCGGTGGCGATGGGTGACTCGTACCGACGCTTCTACGCAGGGAGAAGCTGTTGATCGTACCTTTAAAATCGTCTAACCTGCAACAAAAATATTACAAAAACACAAAGTATCTAATGTACTCAATCGCTAAGTTTTTAAAAATCAAGAGAAAGGAGGACTTATCTGATCAAAAGTGTAGACGGAGTTGAATCTTCAGGTCTCAATATTCCGGCTCTCCCCTCACCGAGACTGAATTTTAAATTCTCAAAATCGATAATATTCCATGCTGCCAATTGACGCACCACATATATCTAGGTTAAAAGTACGACTTCCGCGACGAATTTAGTGGTAAACTGCTTGATTAAGTAAAATACGACGGCAAACGTTTCGCGCTGCACGAAGCTCACGGGAATAAGACATCAAACTGAAGTTGGTTAGATGTCAAACTGAAGTTGGCTTTCTTCTCTATCGTCAATTCATTTTATACAATTTTTATACAAACTTTATAAATTTTTTTCACGTGGGCGCCTGTCGTTGAAGCAACCGCTATTGAATCGTTTATCGTATTTTATATGAGGTATTGCTGTATTTTCTATTTACAACGAATAGGCATGTATCTGGATTTCAAATAATTAATGATTTTTCATGATTGCAATTTATCGGGTTGAATAGGACATTTCACTATAAAGTCGAGCATTATTTATCCGAATCTACCGGTATATTCTAATATTGTCAAGCAACCTATGTGGTTCGTTTATAGGGTTTAATCAGTATTGTCACATAAATGAGCAGTTTAGTATTACAATAAACACGGAATAGTCGATTACATTTTTGGCGCGAAATTTGTATTTCTCAAGTGGCTTTGGTGTTACTAAGAACACATAGAAATACTGGACAATTGAAATATTTTTTCTAAAAATAGGTTGATATGTTTTCATATTAGAAAAATAATGAAGTATAAACTTTATTACAAGAGAATGCTAAATAAAGAATACATACCAATTCCGTAACAAATACAGAATTATTTTAAATGTTAACATGAATCATCGAATCATATAAAAGATTAACAAAATTGGATAACTTTATTGAAAATTAAATTTAATATTTCTTTCCCTAGCGGAAATAATCATATGCGTATAATGTTTATAAATACTTAATAAAAGTTATTAGCTTTTATTAGATTTTCATAACACTTTATAAAGTGCGGATTTTGGACTGTAGTAATAGTTTAAAAAATTTGGTGATGTTTATAAGATTTTTTTAGTTGTTTTTAAAATTTCGTAAATTTTTCTAAGCTTTATTAGGTTTTATTAGATTTTTGTATTTCGAATATATCGTGAAAAACGATAAAATGACACTAATAGTAACTGCCCTGTTGAAAAGACCTTATAAAATCCGATAAAATAATGGCTCATTGAATCGGGGTGCCGATAAAAATTTTATAGTAATATATCGGGCGATTTCTTTTTTATCGGTACCTATAATGAAATCCTCACAACTACGAATCACAAGTTCCGAAATTTAGTTTTTATAAGTTTTACCTGGTAAAAGATATATCAGTTTCTATGAGACTATTAAACTTATAGGCTTTTATAGAGATATGCTCATATAATTATTTATAGAAATCTATTCACTTTACCAATATGAATTCAGAATCGGCATATATCGTAATAAATTGATTGAAAAATTATAAGCCTGTATAGGTGTTTTACTACATGAATTACACAAGTGCATCCAAGAAAATATTAATCGGGTTCTATAATGAAAGAAATGACTATGAAAAGATTATAGTTCATACACATTTCCCGATAAAAAATTTAATAAGCTCTTATCATGGAAATACTGTATATGTTTATATCTTTTTTTATTTTCTAATAGTAGGTATATAATTCGAGTCTATAAGGAATTCCGGGTGCAAAAACCTCATACCATACTATACAATAAATGTTTATAGTATTTTATAAGATAAACCTCACAAAAGAAAAAAACATTTTATAGTACAATATGATGATCAACAAAATAAATGGGCGGTTCGTTTATCGGATCGTATGAGCTAAGACATCCATAAATACAATCTTAATCAAATTGCTAATCGCGTTCAACCAGGTAACCTCCGTATTTATTATTTATAACAAATAGGCATGTATCGGGTTTTCGAGTATTTGACGTATTCGTGTGCATTGAATTAATAAGGTTCTATAAGGCTTTTCACTATATTGTCCACTAACAGCTATCGGTGTCTACCGTTAAATTCCATAATTTTAAACCAACCAATACAGTTCTTTTATAAGGTTTTACGAGGATGGACGCATGTATTGGGCATACGACCTATCGGGTACTAACGGCTGCGCCAGCAATAACAAATCTTAATCAAATCGCTAATCGCATTCTACCAGGCAATTCCGTATTTATTATTTATAACAAATAGGCATGTATCGGGTTTTCGAGTATTTGACGTATTCGTGTGCATTGAATTAATAAGGTTCTATAAGGTTTTTCGCTATATTGTCCACTAACGGCTATCGGTGTCTACCGTTAAATTCCATAATTTTAAACCAACCAATACAGTTCTTTTATAAGGTTTTACGAGATTCGACGCATGGAAGGGACAGACGGCCTATCGGGTTGTATCGGCTGCGCCAACAATAATACGAATTACATAAGTATACTTAATTTATTAATGCTGCAGCGATACTCGTGTGACACGTTCATGTATTCTTAGTTTTGTAACCTTTAGTTATAAATGTTTTTCATTGTTATTCTTCATGCATATAAAGATAGAAGTTTCTATGATATACTACTAATAAACATGAAAGAAATATTAAATTTATTTTATATAAACTTATCCAATATAATAATTCTTTTCTTTTCAGACATCAAATCGAACTCAATTACATGTTAATTTTCAGTATATTTTCAAATACAAAGAATATTCTTCGTCCAAGGACAAAACAGATCTGGAAAACAAATAATTTTAATTCAATTTGAATGTGCTCTAAATTATAAAAACTAATTAATAGCAATAATTAATAGCTCTGAGTGAGTAATATTTTACATATACTCATATATATACACTATGCTCTTGTTAAAAAGTAATTCAATTAGTATATTCTTGTAAAATAAGTTTTTCTTTTTAATTATTGAAATATGGAAAAATATTAACATAACTTATAAACAAAATATTCAAAGTTTATACTACGTCTATGTTTAAGTTAATTAGTAATGTTTGTAAGATAACAGCCAAACTCTAGACAGTTGCATGTAATCTTAATTTTGAATTATTTAGTTATAAATATTTTTATTGTTAATCTTCATGCAAGTAAAGGTAAAAGTTTTTATTATAAAGCTACTAATAAAAATCAAAGAATTATTAAATTTATTTTATATAAACTTATCCAATATAATAATTCTTATAAGATTCACTGATTCAAGTAAACTCTGTAAAATAATTCAGAATATGTAACGGCATTTATATGTATTCTTTCATTAGTATACTCTTGTACAAAAGTTTATTTTTCATTATTTTTTAAAAATAAAAATATTAACCGAACTTTTAGAACAAATATTTCAATATTCAATATTCCTATATATTTAACTACTTTAGTAATGGTTATAGAAATAACTGTCAGACTCGAGTGACACTTGCAGGTATTCTTAATTTTGTGCCCTTTAATTATAAATATTTTTCAATGTATTCTTCATGAAAGTAAAGATAGTGGTTTTTTAGCTTTTAGGTTTTTTCAAAAGTAAAAGAAATGTGCGAGTTTTAAAAAAGCTAATAACTACTAATAACTTTTTTAAATTATTATATACAGTAAATAAGTATTAGAATTTTTATGAATATTTACCAATAGCAATCTTTATTAATAGTTTTGTTTTTTTTGCATACATCACTTAGAAACAGCTAAAAACAGTTAAATATAGGAAAATGCAAACAGTTACTATTAGTGTCATTTTATCGTTTTTCACGATATTTTCGAAATACAAAAATCTAAAAACCTAAAATAAAGCTTAGAAATATTTACGAAATTTTAAAAACAACTAAACAAAATCTTATAAACAGCACCAAATTTTTTAAATTATTACTACAGTCCAAAATCCGCACTTTATAAAAGTATTATGAAAATCTAATAAAAGCTAATAACTTTATTAAGTATTTATAAACATATTCGCATATGATATTTCCGCTAGGGAAAGAAATAATAATTTAATTTCAATAAAGTAATCCAATTTTGTTAATCTTTTATATGATTCGATGATTCATGTTAACATTAAAATAATTCAGAATACGTTACGGAATTGGTATGTATTCTTTATTTAGCATTCTCTGTAATAAAGTTTATACTTCATTATTTTTCTAATATGAAAACATATTAACCTATTTTTAGAAAAAATATTTCCATTGTCCAATATTTCTATGTGTTCTTAGTAACACCCAAAGCCACTTGAGAAATACAAATATCGCGCCAAAAATTTAATCAACTATTCCGTGTTTATTGTAATACTAAACCGCTGATTTATGTGACAATACTGATTAAACCCTATAAACGAACCACATAGGTTGCTTGACAATATTAGAATATACCGGTAGATTCGGATAAATAATGCTCGACTTTATAGTGAAATTTCCTACTCAAACCGATAAATTGCAATCATGAAAAATCATTAATTATTTGTAATCCAGATACATGCCTATTCGTTGTAAATGGTAAATACAGCAATACCTCATAAAATACGATAAACGATTCAATAGCGGTTGCTTCTACGACAAGCGTAACCGATAAGATCCTGTAATCAAACCGCTCATTTATGTGATAATACTGATTAAACCCTATAAACGAACCACATAGGTTGCTTGACAATTTTAGAATATACCGGTAGATTCGGATAAATAATGCCCGCCTTTATAGTGAAATTTCCTATTCAACCCGATAAATTGCAATCATGCAAAATCATAAATTATTTGTAATGCAGATACATGCCTATTCGTTGTAAATAGAAAATACAGCAATACCTCATATAAAATACGATAAACGATTCAATAGTGGTTGCTTCAACGACAGGCGCCCACGTGAAAAAAATTTATAAAGTTTTTATAAAAATTGTATAAATTGAATTGATGATAGAGAAAAAAGCCAACTTCAGTTTGAAATCTAACCAACTTCAGTTTGATGTCTTATTCCTGTGAGCTTAGTGCAGCGCGAAACGTTTACCGTCGTATTTTACTTAATCAAGCAGTTTACCACTAAATTCGTCGCGGAAGTCGTACTTTTAACCTAGATATATGTGGTGCGTCAATTGACCAGCATGGAATATTATCGATTTTGAGAATTTAAAATTCAGTCTCGGTGAGGGGAGAGCCGGAATATGAGACCTGAAGATTAACTCCGTCTACACTTTTGATCAGATAAGTCCTCCTTTCTCTAATTTTTAAAAACTTAGCGATTGAGTACATTAGATACTTTGTGTTTTTGTAATATTTTTGTTGCAGGTTAGACGATTTTAAAGATACGATCAACAGCTTCTCCGTGTGTAGAAGCGTCGGTACGAGTCACCCATCGCCACCGCTGCCAGCTGATGAATTTTGCAGTTCTGTTTTTTAAGGTTATATATGTTTATTCCCAAATCTTTAACATTTAAGTTTTGCAAAAATTTTCCCAATTTTCACAAACTTTTCCCAAGTTGCGCAATACGTTTCCCCAAGTTCACAAACTTTTCCCATCCTATAAAATACCGTAAAAAAATTTTAAAACTTATCTCGAACGTTTTTAATTACTTTATTATTTATCTTTTTCTATTTTAAAATGTTTCAATTTATATTTAGCCTAAAGTGAACCGCGTTTTTGTATGTAAATTTCTTTAAAATGTGCTTTAAGTGTGGTATTTATTTAAAAATTTAATAAAAATATATTTTTTATGAACGCCAATCTTTTTTATAAAAATTTTATAAAGTTTTTATAAGACCAATTTTTTATACAAATTGTATAGAATCCATTTTATACAATTTTTATAAAAACTTTATAAATTTTTTTTACGTGGGCGTAACCGATAAGATCCTGTAATCAACCGCTGATTTATGTGACAATACTGATTAAACCCTATAAACGAATCACATAGGTTGCTTGACAATATTAGAATATACCGGTAGATTCGGATAAATAATGCCCGCCTTTATAGTGAAATTTCCTATTCAACCCGATAAATTGCAATCATGCAAATCATTAATTATTTGTAATCCAGATACATGCCTATTCGTTGTAAATGGTAAATACAGCAATACCTCATAAAATACGATAAACGATTCAACAGCGGTTGCTTCTACGACAGGCGTAACCGATAAGATCCTGTAATCAAACCGCTGATTTATGTGACAATACTGATTAAACCCTATAACGAATCACATAGGTTGCTTGACAATATTAGAATATACCGGTAGATTCGGATAAATAATGCCCGCCTTTATAGTGAAATTTCCTATTCAACCCGATAAATTGCAATCATGCAAAATCATTAATTATTTGTAATGCAGATACATGCCTATTCGTTGTAAATGGTAAATACAGCAATACCTCATAAAATACGATAAACGATTCAATAGCGGTTGCTTCTACGACAGGCGTAACCGATAAGATCCTGTAATCAAACCGCTTATTTATGTGATAATACTGATTAAACCCTATAAACAAACTACATAGGTTGCTTGACAATATTAGAATATACCGGTAGATTCGGATAAATAATGCTCGCCTTTATAGTGAAATTTCCTATTCAACCCGATAAATTGCCATCATGCAAAATCATTAATTATTTGTAATGCAGATACATGCCTATTCGTTGTAAATAGTTAATACAGCAATACCTCATAAAATGCGATAAGCGATTCAATAGCGGTTACTTTTTGACTGGCAAAGCCATGTACGATGCGTTAGGCAAGCCGCCCATTTCATGCGTCGATCGTCATAAATCCCTATAAAGGTACCAGGTAAGTTGTTATATAATATTGAAATATGCTGGTAAGGTCATATAGCCGTTACTTGGCGTTATTGTGAAACGCCCTATTTAACCTTATATTTTTGTATGCTCTATAAGACAATAACTGTTAAAATCCCGATAGAAATCCACTTGTTAAGAATATATTATTTTGTATTACCTGAAATAGAACTATAGATAATTCATTCATGTTCGGGTTTTTCATTATAAAATACTATAAGCTTTAGAGTGAAAAAGCATTGATATATAAGTACGTGAAAAGTGGCAAATCCTTATAATGCCCAGTAAATATAAATACAAAATATTTAAATATAAATGTGTACCCGATATACTCCGATAAACTATTTTATGCTATTTTATGTTACACGTTTATTCCTATAAAACCTTATAAACAAATTTATTTTTATCGCATTTTATGAGGTGTTCATTATGAAGCCTATAGTTATAAGCTTATTCTTTCCGATTCGTATTAAAAATGTATAGCATTCTATCGCAAACTCCGGGTGCAAAAGCCACATGAAGTACGATAAAAAAATTTTTTTTATAGGTTTATATGAGGTTTTTTTCAACAGGGTGTTGCATTTTCCTATATTTAACTGTTTTTAGCTGTTTCTAAGTGATGTATGCAAAAAAACAAAAGCTATTAATAAAAGATTGCTATTGGTAAATATTCATAAAAATTCTAAATACTTATTTACTGTATATAATAATTATTAGCTTTACCTATTATAATATAATAGTATTAACATACTATTTAGTATGAATTAATTAATATTTTCTGTAGTACACTTTACAGAAAAATTCTTACCTACCAAAAAAATCAGGAGAAAAAGAATGATTTTTTGATGTGTTGGTTAATAATCTTAATGAAAAGCTTTCTGCCTTGCCATATAAGAAATCCCAAGCTGTGATTATTTAGTTACTACATTACAAGTTTTTATTAACGTAACTCGATCTAACGATTTGTTCACGATGTATTAAGTGAAAACTTTTGTATATATTTTTAGAAACTGTTTAATATAATCTATTACATTTTCATCCTAAGTATTTAAAAAATTTATCATTCATTATATTAAATTTCTAACATCAAGTTTTATGAATAGAAAGTATTTTGAAATAACACCTTCCACGAAGGTGTGAGAATACGCAAGTATAATGATAGTTGTTAACTGATAAAATAAATATTTTCATTTCTTGCTTCTATCATTTTTTCTACTTAGAAAAACTTCAAATGTTCAACAACTTAAAATTTGGTATTAAAAAGTAGATAAATTGTTATTAAGAAGTTGTTTGAATAGAAAGCATTGAAATGAAGCGGAATAACCGACAAGTATTTTGTACCACATTGTAAATCTAATATTTAACTTTTATTATTAAGAATAAGATCAAACCATAATCACAGTATTCGCAAAAAGTTACTGCAATTGAAAGTACTGAAATCAAAATAAAATTGTCAAGTATTTTGCCCCTGTTGAAAAAATCAAGGTGGATATCCAGCTCGATTTCGAGGTCAATTTCGAGCTGGATTTCGAGCTGGATTCGACTCGATTTTGCCTCGATTTGACTCGATTTTTGGCCTCGATTTCGAGCTGAATCCACCTCGACTGGTGTCTCGATTTCGACCTGGATCGGCATCGATTTCGAGCTAGATTGGCATCGATTTCGGGCTGGATCGGACTCGATATCGAGCTCGATTGGCTCGATTTCGGGCTGGATCGGCGTCGAATTCAAGCTGGATTGGCCTCGATTTCGACCTGGATCCGCATCGATTTCGAGCTCGATTGGCCACGATTTCGGGCTGGAGACGCCTCGATTTCAAACTCGATCGGACTCGATTTCGAGCTCGATTGGCTCGATTTCGGGCTGGATCGGACCCGATTTCGAGCTCGATTGGCCTCGATTTCGGGCTCGATTGGCCACGATTTCGAGTCGATTGGCCTCGATTTCGAGCTGGATCGGGCTCGATTTCGAGCTCGATGGGCCTCGATATCGGGCGGCTTCGGCCTCGATTTCGACCTTGATCAGCCTCGATTTTGAGCTAGAATAGCCTTAATTTCGCACTGGATGGGCGTCAATCGGGAACTCGATTTCACGTTCTTTCGGCCTCGATTTCAAGCTGCAATATCCTCGATTTCGTCCTGGATCAGCCTCGATTTCGAGCTTGATTGGCCTCGATTTTGGGCTAGATCGGACTCGATCGGGGATTCGATTTCGAGTGGGATAGAACTCAATCAGTGCCTCGATTTCGAACTGAATCGGTATGGATTGGGGACTCGATTTCAAGTGGGTACGGACTCGATCGGGGCCTCGATGTCGACCTGGATCTGTCTTGAATTCGAGATCGATTGGCCTCCATTTCGGGCTGGAATAGCGTCGATCGGGGACTCGATTGGACACTCGCTAGCCCTCGATTACAAGCTGATGGATCGGCCTCGATGGCGAGCTGAATGGTCCTCGATCTGGGACTCGGCTTCGGTCTCGATTGGGGACTCGACTTCGGGTTCGATTGGCCTCGATTGGCCGCAATTTCGTGCTGGATTTTCTTTAATTAGGGACTTAATTCGTGGACGTGTTGGATTGACCTTGATTTAAAGCTCAATTTAGTTGATATTAATGATCAATAAGCGTTTTCATAGTATATAATAATCATATAGTGAAAAGAATTATTTTTAGAATCAGATGGTTTGTTTTTCTCATATTTACAATAATATAGAAATAAAGCATTATTGGAACTAATAATAACTTTTATTTATACAACAGGTAGCAGTTTAATGTAAGTAAATTGTAAATGTAAGTATTGTATTTTATATAATAAATTAGTTTTTTTACGTACCTTATTGAGGAAATTCTTGCCAGATTTGCATTCTAATTTTGTATTAGTCTTGCTACGTTTTTAAATACATTTTTGAGTATTATTGTTATCTGAACGTTACATTATAAATTACATTATTAATTATGCAGGTTATAATGTATCTGTGTTCAAGGTATGTTTTCATTATTTTTATTGGTAGTTGATACTGCATGATGTGGTTATACATATTCATCGAAACTTAATTTAACCTTTAGGCTGCCAGCTTGTCTCAGATACAGTAATGTATATGAAGTTGCCATAGTCAAAACTGATATGTTTGTTTACTTTTTGGCATACTTGTTGCATTACTATCAATTGTGAGAAGATTTTAATATATATTTTATCGGTTTCACAGCCTAAAGCGTAAGAAAAATTTCATAAAAGTTAGTTCCCGCTCAAAGTACAAACACTGAATTTTTTAAATTTCTACCCTCTCGTTACAGGAAAGTTTAAGTGATATTATTCTTTTGACAACACAAGAGCATTGGCAGGTGACCTTGATAACCTGATACCGTTGAAAAAAAATAGTAATTCGCTTATATGATTATGCATAACATCTTATAATCTTAAATATCTGCCAAAATTTCCTAGCCAGACTGGCTCAAGTTTAATCTACCCGTGACATTCAAACTCCTGTTGACGTATTGGATTATACATATAAATTTCACTTTTTAAAAATATTAATTTTGAAATCAAAATACCGGCAATCTAAAGGTTAAATAAGCTTTGTTAAATTTTATAGGATCGTATTAATAATATTACACTATTTTGGAAACAATATCTTTTTATTTTTCTATAAAAATATAATTTCTGTTGGATTTTTATTATATCTTACAGCAACGTTAAGGTTAAAACTATTATTTTCTTTACTTATCTTATTATTTTTGGACGTCCTTTCTAGATTTAAATATTTATTTCAAGTTTGCCAATACTTATGAGGTACTGGACATATATATTGGTTTTCATTCACAGCCATTAAAATACAAATATTTTTTATTTTATTGGTTTCGATTACTTGTATTTGAGGATTTGTTGCAACAATCTTCTTAATAATGAATTGTTCATTAGATATACAATGTTCTGTTATTAGCTGCTTATACGCTGTGTACTCTTTGGAATTGTTATTGTCAATAAGAAATTGTTGCATTTGTATAAACTCACCATTGACTGTTTGCCCATACGAATTATCTGATCGTCGATTACTTTTATTTGAAAATTTAAACAAACATTTATCTTTAACAATTTTTTTATAAGCTGTTACATCTTCTGCAGACAAATTTAATTGCTGCAATACATCTTCATTTACTGGTAATGGCTTTCCAAAATATCGAAATTGTTCTGATTTCGTGCTTTTTGCAGTAATTTTGTTCTCTAAGTAATAACAATAATCCATAACAGAAGAAAATTGTTTTAAAGCAAACGTGTTTTTCTAAAATTATTATGCTTTCTTGTACTGTAAGACTTCTACAAATTTGACTAAGTATACCTCTTGCTGCATGAACTTTTGAAACAATTTTACCATTACCAGATTCAAATGGATAACCATAATGCACCCATAGTGGTCCCCAATTGACTACACTCTGTGCTAGGTGAGTTAATTGGTGAACATTAAAAGACATTGAAGACATTAAAGCAACAAATTTTTTTAATAAGTAATCAGCACGCTGTAATTTCAATTGATTAATTGACTCCTTCAGCAGTAAATGATAGCCTTCCACTAATAAAACCCAATGTTGTAGAAATTTGTTAAAATTAGGTATTTCAGGTAATATTACGGTACTCTAAAATAAAAGCCAATTCACCCACTATTTAGCCTTTCAGTAGCTGCGAACATATATTGAACGCGATAATCTAGCGAGCTGTAGTGGAACCCTGAATTGCGTAATTTGTTTATCAATATTATCCATAAGAATATTTGATATGCTGTATGGCTTGTTAGAAGTTTTATACCAGTAGTCAGCAAATTGTTTTGATATTCCTAAATCTATACAGTGCATCACATCTGGTACGAATCCAGGTTGAAATCGACGCCAATCGAGCCTGTATTCGAAATCGAGTCCACAATCGAGGCCAATAGAACGCCAAATTGTTCCCAAAATGAAGCAACGATTGAGACCGACCTAGTTCGTCAAGGCCAATTGAGCGCAAAAGCGAGGCCGATCGAGATTTAAAATCGAGACCGACCGAGCCCAACATCGAGACTTATCGAGTCGCCAATTAAGTCCTCGATCAAGGTCATCAAGCTGGAAATCGAGTTCCCGATCGAGGCCATCGAGCTGGTAATCAAGTTGCCAATCAAGGCCAATCGATCGCGAAATCGAGGCCAATCGAGCCTGAAATCAAGGCCGAAGGCTCGAGGCCGATCGACCCCAAAATTGAGATCTATCGAGTCCTCAATCGAGACCCTGATTTAAGCCGATCAAGCCCGAAATCGAGGCCGATCCAGCTTGAAATCTAAGCAATTAGAGCACAAATTGAGACCAGTCAAGGTCGAAATCAACGCCCATTTTGCACAAAATCAAGGTTAATCGAGCGCTAAATCAAGCCCGAAATCGATGCTAATCGATCTCGAAATCGAGGCCGATCCAGGTCGAAATCGATGCCGAATCAGGTCGAAATCGAGGCCATTCCAGTTTGAATTCGAGGCCGATCCATCTCGAAATCAAGTCCGATCCAGCCCGAAATCCAGTCCGATCCACAGCACGAAATCGAGGCCAATCGAGCTCGAATCGAGGCCAATCGAGCTCGAAATCGAGGCCAATCGAGCTCGAAATCGAGTCCGATCCAGCCCGAAATCGAGTCCGATCCAGCCCGAAATCGAGGACAATCGAGTTCGAAATCGAGTTCGATCCACAGCCCGAAATTGAGGCCAATCGAGTTCGAAATCGAGTCCGATCCACAGCCCGAAATCGAGGTCAATCGAGCTCGAAATCGCGTCCGGTCCACAGCCCGAAATCGAGGACAATCAAGTTCGAAATCGAGTCCGATCCACAGCCCGAAATCAAGGCCAATCGAGTTTGAAATCGTGTCCGATCCATTCCCCGAAGTCGAGGCCAGTCGAGCTCGAAATCGAGTCCGATCCAGCCCGTCATCGAGGACAATCTAGCTCGAAAGCGAGGCCAATCGAGTTCGAAATCGAGTCCGATCCACAGCCCGAAATCGAGGTCAATCGAGCTCAAAATCGCGTCCGGTCCACAGCCCGAAATCGAGGCCAATCAAGCTCGAAATCGAGTCCGATTTGCATTCTGAAATCGAGGCCAATCAAGCTCGAAATCGAGTCCGAACCACAGCCCGAAATCGACGCCAATCGAGTTCGAAATCGATTTCAATCCACAGCCCGAAATCGTGGCCAATCGAGCTCGAAATCGAGTCCGATCCAGCCCGTCATCGAGGACAATCTAGCTCGAAAGCGAGGCCAAACGAGTTCGAAATCGAGTCCGATCCACAGCCCGAAATCGAGGCCAATCGAGCTCGAAATCGAATCCGATCCATACCCCGAAATCGAGGTCAATCGAGCTCGAAATCGCGTCCGGTCCACAGCCCGAAATCGAGGCCAATCGAGCTCGAAATCGAGTCCGATCCACAGCCCGAAATCGAGGTCAATCGAGCTCGAAATCGAGTCGGATCCACAGCTCGAAATCGAGTCTCCAATCGAGGTGGATTCAGCTCGAAATCGAGGCCAAAAATCGAGTTCGAAATCGAGTCCGATCCACAGCCCGAAATCGAGGTCAATCGAGCTCGAAATCGAGTCCGATCCACAGCTCGAAATCGAGTCTCCAATCGAGGTGGATTCAGCTCGAAATCGAGGCCAAAAATCGAGTTAAATCGAGGCAAAATCGAGTCGAATCCAGCTTGAAATCCAGCTTGTAATCGACCTTGAAATCGAGCTGGATATCCACCTCGATTTTTTCAACAGGGGCGCTACATAATAATAAATAAATGTCTTAAATTTTATTTACCAATCTATTTTTTGTGCCATAGCAGTCTTAAGGTTATATAATCAAATAAATTTCAATCAATGTATGTAATTAAAATAAATAAAATAATATAACTTCATATGAAAAATTTTAGTAAAATTTATATGATAAATGTGTAGCATTTATTTGCAATCTGTTTAATTATGTGTGCTAACGGTTTTTGAATCTAGAGTTAAAAATTCATGATATCTAATTTGCAACTAAAACTTATTTCGTAAACATTTCTAAGTGAGTAAATGTTGTCTAATAAAAGACGTGAGATTAGTTTTTTGAATAGTAAATAAATTAAATAAAAATAAATACTTATATTTAAATTTTATTATAGAATTGATTCGATAAAAATTACATTAATTTCTATAAAGTATATATCTTAATAAGATACTAGCAACAGATACCTCGCTCGCTAACGCTCACTCGGTTGTATTTTGCTCGTGCTTATTTTAGATGAGTATATGTATAATAGTTACACAGCCTTTTTTCTTTAAAGTTAAATGTGACATTTTTATGTTCATTTTTTAAATGAAAAACATTACATTTTTTAAATAATTAGTAAACCAATTGGGTTTATCAAGGCAGAAATTGCATTTTTATAGATACACCAAATTCGCTGTGTAAAGTTGAAGTTTATATGCATGTAAATTTAAATTTTTTGGATTAAAGCCCTTCAACAACTTTTATCCTGCAAGGAGTTTTTTGTATTTGCACCTGTTTTAAGCCTATTTTTGATAATATTTTAATATTTTACTTAATGAATGTGTTAAAAATCATCAAAAAAGAATATTTTTTATAATATATTTTATAAACATGCCATTTCACATAATATTTTATAAAAATTACAAAAATATTTTTATAACCGTACTCTACCCTTAACACCAACAATGATAATTTGCGCATTGCGAAGAGGATTATGGTATAATTAATGTGGTGACTGAGATGTCGTTTTTGTAAAAAAAAATTGAGAAATAAACAAAATATGATAGTTAACTGCCAAAGTTTTAAAATTAATCAAAATTTCTTTAAATTACATGTAACTACTATTGTACAGACGATTGAAAAGAGTGTGAGAACTCGATATATTTTGTGTCGACTTTCCAATATTTTGGTTTTTTAAAAGAGGTTATAGATTAAAAAACCCATCAAAGACAGAACTGAAAATAAAGTTTAACTGAAAACTTGATCATCTAATGACTATCAATTATTTCGTGACATTCAAAGAATCCGTCAAATGTCAATCATTCGTGAGATTTCGACTCCATTTTCATCATTATTGCAGGGGACCTTTATAGTATATGAGCGGGCGATCGTTTCAAAAAGGCATCTCGAATCTTGATCTCGCGTAGACGAGTTGAAAAGATGCGAGAACTCCATATGTTTTGTGTCGACTTTCCAATGTTTTCGTTTTATTTGATAATTTTAAATAACTATTTATACATTATTGGATGAGAGTTAGGCTCTTGGATAGTGTATTTGATGAAAACCTGATGTCGTTTCTGCAGACCAAGACATGTTGAACTGAAGTCATTTAGATTTTTCGTGTATAGTTGTAACACACGCTCCGTAAAATATATTTATGCTTCCAGCGTTAGCCAACGTACGAATATTGTATTCGACTCTTACGGCGAGGATGTGCTGGTAAGGTATACATTTCAAGAAGCATATATTTTTTCAATGCATGATCCATTTAATAGTAACATAATAATGGCTCTGTAACAGTGTAAGTTAAGGAAAGAAAAGTATACTGTTAAATTTTGACGCTAATAATGATACAATTAAATACAGAAAGAAAATAAATATGACAAAGAGTAAAAAATAAGTATATATATATATATATATATATACATATATATATATATTGTGTCTGTGTAAAAATAATCATTATAGGTTATTATAAAGAAGGTGTGTGTTCAGAAAGAAAGTGAAATATGTCCATATTTAAAATGCACACACATAAAATAATTTCCATTTGGGGGGGTATCGTAATTTTAAATAAATTGATGTAATATAATGTGTTTACAGAATACATAAAATATAAGCATGTTATATACTCTCATAAATTATATTTTTCTTTAATGGCGGTGGTAACATTTTTTATAAAGTGGTATATAATACTGTCGTTGTGTTATATATGGTTTTAATTTGTATGTGAATGTAGTATTATTTCAAAGTGATGGTTTTTATAATGCATATTTAAAAATTTTGGTATTTAATAGAATCTGTATAGTAATTGTTATTATAAAATTGAGTGTTATGAAAATCATTTTTTACGCACGTTGGGTGAGTGATTGTATCTAAATGGCGGCTCTGTCGTAATATTTTATACATGATATATGCAAATATAATTCTAATTGTAAAATTTTAACAAATTTAAGTTTTTAAATAATAATTTTAAATACCTGTTTATACGTTATTATAAGAATTAAACTTTCGGTCGTTGTACTTTGGGAAACTGTGATTCTTTTTTGAAGTCTGTAAGTTTTGTCGAACGGCAGGCTATTATCAATTATTTTGCATATTTATTTTAATGATTCAGTAGTAGTAATATTTCAATGGATTTTTCTTATATTTCATTTTTTTTATTTATTATAACTAATGTAATGATTTGTCATTTACAATATGACATGTTGCAGCCGATTTTCAATTGTATTTTAATGATTTTCAGCGCAAACAATTATTAATTATTTTGCATATTCACTTTAATCATTCAATAGTTGTAATATTTTAATGTTTTTTTTCATACTTCCATTTTTATTTATTTATAAAATTTATATAAAATGTGTATAAATTTTCGTCTACACATTTACAATACTTTTTTAAACACTATATTGTTAGTGTAAATTTTGTGTTTATTTTTTAATGTATCATTTTTTATTTTTGCATTGTTTAACAGTAATATTTTTAAATTTGTTCTACTTTTAGCTCTTGAAAGAGCTACGTATAATTGACCATGGCTAAAAATTGGAGATGGTAGATAGATACCAACTTGTTTGTATGACTGTCCTTGTGATTTGTCATATTGTGAATAGTCATTGCAAAACCTAATCGAATGGGAAATTGTTTTCTGCGCATGTTGAATGGTATATCTTCTTTAGATGGTGACAAAGTGATTCTTGGTATTAAAACTAATTTTCCAATTTTTTTTCCGCTTATAATTTCTGCTTTAATTAAATGTTTCATAAGTTTTGTTACTAATAATCTTCTTCCATTACAAACCCTGTTGAAAAGAACCACGTGGTAAACCACGCGGTTTTACCATGTGGTTTTACCACGTGGTTTACCGCGTGGTTCGTCGTGGTTACCACGTGGTATGGGTGTAAATATGATTTTAGAATAATAGTGTAATGGATGCAAATTCGAACAACTTACAGGATTGCAATAAAAAATTAGATATTTAATACCGTATCATTCAAATAAGTAAGGTCAAAAAGTTTACAAGGTGTGGTTACAACCAGTAGTGATTTTACCAGGGTTGTAATTAAATTATATATTTTAATTAAATTATATAATTAGCAACAACAAAATATATAAAGCCATAAAGTTTCACGCGATATAACCGTATGGTGAAACCACGTGGTAAAAGCGCGTGGTAAAACCGCGTTGTAAAATTGTAAAAATTGTTTTAGAATATTCTAAAAAAAGAATGTGGACTACTTATAGGATTTTAATTAAATTACACTTTTATCCTTAACGTAAAAGATTCAACCAACCCAGATAAGGGTAAACCTCGTAGTAAAACTACGTGGTAAAACCACGTGGTAAAACTACGTGGTAAAACCACGTGGTAAAACCACGTGGTAAAACCACATGGTAAAACCACGTGGTAAGTGTAAAAATTGTTTTAGCAGGCAATTGTAAAAAATACGAATTTGGACTACTCATAGGATTGTAATTATTGTTTTATGTTATTGTTAATTATATAATTTAATTAAAATTTTACAATATTTAAATAAATAATTTAATTACAACCCAAGTAACATCACGTTGTAACCACTACCTTAGTTTTATTACGTGGTTTACTACGCAGTTTTACCACGTAAAGTTTTGACCTTACTTATTTCAATGATACGGTTAAATATATAATTTTTTATTGCAATCCTGTAAGTAGTTCGAATTTGCATCCATTACACTATTATTCTAAAATCATATTTACACCCATACCACGTGGTAACCACGACCAACCACGTGGTTCTTTTCAACAGGGAAGACCTTCATTCACATTTAAATTTCTTAGAAGAATTACTATTGCACCTACTTTTAATTGTAATTTATGTAGAGGAAGTCCATTAGGTATAAGGGAATTAAGAAATTCTGTAGGTAACATGACATCTAAGTTTTCTCCATTATCATCTTCTGCTGTATCTACACTTAAGTATTCAATAATTTGCCCTTCCATTATAGCCAAAATTTTATTATTTATTTCAATTACGTCATTGTTGGTGAAGGCTAATATAACTTTATCATTTAAATCTTTATCATTTATTTTTATTTCGTTTCCAAAAATTTCTGCAATGATATCATTTTCTTTTGTTATTAAATCAAGAGGGATTTCAAGCAGTTCATTTTCTTCTTCATACATATTTAAACGTTTACCTTCACCTACATTTATTAACCATTGTCTAAAATAATTGTAATTATCTGTCACTCGAAGATTTTCATTTAGTGTCATACGTATAAAATTCGGCCATAAGTAACTGTTTTTAACTGAATTTTCAATAACTTCAGTACGACTACTATGACGTATAACTGGTAATGTTTGCCTAAAATCGCCTGAAACAACCAACATTTAACCACCAAATATTTTTTTATTATTACATATATCTTGAAATAGGCGATTGACTGCTTCAAAAGCATATTTCGATGTCATAGATATTTCATCCCATATTATAATTTGAACTTCTTTTAAATTTTTACCATCTATTGAATTAGATTTAATATTACATATAGTACATTCTGTGATATTAAGTGGTAGTTTAAATGTTGTGTGTACTGTTTTCCCGTTATGTAATAAATTTGCTGCAATCCCTGTCCAAGCAACACATAAAAATGAAATGTTTGAGAATTTAAGATAGTCTATTAGAACATTAAGTAAACAGCTTTTCCCACTTCCTCCTGGTCCATCAATAAAAAAACTTTTTTTGTCTTCAATTTTTAAATGTTGCACGATAGTATCAAAAATGTCTTTGTTATGATTTTTTAAAGAATTTACTTTGACGTTTATTTCAGTAAATGTGCAACTTTTGTTATGTGTTGTTGATTTATCAGCATAATCTTCTATAAATGTAGATATAACGGGTAAATTAAAATTATTTAAAGAATATCCATTCAATTGTAGGTTCTTATCAATAATGTTTAATGCTAGGTTTTCATCAGCATTTTGTTCATATTTTGGGTGGTAAAAAAAGTATTTCTATTTTTCGTACAAATCTCTTGCATTACTAGGATTGTGAAAAATACAAATATATGCAAATAATTCACAAAGAGCAGTAGGAAAGTGTAATTGTGTTGCTTCTTCCAAACATCTGTCCCATTCTTTATCTTCATTAACCAAATGTCTAGCTATAGAAGCTTCATAAAATGTAGAATAAATTATATCATCAACAGTACGTAAATCCTGAAATGATGATACTCCTTTGACATGTAAAAGTAATAATCTTATAAAATATCGTTTTCGATCCTTTGGATTCACTAAATACATTCTGCTTAATACAGGTTTTTTTGTTTTTTTTTCTTTTATTCCATGTTTTTGAATTATTATCAAATACATAATTTAATGGTATTTCGGAATATAAATAATTTCGTGCATCAGAATCGATTTGATTTAATTTTAAGTATGCTGTTAATGTCGTTTCTACATTTTTTTTTAAATTTTTGTTTCTTTTCCTTCTTTAAAATACACTTCTTGTTCATCTTCATTGTGAATAGCTAATCTTATTATGGTATGTGAAAGTTCGTGTAGAGGGTATTCTAATAGTATTATATTCATTGCTTTCAATATCTTCATCATGAGTTAAATTAGTACTGTCTTTTGATCTGATAACTGTGTCACGTATTTCTATGTTCGCACTGTCATGTCCTTTATAACACTATTAAAATAAGTATTTTATACATTGGACTGTTGAGCATACTTCGACATTAATGTGACAATTAAATTTTAACAATAAATAAGGATTATACGAAACAACAAACCGATTATCAGCTATTCTATTGTGGCATTTACCTTTATAATTGATTTTTTTGATATCATTTCTTCTTATATATAATGGATATCCTGATGAATTAAAAGTTGTTTTGTTATTAAATTTTTTTGGAAAATTTTTCGTACATTTTTTTGTGTCTTTACTCATGCAAGGTGAACTCATGTTTTGCTCTCCACAGGGTCCATGAATCATAAACTGTTTTACAATATTATACAACCGTGGATAGATATCTTCGTTTGGAATTTCTGCGTTTATGAGTTCATCTACTTTTTCGGGAGTATTAATGTTATAATTTTTATCTAAAAATTATAGCATATGCATGTGAGGAAGTCCACGTTTTTGAAATTCGATAACATAAGTGTAGGCGATACAATTTCCTAAAACACCTTGCTTAATTACCAATTCTTTAAATTCTTTTATTTTTTGATGAAATACCTTAAATACTAAATCTGGTCTATCAATTACAGTTTCATATTTTTTTAAATGTTCAGTTATTTCTTTTCAGTTTGGATTACATGTCATTGTTATAAATAAGTCAGGTTTTCCGTAACGATTTACTATACTCATTGAGTCAATGTAATTTTGTTTTAGGAATCTTGAACTTCCAACAAAATTTGATGGCAAAATAAACATTTTTCCAATTTTTATATTTTCAGATTCTTTTTTCTTGTGTAAATAATCCATTACGTCTTTATAATAATCGCTTCTTAAAATATCTTGGTTTTTCTTTACAAAATATAATCTTGATTGTTCAACTTTTACAAATGCATGAATTGTAAACTGTTGAGAAACTTTTCCCATATTAAGGTATGGATTAAATCCATTTCTCATAGAAAGTCAGTAATTATAAAATTGCAAACATGAAATATTGTTTTTCTTATATTTGCATTTCATATTAGGCATCCATCCATATCCTCCATTTGGATAAATAAGTGGGTATGTCATTGGATCAGTGTGTTTACTTATTAAAGGAATACTAATTGGATTGTCATATTTTGAATATATAACTATATCCCGCTCTGAAGTAGGCAGTCCATTTTTTCCTACAAATACCATTGCAACTTCATTACAAGTAGCTTCATTATATATATATTTTTATCTAATTTTTCTTCTAATATTCTAATTTTTCTTTTTCTACCTCATACATCATTTTATAAGCTTTAGCATAAGGATTAACATTTCTAATTAAGCTATCTAATTTACTTGACAATTCTAATTTTGTATCTAAATTATTTTTAAAACTTTTTCTTTCAGCTGCAGCTAATTCATTATCTAGAACATACAATTGCCCATATTTTCGAGCTTCATTTTCATTTAAGATTCAGATAACTTATCAAAATTAGCTCCAAAGCTTGCAAAAGCTGACGCATTATTATATAGCCGAATATTTTTGCGGAAAATAATACTATCTTCCGATATTCCTGTAGCTAATTGCTTTAATTCTTCCGGATAGGGAGGCATTTTCGGTAAGTCTACGTTTCCTTTGTGACAACAATTAGAAAATTCTTTACCTAGTGCATATTCAAAAACAAAATGTTTAGTATTACAATGTTTACAAGTTTCAGACATATAACCTAAATTGTTTTCAATAAGTATTTTTTCATCAAAATCTACATTTGCTATTCGACCTATTATTTTGGATTTACTTACTAATTTTACATTTTGTTCATTTTTAATTAAAATACGTTTATTTAATTCTTTATAATTTATACTTTTTTTGGTATTAATTGGTTTATCATATACGTTAAAAAATTTTCCTTCATCAATTTTTAATTTTTTAAGCAATATGATTGGTATTTCCATGACTTTGTCATTTTTCATACATATGCGTCTTTTTAAATTTTTTTGTAAATGGTTTTATACTAATTTATCGATATCATTTTTTCTACTTTCGTTTAATATTTTTCCATTTAATTTTTTCTTTTCAGTTTTTTTACATTGATCAGTATTTTCATTATAATAAATATGTTGTTTTTGTAATGCTTCTTTTTCTCGTTCATTTTTTATTTCGTCACTATTTATTTTTTGTCTTTTCATCATGGTTTGCTGTTTTCTCTCTATTTTTTTTTCTTCTATTTTGCCGTCATTACTATTTTTACTTTTAAATAAGCTTCTTTTTTTCGTAATGCTCCTTTTTCTCGTTAATTTTTTATTTCGTCACCATTCATTTTTTGTCTTTTCATCATGATTTGCTGTTTTCTTTTTTTTTTCTTCTATTTTGCCGTCGTTGCTATTTTTATTATTTACATAAGCTTCTTTTTTCATAATGCTTCTTTTTCTCGTTCATTTTTTATTTCGTCACTATTTATTTTTGTCCTTTCATCGTGGTTTGCTGTTTTCTCTTTATTTTTTTCTTCTATTTTGCCGTCATTACTATCTTTACTCCTCATATAAGCTTCTTTTTTATGCAACGCTTCTTTTTCTCGTTCATTTTTTATATTGATACAGCTAATTGTTTGCCTTTTTATTATAGTTTGCTGTTTTATTTTTAGCTGTTTTATTTCTATATCATTAAATTGTTTATTTTTATTTTTGGATAAAATGAACTATAAGTTGGTATTTCATAGTCTGTTTTCCATTGGGGTAATAGAATCAACGGAAATGATTTTATCTTTATTATATAAATTCATTATTGTTTGTTGTTCAGAATTAAATTTCTGTTGAAAATTTTATTCTATTATTTATTTCTGCTACATTGAATTCATTTTTTCATCAATCATTTTTTTTTTTCTTCTATTTTGCCGTCGTTGCTATTTTTATTATTTACATAAGCTTCTTTTTTCATAATGCTTCTTTTTCTCGTTCATTTTTTATTTCGTCACTATTTATTTTGTCCTTTCATCGTGGTTTGCTGTTTTCTCTTTATTTTTTTTCTTCTATTTTTGCCGTCATTACTATCTTTACTCCTCATATAAGCTTCTTTTTTATGCAACGCTTCTTTTTCTCGTTCATTTTTTATATTGATACAGCTAATTGTTTGCCTTTTTATTATAGTTTGCTGTTTTATTTTTAGCTGTTTTATTTCTATATCATTAAATTGTTTATTTTTATTTTTTGGATAAAATGAACTATAAGTTGGTATTTCATAGTCTGTTTTCCATTGGGGTAATAGAATCAACGGAAATGATTTTATCTTTATTATATAAATTCATTATTGTTTGTTGTTCAGAATTAAATTTCTGTTGAAAATTTTATTCTATTATTTTTATTTCTGCTACATTGAAATTCAATTTTTTTTTCATCAATACAACAAATATGAATCATGTATCTTTTGATTGGTATTGTTGAAATATTATAGTTTATATTTTGTAAAATTGGAAACATCGTAATACTACGTGTTTCGTATATTTTTAGTAAATGTGAACGCATTTGGGAAATATAATAGTTTAAACTGCATGGGCATAAATTAAATACAATAGAGACAGCAAAAGCTGTCGCGAAAATTCCACAATCATAACTATTGGTTTGAAATTGCACTGTTTCAAAAACAATTTTTAATTGTTGACTATCTGGAAATAATCTGTTGATGTATACTTTATGTTCATTTTGCAAATATTTAGCATTTAAACTATCATAAATGTGTAGCGTTCTATTATTGTAATACATACAAATCCAATGACCTTTTTCATATTGTCCAGAAAATAACAATTGAATGTATTCATTATTCATTTGAACTGAGTTAATATTATATTGTTTTTGAACTAAAAGAGTTGTTTGCATATTGAATGGTGTACATGATTTAAGGATGTTATTAAATTCTAATATGTGTTCATCATTTAACATTGAAGCATCGTCGCTATATGGTTTAATCGTTTTTACAACTAATATTTTTATTTCCGTCAAATCCATTATAAAAATGGTTTATTTTACAAAATGATTCACAATTACAAAAATAATATTAATAATTTGTTTCAATTGTTTAATAATAATTATAATTTTTTTTATTTTTCTAAACGATTATTTTAAATTTTTTATTAATATTTTTTTGTAAAGCTGAAAAAAATAAAATATAAATTATTAGAAAACAGTGTTTATAAGAAAGTAGCTTCAATGTAATGAATGAAATATAGTTAATATAAATTTAATATTTTATAAATACTAATATTATAAGTACCCTAGTGGAAATACATTTTCGATGAAAATGCTCCAAAGTATGCTAAAAGTGGGCCAACTTGCGCCAAAAGTGGGCCGATGTTTACCAACATTGAAATATTTGGAACATTTTTCCAGTTTTGGCAAACTTCAGCCCACTTTTGGCCAATTTAGGAACATTTTGTATTGATTATGGAATAAATTTTTCAACCAGTAAAAAATTGTTTTTCACATGCAATTTCTTAAATTAAGGCGCACTTAATTACGTTGATAATATTTAATATTGCAATAGTAATATGTTGTAAATAATATGTTGTAATAATCTTTTCTGTAACAGGGCCAACATTTAAACAATCTGGGCCAACCTTTACACAAAGAGGGCCAAACTTTCCATCTAATGGGCCAATATTTGCACAAATTCTTTGCTAGTAGTTTGACACTCATAATTCCAATAAATGCAGCGCTGAATAAAAAAAACAAAGGGCAGCAGCATTCCAATGAATGCAGCGCTGAATAAAAATAACAAATGGCAGCAGCATTCCAATTAATATTATATCAATAAAATATTATATTCCTAATGGCATTCCATACGATTAAAGTCACAAGGTATATTATAAAATTATCTAATTTTCATTTTAAATTATTATTGTTTGAAATATAATAAGTCTTTTTGTATTTCAGTATCCTGATTAGCTTATTAAGACTATCGAAATAATCAAAAATGCAGTAGTATTTCTTAATGATTAAGTTAAAAGGTATAGTTTTGACTTTGTCAATTTATTTATAATTAATAATAAAAATGTTTTTGTTACAGATATAATATCAATAATATCTGACAATATGCATATTGGATATAAATCTTCTAAATGGCATTTTAAAAACAGTAATATTTATTTGAATATTTTATCTAATGTTTAATTAATTATACATTTAATATTTAATGATATGATTTAATTTTTCTGTTAAAGATGATTTCGATGAATACTTGCTGAATTTATAAATTATATAAACAATAAAACGATATATTGAAAAAAATATATCTTATGAAATATACAAGTGAATAGAGTACAATTGTAACATAATAATTGTAATTTAATTTAATAACATAATAATCGTAATTTGAAATTTTTGCAAAAATAAGTTTGTAAAATAAACATTAAAAATTAATTTGATTTATTGTATGTTCCAGTGTTGAAATTTTATTAATTTTAATTACGTAATCAAATGTTATTTTACTTATTGTTATTAAGATAATTTTCTGGTAATAATATCGACATAGTAATTGATATCTATTTGTTTAAAAAAAACTATAAGGCCCAAAATTTATAAGGCCCAAAAATGTAAGGTCCAAATTTATAAGACCCAAAATGTAAGACCCAAAATTTATAAGGCCCAAAAATATAAGGCCCAAAATGTATAAGGCCCAAAAACGTAAGGTCCAAATTTATAAGGCCCAAAAATGTAATGCCAAAAATGTAAGGCCCAAAATTTATAAGGCCCAAAAATGTAAGATCCAAATTTATAAGGCCCAAAAATGTAAGGCCCAAAATTTATGAGGACAAAAATGTAAGGCTCAAAATGTAAGGCCTAAAATTGTAAAGTCCAATTAAAATAAAACTTTACAATTCCGTTGCCAATAATGTAAGGCCCAAAATTTATAAGGCCCAAAAATGTAAGGTCCAAAAAATGTAAGGCCCAAAAGTGTAAAGTCCAATTAAAATAAAACTTTGAAACTATAAAAATGCATTTTTAAGAAACCGGAGAACCGGAGAACCGGAGACCAAAAGTCGATCCACTTTAATATAATACTAGCAACAGATACCTCGCTCGCTAACGCTCACTCGGTTGTATTTTGATCGTGCTTATTTTAGATGAGTATATGTAAAATAGTTACACAGCCTTTTTTCTTTAAAGTTAAATGTGACATTTTTATGTTCATTTTTAAATGAAAAACATTACATTTTTTAAATAATTAGTAAACCAATTGGGTTTATCAAGGCAGAAATTGCATTTTTATTAACACACCAAATTCGCTGTGTAAAGTTGAAGTTTATATGCATGTAAATTTAAATTTTTTGGATTAAAGCCCTTCAACAACTTTTATCCTGCAAGGAGTTTTTTGTATTTGCACCTGTTTTAAGCCTATTTTTGATAATATTTTAATATTTTACTTAATGAATGTGTTAAAAATCATCAAAAAAGAATATTTTTTATAATATATTTTATAAACATGCCATTTCACATAATATTTTCTAAAAATTACAAAAATATTTTTATAACCGTACTCTACCCTTAACACCAACAATGATAACTTGCGCATTGCGAAGAGGATTATGGTATAATTAATGTGGTGACTGAGATGTCGTTTTTGTAAAAAAAAATTGAGAAATAAACAAAATATGATAGTTAACTGCCAAAGTTTTAAAATTAATCAAAATTTCTTTAAAATTACATGTAACTACTATTGTACAGACGATTGAAAAGAGTGTGAGAACTCGATATATTTTGTGTCGACTTTCCAATATTTTGGCTTTTTAAAAGAGGTTATAGATTAAAAAAAAACATCAAAGACAGAACTGAAAATAAAGTTCAACTGAAAACTTGATCATCTAATGACTATCAATTATTTCGTGACATTCAAAGAATCCGTCAAATGTCAATCATTCGTGAGATTTCGACTCCATTTTCATCATTATTGCAGGGGTCCTTTATAGTATATGAGCGGGCAATCGTTTCAAAAAGGCGTCTCGAATCTTGATCTCGCGTAGACGAGTTGAAAAGATGTGAGAACTCCATATGTTTTGTGTCGACTTTCCAATGTTTTCGTTTTATTTGATAATTTTAAATAACTATTTATACATTATTGGATGAGAGTGAGGCTCTTGGATAGTGTATTTGATGAAAACCTGATGTCGTTTCTGCAGACCAAGACATGTTGTACTGAAGTCATTTAGATTTTTCGTGTATAGTTATAACACACGCTCCGTAAAATATATTTATGCTTCCAGCGTTAGCCAACATATGAATATTGTATTCGACTCCTACGGCGAGGATGTGCTGGTAAGGTATACATTTCAAGAATCATATATTTTTTCAATGCATGATCCATTTAATAGTAACATAATAAGGGCTCTGTAACAGTGTAAGTTAAGGAAAGAAAAGTATACTGTTAAATTTTGACGCTAATAATGATAGAATTAAATACAAAAAGAAATTAAATATGACAAAGAGTAAAAAATAAGTATATATATATATTGTGTCTGTGTAAAAATAATTATTATAGGTTATTATAAAGAAGGTGTGTGTGCGTGTGTTCAGAAAGAAAGTGAAATATGTCCATATATTTAATATATTTAAAATGCACACACATAAAATAATTTCCATTTGGGGGGATATCGTAATTTTAAATAAATTGATGTAATATAATGTGTTTACAGAATACATAAAATATAAGCATGTTATATACTCTCATAAATTATATTTTTCTTTAATGGCGGTGGTAACATTTTTTATAAAGTGGTATATAATACTGTCGTTGTGTTATATATGGTTTTAATTTGTATGTGAATGTAGTATTATTTCAAAGTGATGGTTTTTATAATGCATATTTAAAAATTTTGGTATTTAATAGAATCTGTATAGTAATTGTTATTATAAAATTGAGTGTTATGAAAATCATTTTTTACGCACGTTGGGTGAGTGATTGTATCTAAATGGCGGCTCTGTCGAAATATTTTATACATGATATATGCAAATATAATTCTAATTGTAAAATTTTAACAAATTTAAGTTTTTAAATAATAATTTTAAATACCTGTTTATACGTTATTACAAGAATTAAACTTTTGGTCGTTGTATTTTGGGAAACTCTTATTCTTTTTTGAAGTCTGTAAGTTTGGCGAACGGCAGGCTATTTATTTTAATGATTCAGTAGTAGTAATATTTCAATGGATTTTTCTTATATTTCATTTTTTTATTTATTATAACTAATGTAATGATTTGTCATTTACAATATGATATGTTGCAGCCGATTTTCAATTGTATTTTAATGATTTTCAGCGCAAACAATTATTAATTATTTTGCATATTCACTTTAATCATTCAATAGTTGTAATATTTTAATGTTTTTTTTCATACTTCCATTTTTATTTATTTATAAAATTTATATGAAATGTGTATAAATTTTCGTCTACTCATTTACAATACTTTTTTAAACACTATATTGTTAGTGTAAATTTTGTGTTTATTTTTTAATGTATCATTCTCTATTTTTGCATTGTTTAACAGTAATATTTTTAAATTTTTTCTACTTTCAGCTCTTGAAAGAGCTACGTATACTTAACCATGGCTAAAAATTGGAGATGGTAAATAGATACCAACTTGTTTGTATGACTGTCCTTGTGATTTGTTAATAGTCATTGCAAAACCTAATCGAATGGGAAATTGTTTTCTGCGCATGTTGAATGGTATATCTTCTTTAGATGGTGACAAAGTGATTCTTGGTATTAAAACTAATTTTCCAATTTTTTTTCCGCTTATAATTTCTGCTTTAATTAAATGTTTCATAAGTTTTGTTACTAATAATCTTGTTCCATTACAAAGACCTTCATTCACATTTAAATTTTTAGAAGAATTACTATTGCACCTACTTTTAATTGTAATTTATGTAGAGGAAGTCCATTAGGTGTAGGGGAATTAAGAAATTATGTAGGTAACATGACATCTAAGTTTTCTCCATTATCATCTTCTGCTGTATCTACACTTAAGTATTCAATAATTTGCCCTTCCATTATAGCCAAAATTTTATTATTTATTTCAATTACGTCATTGTTGGTGAAGGCTAATATAACTTTATCATTTAAATCTTTATCATTTATTTTTATTTCGTTTCCAAAAATTTCTGCAATGATATCATTTTCTTTTGTTATTAAATCAAGAGGGATTTCAAGCAGTTCATTTTCTTCTTCATACATATTTAAACGTTTACCTTCACCTACATTTATTAACCATTGTCTAAAATAATTGTCATTATCTGTCACTCGAAGATTTTCATTTAGTGTCATACGTATAAAATTCGGCCATAAGTAACTGTTTTTAACTGAATTTTCAATAACTTCAGTACGACTACCATGTCGTATAACTGGTAATGTTTGCCTAAAATCGCCTGAAACAACCAACATTTTACCACCAAATATTTTTTTATTATTACATATATCTTGAAATAGGCGATTGACTGCTTCAAAAGCATGTTTCGATGTCATAGATATTTCATCCCATATTATAATTTGAACTTCTTTTAAATTTTTACCATCTATTGAATTAGATTTAATATTACATATAGTACATTCTGTGATATTAAGTGGTAGTTTAAATGTTGTGTGTACTGTTTTCCCGTTATGTAATAAATTTGCTGCAATCCCTGTCCAAGCAACACATAAAAATGAAATGTTTGAGAACTTAAAGATAGTCTATTAGAACATTAAGTAAACAGCTTTTCTCACTTCCTCCTGGACCATCAATAAAAAAGCTTTTTTTGTCTTCAATTTTTAAATGTTGCACGATAGTATCGAAAATGTCTTTGGTACGATTTTTTAAAGAATTTACTTTGACGTTTATTTCAGTAAATGTGCAACTTTTGTTATGTGTTGTTGATTTATCAGCATAATCTTCTATAAATGTAGATATAACGGGTAAATTAAAGTTATTCAAAAAATATCCATTCAATTGTAGGTTCTTATCAATAATGTTTAATGCTAGGTTTTCATCAGCATTTTGTTCATATTTTGGGTGGTAAAAAAAGTGTTTCTATTTTTCGTACAAATCTCTTGCATTAATAGGATTGTGAAAAATACAAATATATGCAAATAATTCACAAAGAGCAGTAGGAAAGTGTAATTGTGTTACTTCTTCCAAACATCTGTCCCATTCTTTATCTTCATTAACCAAATGTCTAGCTATAGAATCTTCATAAAATGTAGAATAAATTATATCATCAACATTACGTAAATCCTGAAATGATGATACTCCTTTGACATGTAAAAGTAATAATCTTATAAAATATCGTTTTCGATCCTTTGGATTCACTAAATACATTCTGCTTAATGCAGGTTTTTTTGTTTTTTTTCTTTTATTCCATGTTTTTGAATTATTATCAACTACATAATTTAATGGTATTTCGGAATATAAATAATTTCGTGCATCAGAATCGATTTGATTTAATTTTAAGTAAATTAATTAATATTTTTATCGGTTTTACAGTCAATTATATGGGCAATCAGATTGCCCCTACTTATAATGACCCCCGAAGAATCTATAAAAATAAAAATAAAAAATATAAAATATAAAAAATAAAAACACTAACTAAAAATAAAAACAAATTATTAATAAAGCAATCTGACTGCCCCCCTGCACCAAAAATCTACTAACCCCAAATATTATAAATTTATTAATAATTTGTTTTTATGTTTAGTTAGTGTTTTTATTTTTTATATTTTATATTTTTTATTTTTATTTTTATAGATTCTTCGGGGGTGATTATAAGTAGGGGCAATCTGATTGCCCATATAATTGACTGTAAGACCGATAAAAATATTAATTAATTTAGTTATACTACAGTCGACATAAGTAATATTTTATTAATTTAATTTTAAGTATGTTGTTAATGTCGTTTCTACATTTTTTTTTAAATTTCTGTTTCTTTTCCTTCTTTAAAATACACTTCTTGTTCATCTTCATTGTGAATAGCTAATCTTATAAAGGTATGTGAAAGTTCGTGTAGAGGGTACTCTAATAGTATTATATTCATTGCTTTCAATATCTTCATCATGAGTTAAATTAGAACTGTCTTTTGATCTGATACCTGCGTCACGTATTTCTATGTTCGCACAGTCATGTCCTTTATAACACTATTTAAATAAGTATTTTATACATTGGACTGTTGAGCATACTCCGACATTAATGTGACAATTAAATTTTAACAATAAATAATGATAATACGAAACAACAAACCGATTATCAGCTATTCTATTGTGGTATTTACCTTTATAATTGATTTTTTTGATATCATTTCTTCTTATATATAATGGATATTCTGATGAATTAAAAGTTGTTTTGTTATTAAATTTTTTTGGAAAATTTTTCGTACATTTTTTTGTGTCTTTACTCATGCAAGGTGAACTCATGTTTTGCTCTCCACAGGGTCCATGAATCATAAACTGTTTTACAATATTATACAACCGTGGATAGATATCTTCGTTTGGAATTTCTGCGTTTATGAGTTCATCTACTTTTTCGGGAGTATTAATGTTATAATTTTTATCTAAAAATTATAGCATATGCATGTGAGGAAGTTCACGTTTTTGAAATTCGATAACATAAGTGTAGGCGATACAATTTCCTAAAACACCTTGCTTAATTACCAATTCTTTAAATTCTTTTATTTTTTGATGAAATACCTTAAATACTAAATCTGGTCTATCAATTACAGTTTCATATTTTTTTAAATGTTCAGTTATTTCTTTTCAGTTTGGATTACATGTCATTGTTATAAATAAGTCAGGTTTTCCGTAACGATTTACTATACTCATTGAGTCAATGTAATTTTATTTTAGGAATCTTGAACTTCCAACAAAATTTGATGGCAAAATAAACATTTTTCCAATTTTTATATTTTCAGATTCTTTTTTCTTGTGTAAATAATCCATTACGCCTTTATAATAATCGCTTCTTAAAATATCTTGGTTTTTCTTTACAAAATACAATCTTGATTGTTCAACTTTTACAAATGCATGAATTGTAAACTGTTGAGAAACTTTTCCCATATTAAGGTATGGATTAAATCCATTTCTCATAGAAAGTCTGTAATTATAAAATTGCAAACATGAAATATTGTTTTTCTTATATTTGCATTTCATATTAGGCATCCATCCATATCCTCCATTTGGATAAATAAGTGGGTATGTCATTGGATCAGTGTGTTTACTTATTAAAGGAATACTAATTGGATTGTCATATTTTGAATATATAACTATATCCCGCTCTGAAGTAGGCAGTCCATTTTTTCCTACAAATACCATTGCAACTTCATTACAAGTAGCTTCATTATATATATATTTTTATCTAATTTTTCTTCTAATATTCTAATTTTTCTTTTTCTACCTCATACATCATTTTATAAGCTTTAGCATAAGGATTAACATTTCTAATTAAGCTATCTTATTTACTTGACAATTCTAATTTTGTATCTAAATTATTTTTAAAACTTCTTCTTTCAGCTGCAGCTAATTCATTATCTAGAACATACAATTGCCCATATTTTCGAGCTTCATTTTCATTTGGATGTAAAGCAAAATCATTGTGATATATTTGACCACATATTCTAAGAACTTGTGGTCCACTACCAGATAACTTATCAAAATTAGCTCCAAAGCTTGCAAAAGCTAACGCATTATTATATAGCCGAATATTTTTGCGAAAATTAATACTATCTTCCGATATTCCTGTAGCTAATTGCTTTAATTCATCCGGATAGGGAGGCATTTTCGGTAAGTCTACGTTTCCTTTGTGACAATAATTAGAAAATTCTTTACCTAGTGTATATTCAAAAACAAAATGTTTAGTATTACAATGTTTACAAGTTTCAGACATATAACCTAAATTGTTTTCAATAATTATTTTTTCATCAAAATCTACATTTGCTATTCGACCTATTATTTTGGATTTACTTACTAATTTTACATTTTGTTCATTTTTAATTAAAATACGTTTATTTAATTCTTTATAATTTATACCTTTTTTGGTATTAATTGGTTTATCATATACGTTAAAAAATTTTCCTTCATTAATTTTTAATTTTTTAAGCAATATGATTGGTATTTCCATGTCTTTGTCATTTTTCATACATATGCGTCTTTTTAAATTTTTTTGTAAATGGTTTTATACTAATTTATCGATATCATTTTTTCTACTTTCGTTTAATATTTTTCCATTTAATTTTTTCTTTTCATTTTTTTACATTGATCAGTATTTTCATTATAATAAATATGTTGTTTTTGTAATGCTTCTTTTTCTCGTTCATTTTTTATTTCGTCACCATTCATTTTTTGTCTTTTCATCATGATTTGCTGTTTTCTTTTTTTTTTTCTTCTATTTTGCCGTCGTTGCTATTTTTATTATTTACATAAGCTTCTTTTTTCATAATGCTTCTTTTTCTCGTTCATTTTTTATTTCGTCACTATTTATTTTTGTCCTTTCATCGTGGTTTGCTGTTTTCTCTTTATTTTTTTTCTTCTATTTTGCCGTCATTACTATCTTTACTCCTCATATAAGCTTCTTTTTTATGCAACGCTTCTTTTTCTCGTTCATTTTTTATATCGATACAGCTAATTGTTTGCCTTTTTATTATAGTTTGCTGTTTTATTTTTAGCTGTTTTATTTCTATATCATTAAATTGTTTATTTTTATTTTTTGGATAAAATGAACTATAAGTTGGTATTTCATAGTCTGTTTTCCATTGGGGTAATAGAATCAACGGAAATGATTTTATCTTTATTATATAAATTCATTATTGTTTGTTGTTCAGAATTAAATTTCTGTTGAAAATTTTATTCTATTATTTTTATTTCTGCTACATTGAAATTCAATTTTTTTTTCATCAATACAACAAATATGAATCATGTATCTTTTGATTGGTATTGTTGAAATATTATAGTTTATATTTTGTAAAATTGGAAACATCGTAATACTATGTGTTTCGTATATTTTTAGTAAATGTGAACGCATTTGGGAAATATAATAGTTTAAACTGCATGGGCATAAATTAAATACAATAGAGACAGCAAAAGCTGTCGCGAAAATTCCACAATCATAACTATTGGTTTGAAATTGCACTGTTTCAAAAACAATTTTTAATTGTTGACTATCTGGAAATAATCTGTTGATGTATACTTTATGTTCATTTTGCAAATATTTAGCATTTAAACTATCATAAATGTGTAGCGTTCTATTATTGTAATACATACAAATCCAATGACCTTTTTCATATTGTCCAGAAAATAACAATTGAATGTATTCATTATTCATTTGAACTGAGTTAATATTATATTGTTTTTGAACTAAAAGAGTTGTTTGCATATTGAATGGTGTACATGATTTAAGGATGTTATTAAATTCTAATATGTGTTCATCATTTAACATTGAAGCATCGTCGTTATATGGTTTAATCGTTTTTACAACTAATATTTTTATTTCCGTCAAATCCATTATAAAAATGGTTTATTTTACAAAATGATTCACAATTACAAAAATAATATTAATAATTTGTTTCAATTGTTTAATAATAATTATAATTTTTTTTATTTTTCTAAACGATTATTTTAAATTTTTTATTAATATTTTTTTGTAAAGCTGAAAAAAATAAAATATAAATTATTAGAAAACAGTGTTTATAAGAAAGTAGCTTCAATGTAATGAATGAAATATAGTCAATATAAATTTAATATTTTATATATACTAATATTATACATACCCTAGTGGAAATACATTTTCGATGAAAATGCTCCAAAGTATGCTAAAAGTGGGCCAACTTGCGCCAAAAGTGGGCCGATGTTTACCAACATTGAAATATTTGGAACATTTTTCCAGTTTTGGCAAACTATAGCCCACTTTTGACCAATTTAGGAACATTTTGTATTGATTATGGAATACATTTTTCAACCAGTAAAAAATTGTTTTTCACATGCAATTTCTTAAATTAAGGCGCACTTAATTGCGTTGATAATATTTAATATTGCAATAATAATATCTTTTATATTCTATTTCTAATCTTTTCTGTAAATGGGCCAACATTTAAAGAATCTGGGCCAACCTTTACACAAAGAGGGCCAAATTTTCCATCTAATGGGCCAATATTTGCGCAAATTCTTTGCTAGTAGTTTGACACTCATAATTCCAATAAATGCAGCGTTGAATAAAAAAAAACAAAGGGCAGCAGCATTCCAATGAATGCAGCGCTGAATAAAAATAACAAACGGCAGCAGCATTCCAATTAATATTATATCAATAAAATATTATATTCCTAATGGCATTCCATACGATTAAAGTCACAAGGTATATTATAAAATTATCTAATTTTCATTTTAAATTATTATTGTTTGAAATATAATAAGTCTTTTTGTATTTCAGTATCCTGATTAGTTTATTAAGACTATCGAAATAATCAAAAATGCTGTAGTATTTCTTAATGATTAAGTTAAAAGGTATAGTTTTGACTTTGTCAATTTATTTATAATTAATAATAAAAATGTTTTTGTTACAGATATAATATCAATAATATCTGACAATATGCATATTGGATATAAATCTTCTAAATGGCATTTTAAAAACAGTAATATTTATTTGAATATTTTATCTAATGTTTAATTAATTATACATTTAATATTTAATGATATGATTTAATTTTTCTGTTAAAGATGATTTCGATGAATACTTGCTGAATTTATAAATTATATAAACAATAAAAACGATATATTGAAAAAAATATATCTTATGAAATGTACAAGTGAATAGAGTACAATTGTAACATAATAATTGTAATTTAATTTAATAACATAATAATTGTAATTTGAAATTTTTGCAAAAATAAGTTTGTAAAATAAACAATAAAAATTAATTTGATTTATTGTATGTTCCAGTGTTGAAATTTTATTAATTTTAATTACGTAATCAAATGTTACTTTAATTATTGTTATTAAGATAATTTTCTGATAATAATATCGACATAGTAGTTGATATCTATTTGTTTAAAAGAACTATAAGGCCCAAAAATGTAAGGCCCAAAATTTATAAGGCCCAAAAATGTAAGTTCCAAAATTTATAAGGCCCAAAAATGTAAGGTCCAAATTTATAAGGCCCAAAAATGTAAGGCTCAAAATTTATGAGGACAAAAATGTAAGGCTCAAAATGTAAGGCCTAAAAGTGTAAAGCCCAATTAAAATAAAACTTTGAAACTATAAAAATGCAATTTTAAAAAACCGGAGAACCGAAGAACCGGAGACCATAAGTCGATCCACTTTAATATAATATAAGATAAGATTTGGTATTCAAATAAACAGAAATCGTTTCTATTGTCTAAAATAAAAAAATATTTCTACATTTCAAACTTCCATCAAGGAAGTGTCTTTTATTTATTCTTATAAACTAGGATAATACTTGCGCCACCCGTCTGGTAAGTGCTTAAGGGCAGTCACTAGTGTTATTTTCACAAATTCGCCACCCAAGAATATGCGTGTATTAACGGCGCTGGCGTCAAGTGAGCTGAGTTCATATTCATCCACGCATATCCTTGGGTGGTGAAAAAAAAAACGCGTGAGTGAGTAAAAAACGCATTTTATACCCACTGGTACATAAAATTACTTACACACTCGTCTTAGTATTTATCACTTAATACATCGTGAACAAACTGTTAGATCGAGTTAAGCTCATAAATTTTAAAACAATAATTAACTTTTTATGACCTGTATACATATAATTATTTATTAAAAAAATAATTAATAAAAATAAAAATGCTCTTATCAAATAAATTTTTCAGAACTTGGTAATTGTTGTAACCAAATTATAAAACTCAAATGAATTACAAAATTAAGAAATAGTGCCTGAAAACACTTAGCAGACGGGTGGCGCAAGTATTATCCTAGTTTATAAGAATAAATAAAAGACACTTCCTTGATGGAAGTTTGAAATGTAGAAATATTTTTTTATTTTAGACAATAGAAACGATTTCTGTTTATTTGAATACCAAATATCTTATTAAGATATATACTTTATAGAAAATAATGTAATTTTTATCCAATCAATTCTATAATAAAATTTAAATATAAGTATTTATTTTTATTTAAATTATTTACTATTCAAAAAACTAATCTCACGTCTTTTATTAGACAACATTTACTCACTTAGAAATGTTTACGAAATAAGTTTTAGTTGCAAATAAGATATCATGAATTTTTAACTCTAGATTCAAAAACCGTTAGCACACATAATTAAACAGATTGCAAATAAATACTACACATTTATCATATACATTTTACTAAAATTTTACATATGAAGTTATATCATTTTATTTATTTTAATTACATACATTGATTGAAATTTATTTGATTATATAACCTTAAGACTGCTATGGCACAAAAAATAGATTGGTAAATAAAATTTAAGACATTTATTTATTATTATGTAGCGCAAAATACTTGACAATTTTATTTTGATTTCAATACTTTCAATTGCAGTAACTTTTTGCGAATACTGTGATTATGGTTTGATCTTATTCTTAATAATTAAAGTTAAATATTAGATTTACAATGTGGTACAAAATACTTGTCGGTTATTCCGCTTCATTTCAATGCTTTCTATACAAACAACTTCTTAATAACAATTTATCTACTTTTTAATACCAAATTTTAAGTTGTTGAACATTTGAAGTTTTTCTAAGTAGAAAAAATGATAGAAGCAAGAAATGAAAATATTTATTTTATCAGTTAACAACTATCATTATACTTGCGTATTCTCACACCTTCGTGGAAGGTGTTATTTCAAAATACTTTCTATTCATAAAACTTGATGTTAGAAATTTAATATAATAAATGATAAATTTTTTAAATACTTAGGATGAAAATGTAATTTCTGTAAGAGAATAGATTATATTAAACAGTTTCTAAAAATTGTAACGGGGTCTGCCTCTAATTAAGACCGAAATTAGAAGCATGGCCATAGGGGCCACGGTATGGGGTTTCTACCTCTCCCGATGCGGTTAATGCGGCCCGCGCGTACCGATGTACTTACCTCGGCCGCACTGTGCAATACCGGTACCTCCGTTAAATCGGGCGGCTTTTCCTTGCCGTCCGGGTATGATGACACGGGGAGCACCGCGCTCTCCGTCTTTGTTTCTCGGTCTTACCTTTACCTTAGCCTCTAAGTACGCGAACTCGAGAGGCTCATTACTCAGCGTGAGTTTTGCCTCTACAAAGTGGTTTTGGGATATTCGGATTCAATCGACAACACGACATATATAAAAGCAAATAACTTCAAGTTAAATTAATTACGTTCGATTTATTAACTAAAATTAATGTTACAACTAAAGAAGATTACAAGGGAATATAATGAGGTGCGCGATTGTGTCATATATACGTTACGCGAAGTTCCAAATAATGGTGTCTCGAATGAAGACGCGTCGACCCCTCGGCGGGATCGTCCTAAGCTAAACCACGAGGAAAGCTTAACGAGGTTTACTTCTAAGTATTAGAGTGAGAGAGACGGGAGTCGCCGGCCGAGTCGTCCCTTCTCTCTCGCTCTCGATTTTGAACGCGTTGCCCGCTGGCAACGATGATCCGCTCGCGATCTCGCGGTATTAAAGTAAGGGATTTTATCCCGACTTACGCTTGATGTGGCGTCCTTACAATGTCCCGGACGCCAACTACGCCTTAGGCCTCCTAGCCGTCTATCGGGCAGGTAGCCTTCTCGTCGATGCAAAGGACGAAGGGAAAACACAGAAGGGGAGACGGCGGAGCACGTCGCGCACCGTCTCCTTCGTGGCACGATTCCCACACGAACCACTACGTCGAGCCCCGCTTCCGTGGGCTCGCTGCGTTCCACTCGTCTACGGCGATAACACGCGTATCCCGGGAAACGTACCGATCCTCGATCGCTCGTCTACGTCGTGGTAGAGTTTCCTCGCACGTGTCGATTACTCGCTCGTAGCACGGCCCAGCTAAACCGTAGCGTAGACCGTCCTTCGCAGTACTCCCTCGTACCCGTACTGTACCGTACTCTTACTCTACCGAACTCGTACCGTCTCGTACCCGTACTGTACCGTACTCTTACTCTACCGAACTCGTACCGTCTCGTACCCGTACTGTACCGTACTAAATTTTCCGTGGGCCATCCAGAGGTCCTCTCTCCCTCCCTTGCGCACGGATCGTTGTTCGTTCGCCACGCCGTTTCCGAGAAAAGCAATTATACCGAATGCTCGCGTTTACTAAACGATATTAATTTAATTCAAAACACCTTTCAATAATTAATACCGTTACAAAATATATATAAAAGTTTTCACTTAATACATCGTGAACAAATCGTTAGATCGAGTTACGTTAATAAAAACTTGTAATGTAGTAACTAAATAATCACAGCTTGGGATTTCTTATATGGCAAGGCAGAAAGCTTTTCATTAAGATTATTAACCAACACATCAAAAAATCATTCTTTTTCTCCTGATTTTTTTGGTAGGTAAGAATTTTTCTGTAAAGTGTACTACAGAAAATATGAATTAATTCATACTAAATAGTATTATATTATAATAGGTATAAAGCTAATAATACCTCGACACAACTAGAATATATGAAAAAGTTACTATAAAAATAAATTTAGCCAAATGGGTAAAAAATTGACTGAATTTTTCGATTGACTTGTTTACATACATAGTACGTACAAGCATATATACATTTTCAAAAACAATTAGAAGGTAAACAAAAGTTTTTTTTGTGATAAACATTTCTTACCTTTAAGATTTGTACGTATAATCGATATTTATTTAGATAAGGTCTAAAACCGTCTTTTTTGTACATTTTACGCTTTTTTAATCATTTTTTTTCATTTATAAGGAAAAATATCAATGTGAGGAAGAAATGTTTAATAGAAAAAAGTTTTCATTTAATGTGATGAACATTTCTTACATTTCAAATTTCTACGTGAAATCAATATTTATTTAGTTAATATCTGAAAAGCTTCTTTTATTGTACATTTTAGGCTTCTCCAACTGTTTTTTTGTACTAAACTTTGAAATTATTCATCCAAGCATAAAGTGCTGTATACAAAAAATTTCATCTTATTAAGATAAAGATTTTTTACATTTAAACTTTTACAGTGCAATTAATATTTGTCTTTATAAAGTAGAAAAAACGTTTTTTTGCACTATTTTAACACTTCAATGCGTTTAACTTGCCAGTATTTAATTGTACATAAAAATTTATTTTTAAACATTTTCTATATCTATATTTTAGATTATTTAATTTTTTTTATATATATATAATGTCGTAGAAAAACGTTTTAGCGTCATGTTAAAAAGTGCTACCGTTTAATATCTATTCGACCAATTTGGTCCAAAATAGCAACGTTTACTTCTCTATTTATGTAGAAGATATCATAAAAATTTGAGCCAAATTGGTTCAAAATTGGCTGAGTTATTCTATTAACTTGACTACATACATACATACACACATACATACTTTTTCCAAAACGTTTAAAATGACTTATTTTCTGGACGAAAAATGTTTTTATGTATAAATAAACAATTATTTATGGTGTTATATTTTACAACACAGCAAAAAATCATTATTTTTCTCCTGATTTTTTTGGTAGATAAAAATTTTTCTGTTTCTTCAACACTAGGTATTCTTAAATCTAACTATTGTCTACTAAATGTACCATACTACTAGTAATTAAATGAATGTGTTTCTGTATTGGTAAAATTTCAGGCATTTTCCTAAACATTTTTGCAGAAGTGATTTGTTGTTTCAATATTGCTTGATATGTTTGACGACTGGGCTCCAAAATCTAAATTGTTAAATAAATAATTTTATTAACAAATAATTATATTTTTAACTTCTCTAAAATAATTTATTCAAATAATTAATAAACATTTCTGTGAAGCTTTCATACCTGTGAAAACTGTAGTCCAAAACCAAGAATTAAAATTATCAAGATTAAACATAACCAATAATTGTCAGAGACAGGTTCTGTTACGCGCACGCTTCTCGGCAAATTAGATGATTGACGACCGTGTAAGATAAAATATGACCGTTTAAGATAATAATGAAAAAATAACTAGATCACGCGTGTCTCACTCACTCTTTCGTTTTCCCCTATAGCTCTGTCTCAACTTTTTCGAATAGTCATATATATATAGGAGACGAAAAAGATATCGAAAAATACATAGCCGAGTAAAAGAATTTGACATCTCAGATATTTACATGAAGTTGAAAGTATTACTAAATAATTTATCGAAAACTTAATAAACTGAAAAAATATTAAAAAAGAAATAATATATGATATAAAAAGTTACGTAAATAACATATTATATATTAATATTCAAAAATAAAAAAACCGCAGGTGCATTTAGATGTCTAATAGGTGCTAGCGCGCATTATACTTGCGTTGGTTGCGCTACCGCGCACCTTGATTTAAAAAAGTTATTAGTAGTTATTAGCTTTTTTAAACTCGCACATTTCTTTTACTTTTGAAAAAAACCTAAAAGCTAATAAAATCTAGCAAAAGCTAAGAAGAGCTAATAAAAGTTATAAATTCTAACTAACTATTAACAGAGTCCACAATCTGCATATTATAAATTGATTATAAAATTTATTAGCTTTTCCTAGCTCTTTCTGGAAAAATAAATTTCCGTCTGGGTTCGTGTTTATTACTAGCTCACTGTAGAAAACCACTATCTTTACTTTCATGAAGAATAACATTGAAAAATATTTATAATTAAAGGGCACAAAATTAAGAATACCTGCAAGTGTCACTCGAGTCTGACAGTTATTTCTATAACCATTACTAAAGTAGTTAAATATATAGGAATATTGAATATTGAGATATTTGTTCTAAAAGTTCTGTTAATATTTTTTTTATTTTTAAAAAATAATGAAGAATAAACTTTTATACAAGAGTATACTAATGAAAGAATACATATAAATGCCGTTACACATTCTGAATTATTTTACAGAGTTTTTTTGAATCAGTGAATCGTATAAGAATTATTATATTGGATAAGTTTATATAAAATAAATTTAATAATTCTTTGATTTTCATTAGTAGCTTTATAATAGAAAACTTTTATCTTTACTTGCATGAAGATTAACAATAAAAAATATTTATAACTAAATAATTCAAAATTAAGATATTACACGCAACTGTATCAGATATATATGGGGTATTCCACGTGAAGTGGTCCGATCAAAATTTTAAAATGCACCAAATTTTGGGTACACTTTGCAAATATTTTTCAGAATACAGAAAAAAATTTTTAGGTACTGGAATCTATTTGCTCAAAAGTTATTCTAACCTCAAAAAGTGAATTTTTCCATATTTTTTTCAACACCAACTGGGTTTACCGCTATATAACTCAAAATCTATCAACTTTTACTATAGAACATTATATGTAACATTCGTTGCTAATTATATCTAGAATTTATTCTTCTGGGTTAGAATTTCTAATCTCAAGGTTAATGTTACATAAACTACATGTCAATATTCAACTTGAAAAAAATGCAAGTGCGCCACCTTTCATTTTTCATCCAAAAGTCTAAAAGAAAGCTTGGAGCAATACCTTTCTAATGGTCTGTAGCATTTTTATGGCTTCCAATTCTGTAAAAAGTTATGACTATTTAAAGAAAGACAAAAAATTCACAAAAATTAACATGGTAATTCCCATTTAAATTTTTAAAAAAATTTCGTGTTTCTTTAAATTGTCATAACTTTTTACAGAATGCGTAATGTCGTATGCCCAATACATGCGTCGATCCTCGTAGAACCTTATAAAAGAACTGTATTGGTTGATAATTATGGAATTTAACGGTAGACACCGATAGCTGTTAGTGGACAATATAGTGAAAAGCCTTATAGAACCTTATTAATTCAATGCACACGAATACGTCAAATACTCGAAAACCCGATACATGCCTATTTGTTATAAATAATAAATATGGAATTGCCTGGTAGAATGCGATTAGCGATTTGATTAAGATTTGTTATTGCTGGAGCAGCCGTTAGTAACCGATAGGTCGTATGCCTAATACATGCGTCGATCCTCGTAGAACCTTATAAAAGAACTGTATTGGTTGATAATTATGGAATTTAACGGTAGAAACCGGACAATATAGTGAAAAGCCTTATAACCTTATAAATATGGAATTGCCTGGTAGAATGCGATTAGCGATTTGATTAAGATTTGTTATTGCTGGCGCAGGCCGTTAGTACCCGATAGGTCGTATGCCTAATACATGCGTCGATCCTCGTAGAACCTTATATAAGAACTGTATTGGTTGATAATTATGGAATTTAACGGTAGACACCGATAGCTGTTAGTGGACAATATAGTGAAAAGCCTTATAGAACCTTATTAATTCAATGCACACGAATACGTCAAATACTCGAAAACCCGATACATGCCTATTTGTTATAAATAATAAATATGGAATTGCCTGGTAGAATGCGATTAGCGATTTGATTAAGATTTGTTATTGCTGGAGCAGCCGTTAGTAACCGATAGGTCGTATGCCTAATACATGCGTCGATCCTCGTAGAACCTTATAAAAGAACTGTATTGGTTGATAATTATGGAATTTAACGGTAGACACCGGACAATATAGTGAAAAGCCTTATAGAACCTTATTAATTCAATGCACATGAATACGTCAAATACTCGAAAACCCGATACATGCCTATTTGTTATAAATAATAAATATGGAATTGCCTGGTAGAATGCGATTAGCGATTTGATTAAGATTTGTTATTGCTGGCGCAGCCGTTAGTACCCGATAGGTCGTATGCCTAATACATGCGTCGATCCTCGTAGAACCTTATAAAAGAACTGTATTGGTTGATAATTATGGAATTTAACGGTAGACACCGATAGCTGTTAGTGGACAATATAGTGAAAAGCCTTATAGAACCTTATTAATTCAATGCACACGAATACGTCAAATACTCGAAAACCCGATACATGCCTATTTGTTATAAATAATAAATATGGAATTGCCTGGTAGAATGCGATTAGCGATTTGATTAAGATTTGTTATTGCTGGAGCAGCCGTTAGTAACCGATAGGTCGTATGCCTAATACATGCGTCGATCCTCGTAGAACCTTATAAAAGAACTGTATTGGTTGATAATTATGGAATTTAACGGTAGACACCGGACAATATAGTGAAAAGCCTTATAGAACCTTATTAATTCAATGCACATGAATACGTCAAATACTCGAAAACCCGATACATGCCTATTTGTTATAAATAATAAATATGGAATTGCCTGGTAGAATGCGATTAGCGATTTGATTAAGATTTGTTATTGCTGGCGCAGCCGTTAGTACCCGATAGGTCGTATGCCTAATACATGCGTCGATCCTCGTAGAACCTTATAAAAGAACTGTATTGGTTGATAATTATGGAATTTAACGGTAGACACCGATAGCTGTTAGTGGACAATATAGTGAAAAGCCTTATAGAACCTTATTAATTCAATGCACACGAATACGTCAAATACTCGAAAACCCGATACATGCCTATTTGTTATAAATAATAAATATGGAATTGCCTGGTAGAATGCGATTAGCGATTTGATTAAGATTTGTTATTGCTGGAGCAGCCGTTAGTAACCGATAGGTCGTATGCCTAATACATGCGTCGATCCTCGTAGAACCTTATAAAAGAACTGTATTGGTTGATAATTATGGAATTTAACGGTAGACACCGGACAATATAGTGAAAAGCCTTATAGAACCTTATTAATTCAATGCACATGAATACGTCAAATACTCGAAAACCCGATACATGCCTATTTGTTATAAATAATAAATATGGAATTGCCTGGTAGAATGCGATTAGCGATTTGATTAAGATTTGTTATTGCTGGCGCAGCCGTTAGTACCCGATAGGTCGTATGCCTAATACATGCGTCGATCCTCGTAGAACCTTATAAAAGAACTGTATTGGTTGATAATTATGGAATTTAACGGTAGACACCGATAGCTGTTAGTGGACAATATAGTGAAAAGCCTTATAGAACCTTATTAATTCAATGCACACGAATACGTCAAATACTCGAAAACCCGATACATGCCTATTTGTTATAAATAATAAATATGGAATTGCCTGGTAGAATGCGATTAGCGATTTGATTAAGATTTGTTATTGCTGGAGCAGCCGTTAGTAACCGATAGGTCGTATGCCTAATACATGCGTCGATCCTCGTAGAACCTTATAAAAGAACTGTATTGGTTGATAATTATGGAATTTAACGGTAGACACCGATAGCTATTAGTGGTCAATATAGTGAAGAGCCTTATAGAATCTTATTAATTCAATGCACACGAATACGTCAAATACTCGAAAACCCGATACATGCCTATTTGTTATAAATAATAAATACGGAATTGCCTGGTTGAACGCGATTAGCGATTTGATTAAGATTGTATTTAAGGATGTCTCAGCTCATACGATCTGGTAAACGAACCGCCCATTTAGTTTGTTGATCATCATATTGTACTATAAAATGTTTTTTTCTTTTGTGAGATTTATCTTATAAAATACTGCTAGCCAAAAACGCTCGCTTCGCTCGCGATTAAAACAAGGTTTGGGACACAATATTGAAAAAAATACAATATCGAAAGAAAATGTAATAGAAGAATTTCAAAATTATAAAGAAGAATTAAAAACCAAGATAATGTAAAAATAAGTATTGACAGAAAACAAAAACAAGAAATAGTCAACAAAAATAATATTGAAGACAAAAATATTAATATATTAAAACAAGGTATTAAAATAAAAAATATCCAGGATATCCCGTAATTAGTGGAGTCTTTCTGAAATATTTCAGTAATTCCCAAAATTTCTAGGAAATCACGTAACTTGTAGCGTCATCCCGAAATACCTCATAAATTCCCGAAATATCCTGGAAATTCCACAATTAGTGGAGACATTTCGAAATACCTCAGAAATTCCCGAAATATCCAGGAAATCCCTTAATTTGTAGAGTTATCCAAAAATACCACATAAATTCCCGAAATATCCAGGAAGTACCATAATTAGTGGAGTTTTTTTTTAAATATTTCAGAAATTCCCGAAATATCCAGGAAATCTCGTAATTAGTAGCGTCATCCCGAAATAAATCAGAAATTTCCGAAATATCTAGAAAATCCCGTAATTAGTAGCGTCAATCCAAAATATCTCAGAAATTCCCGAAATATCCTGGAAATCCCGTAATTAGTATGGTTATCCAGAAATACCTCAGAAATTCCCCAAATATCCAGGAAATCCCTTAATTTGTAGAGTTATCCAAAAATACCACAGAAATTCTCGAAATATCCAGGATATACCTTAATTAGTGGAGTTTTTTTTTAAATACCTCAGCAATTACCGAAAGATCCAGGAAATCTCGTAATTGGTAAAATCGTCACGAAATTCCTCAGATATTCCCGAAATATCTAGAAAATCCCGTAATTATTAGTCATCCCGAATTTTTTCAGAAATTCCCGAAATTTCCAGAAAATCCCGTTATTATTGGTGTTATCCCGAATTTACTCAGAAATTTCCGAAATATCCTGGAAATCCCGTAATTAGTAGAGTGTTCCAGAAATACCACAGAAATTCCCGAAATATCCAGAAATTCCTGTAATTGGTAGCGTCATCTCGAAATACCTCAGGAAATCCCGAAAGATCCAGGAAATTCCGTAATTATTAGTCATCACGAATATCCTCAGAAATTCCCGAAAGATCCAGGAAATCCCGTAATTGGTAGAGTCATCACGAATTTCCTCAGATATTCCCGAAATATCAAGGAAATCCCGTAATTAGTAGCGTCAATCCAAAATATCTCAGAAATTCCCGAAATATCCTGGAAATCCCGTAATTAGTATGGTTATCCAGAAATACCTCAGAAATTCCCCAAATATCCAAGAAATCCCTTAATTTGTAGAGTTATCCAAAAATACCACAGAAATTCTCGAAATATCCAGGATATACCTTAATTAGTGGAGTTTTTTTTTAAATACCTCAGCAATTACCGAAAGATCCAGGAAATCTCGTAATTGGTAAAATCGTCACGAAATTCCTCAGATATTCCCGAAATATCTAGAAAATCCCGTAATTATTAGTCATCCCGAATTTTTTCAGAAATTCCCGAAATTTCCAGAAAATCCCGTTATTATTGGTGTTATCCCGAATTTACTGAGAAATTTCCGAAATATCCTGGAAATCCCGTAATTAGTAGAGTGATCCAGAAATGCCTCAGAAATTCCCGGAATATCCAGGAAATTCCGTAGTTTGTGGAGTCTTTCTGAAATATTTCAGAAATTCCCGAAATATCCAGGAAATCCCTTATTTAGTAGAGTTATCCAGAAATTCCTCAGAAATTCCTCAGAAATTCCCGAAATATCCAGGAAATTCCGTAATTAGTGGAGTCTCTCAGAAATATTTCAGAAATTCCCGAAATATCCAGAAAATCCCGTAATTATTAGTCATCCCGAATTTTTTCAGAAATTCCCGAAATTTCCAGAAAATCCCGTTATTATTGGTGCTATCTCGAATTTACTCAGAAATTTCCGAAATATCCAGGAAATACCACAATTAGTGGAGACATTTCGAAATACCTCAGAAATTCCCGAAATATCCAGGAAATCCCTTAATTTGTAGAGTTATCCATAAATTCCTCAAAAATTCCCTAAATATCCAGAAAATCCCGTAATTAGTGGAGTCGTCCTGAAATATTTCAGAAATTCCCGAAATATCCAGGAAATTCCGTAATTAGTAGCGTCATCCCGAAATACCTCAGCAATTCCCGAAAGATCCTGAAAATCCCGTAATTGGTAGAATCATCACGAATTTCCTCAGATATTCCCGAAGTATCCAAAAAATCCCGTAATTAGTGGAGTCTTTATGAAATATTTGAGAAATTCCCGAAATATCCAGAAATTCCCGCAATTGGTAGCGTCATCTCGAAATACCTCAGGAATTCCCGAAAGATCCAGGAAAATCCGTAATTATTAGTCATCCCGAATTTTTCGGAAATTCCCGATATTTCCAGAAAATCCCGTTATTATTGGCGTTATCCCGAATTTACTCAGAAATTCCCGAAATATCCAGGAAATCCCTTAATTTGTAGAGTTATCCATAAATTCCTCAAAAATTCCCTAAATATCCAGAAAATCCCGTAATTAGTGGAGTCGTCCTGAAATATTTCAGAAATTCCCGAAATATCCAGGAAATTCCGTAATTAGTAGCGTCATCCCGAAATACCTCAGCAATTCCCGAAAGATCCTGAAAATCCCGTAATTGGTAGAATCATCACGAATTTCCTCAGATATTCCCGAAGTATCCAAAAAATCCCGTAATTAGTGGAGTCTTTATGAAATATTTGAGAAATTCCCGAAATATCCAGAAATTCCCGCAATTGGTAGCGTCATCTCGAAATACCTCAGGAATTCCCGAAAGATCCAGGAAAATCCGTAATTATTAGTCATCCCGAATTTTTCGGAAATTCCCGATATTTCCAGAAAATCCCGTTATTATTGGCGTTATCCCGAATTTACTCAGAAATTTCCGAAATATCCTGGAAATCCCGTAATTAGTAGAGTGATCCAGAAATACCTCAGAAATTCCCGAAATATCCAGGAAATTCCGTAGTTAGTGGAGTCTTTCTGAAATATTTCAGAAATTCCCGAAATATCCAGGAAATCCCTTATTTAGTAGAGTTATCCAGAAATTCCTCAGAAATTCCCGAAATATCCTGGAAATCCCGTAATTGGTAGAATCATCACGAATTTCCTCAGATATTCCCGAAATATCCAAAAAATCCCGTAATTAGTGGAGTCTTTATGAAATATTTGAGAAATTCCCGAAATATCCAGAAATTCCCGTAATTGGTAGCGTCATCTCGAAATACCTCAGGAATTCCCGAAAGATCCAGGAAATTCCGTAATTATTAGTCATCCCGAATTTTTTCAGAAATTCCCGAAATTTCCAGAAAATCCCGTTATTATTGGTGTTATCCCGAATTTACTCAGAAATTTCCGAAATATCCTGGAAATTCCGTAATTATTAGTCATCCCGAATTTTTTCAGAAATTCCCGAAATATCCAGGAAATTCCGTAATTAGTGGAGTCTTTCTGAAATATTTCAGAAATTCCCGAAATATCCAGGAAATTCCGTAATTAGTAACGTCATCCCGAAATACCTCAGCAATTCCCGAAAGATCCTGGAAATCCCGTAATTGGTAGAATCATCACGAATTTCCTCAGATATTCCCGAAATATCCAAAAAATCCCGTAATTAGTGGAGTCTTTATGAAATATTTGAGAAATTCCCGAAATATCCAGAAATTCCCGTAATTGGTAGCGTCATCTCGAAATACCTCAGGAATTCCCGAAAGATCCAGGAAATATCGTATTTGGTAGAGTCATCACGAATTTCCTCAGATGTTCCCGAAATATCCAAGAAATCCCGTAATTAGTAGTCATCCCGAATTTTTTCAGAAATTCCCGAAATATCCAGAAATTCCCGTAATTAGTAGCGTCATCCCGAAATACCTCAGGAATTCCCGAAAGATCGAGGCAATTCCGTAATTGGTAGAGTCATCACGAATTTCCTCAGATATTCCCGGAATATCCAGGATATCCCGTAATTAGTGGAGTCTTTCTGAAATATTTCAGAAATTCCCGAAATATCCAGGAAACCCCGTAATTAGTCGACTCATCCCGAATTTCCTCCGAAATTCCCGAAAGATCTAGGAACTGTTTGTCATAATTCCAGGGACACATAAAGTCTAAAAAAGATATTGTTTATTTATATAATTATTTACAGTAAAATGGGAATTCACAGAAAAATGCTTATTTTAGATATATTTCTAAATATAATTTGTTATTAATATTACAAATAATATATATTTATTATAATTTTTGAATACATACAGTTTATACCTGGCACCACGACAATTAATTGTTGACAACATAATTAATTATCGGTTGTGCAATTGTAATAATTAATGGTAAAATGTATGTATAAAAAGTTGTACGTACGTACGCGGACTACTGAAACTTCCAAGCCAAAAAACTAATAAAAAGCGACTCTTTAAAAAATTTGTAATAGTGGTAAATTTATCCTCGTATCAATGCGATCACAATGGACTCATAAAAAATGACATTCACTAAATATTTTTTACAGTATAAGGGGTTTTTTACAGAAAAATTCACAATTTCACTTATAAAATTTTAATATTATGTAGAAGATAAGCATTTATTGTATAGTATGGTATGAGGTTTTTGCACCCGGAATTCCTTATAGAATCGAATTATAAACCTACTATTAGAAAGCAAAAAAAGATATAAACATATACAGTATTTCCATGATAAGAGCTTATTAAATTTTTTATCGGGAAATGTGTATGCACTATAATCTTTTCATAGTCATTTCTTTTATTATAGAACCCGATTAATATTTTCTTGGATGCACTTGTGTAATTCATGTAGCAAAACATCTATATAGGCTTAAAATTTTTCAATCAATTTATTACGATATATGCCGATTCTGAATTCATATTAGTAAAGTGAATAGATTTCTATAAATAATTAAATGAGCATATCTCTATAAAATCCTATAAATCAAAAGGCGCGATAGCGCCTGACGCAAGTATAGGCGCGAGAGCCATTATATACAGCTAACTGGCCCTCCAGATTTTTACTTTTCTAACCGCTTTATTAGTCTCATAGAAACTGATATATGAGCAAATCCACAGAACCTTTAATTTTGGGGAAGCGGGTAATATAGTAGTAAATAAGCAGACTTAGCAACATTATAACAACGGTTTCTGGTAGAAAAAGTAATTCGATGAAGGGTCCTTATCATCTTTTTAAAGTTGTTTTCATTAGCTTTTTGTTAGAGGCTTCATAAAGTTGCATTTTTGCAAATTTGACGATGGAAGTAGTACTCATCTTCTATTTTTTAAGCTTATAGAAATTATAATTCTTCACCAAATGTTACAGAAATTTTTTTTACAACCTACACCATTTACCCTATTAAACTAAAAGTGTTAGAATAGTGTGCCTTCATGATACAGAAAAATAAAAATTGCAACTCTTGAGGAAGTCAGTTTTTGTAAATTTAGGAAATTTTAGAATTTTGATATTATACAAAGATAAGTTTTGTTTATAGCTATTGTGACTAATATTGCTTTTTTCGATTTGCAATAAGGATTCTTATTCTTTTTTGTGCTTAGCTGTGCCTCTTTTTCTTTACAAGCAATTCTACCTTAAACTTTTCAAAATCTCGGGGCCCTAATCTTCCAAATTTTCATTTTCGCATGGCACACTCGACATTCACAAAAAAAGCATATATAAACTATATAATCATATATATAAGCATATATAATCTCTTTACTTTTTAGTAGATTATTGAGTCATCTACGTAAAACCTAAATTGAATTTTTTGTTAATTTAGATAATATAAGCTGTATAAAAGTATAAACATTTTATACCTTTGAACTGAAGTCCAAATTGACTATACGAAATAGGTTATTTCAACAGAAAAGCTAATATAAATACACACACACACACACACACACACACACACACACACACACACACTTGAGAGACCACGGACTTAGTCTGGCGGCGGAAAAAACGGAGGCGGTGCTCATCTCTCGCACAAAAAAGGAGAGGACCGCCACCTTCACGGTAGGTAAAGAACGGATACGGTCGGTGAAAACCTTGAAGTATTTAGGGGTCACACTAGACGCGCGGCTGTCGTTCAAACACCATCTCGCGAAGGCGGGTTCAAGGCGCTGGCGGGCATCATGCCCAACATCGGGGGACCCCAGCAACCGCGAAGGTCTCTCCTTGCCTCGGTGGTGAGCTCCGTAATTTTATACGGAGCTCCTATCTGGGCTGATGCCCTGAACAGGCACAAGAGCTTTGGTGCTCCGTGTCAGAGAGCCTGCAGGATAGCTGCGCTAAGGGTGGCCCGGGCGTACCGAACCGTATCTGACATTGCGCTCTCGGTGATCGCGGGGACCGCCCCCTTCGACCTCCTGGCAGCCGAGAGAGCTGAAAGACACCGTGAGGGTGGGCGACGCGTAGAAGAGAATCGCTGCCATAACCGATGGTCATTGCGGACCGTAGAGGAGTGGCAGCGGAGATGGGACTCAGCCAGGGACGGCCGCTGGACCTACCGCATAATCCCGCGGATCCAGGAGTGGGCGAGCAGGAAACACGGCTTCGTCAGTTTCCAGCTTACCCAGGTGCTGACCGGGCACGGATGCTTCCGTAGCTACCTATTTCGTATAGGGGTCTACGGCAGCGCAGAGTGCCCGGCTTGTCCAGGGATGGACGAAGACGTGGAACACGTCCTCTTATGGTGTCCTCGTTTCAGGGAGGAACGGGACCAGTTTCAAGTCACTTGGAGCGGTCCCCTCACCCCTGAGGGCATCGGGGCGTGCCTGCTTGACTCCCAGGAGGGATGGAACGCGGTAGTGACCCTCTGTACGTCCGTAGTGGACAGGCTGGGTCTCATCAGAAGAGAAGAGGAGACAGGAGTTGCGATAGCAACAGTAGTGGGCTAATCTAGCCGTGCCTCCCCCCGCGAAGTAATGCCTTGCGGCGGTTTCCGCGGGGGAATAAAGGTAAGAAAAGAGGTGGAGTTTTAGTGGGTATGCCTATCGACATCCTTCGGTAGGAGAGTCCCACACACGGGGAGTCTCGCATGGCTCCAGTCATGGTGCATTAAGCATTTCTCCACCTCTTCGGAAAAAAAAAAAAAAAAAAAAAAAAAACACACACACACACACACACACACACACACACACATATACCCGCGCGCGCGCACACATACACACACATATCATTCAGTCAGCCTTACGCAAGTAGTTTGTTTACCATTAAAGAGAAGTATGCGAAAAGAAAATTATTTATCATGTAATGAATGTTTCAAATAATTTGCCATGTACTCATTACCAATTGAAACCTTCAAGTTGGAAGATTTATGGAGCAAAAAATGAAATTCCTGTTACAAGTACTCAAACAAAAAAAACCATTTTGTTACTAGGAAAAGAAAATTACAGTACTGTAACGGTACTTGAAAACATCCTTTTATATGAAAAATTGTTGTTAGATATTTCAATTTTTGTTGAATAAGAGACTTAATTATGTTTAATGAAATAAAACTTCGATTGATCTCTGCGAACTCAGCTTTTTATTTTGTGCCTACGTTTCGGACGTTTCTTTGACCGTCCCTTTTCAAGGCTATACAAAAAATATACTCATTAAATTTACAATACGCACAAATTGATAAAGCAACAATAATAAAACACATTTAGTACACTCTTACCAATAAACTTACTTAATTATGTTGTTATATTTATAAATTATAGAATAAAAAATGTTCTGTTTATTTACGAAGTGATTTTTTATAATTTACCCTATGATACCCCTCATCAATATTTTAATCGTTAATTTCTTAGATAAGTCTTGAAAAGAAATAGGGGCCCTCATATTTTCCTACTATTTAACCTCTAAAGAAGTAGAAATCTCCATTAAAATCAATGTGCCTCCCAAAAAAAAAAAAAAATTTTTTCAAATGAAAATCAAAGGTTCCGTGGATTTGCTCATATCTTTTACCAGGTAAAACTTATTAAAACTAAATTTCGGAACTTGTGATTCGTAGCTGTGAGTATTTCATTATAGGTACCGATAAAAAAGAAATCGCCCGATATATTACTATAAAATTTTTATCGGCACCTCGATTCAATGTGCCATTATTTTATCGGATTTTATAAGGTCTTTTCAACAGGGATTACGTAATAAAATCACCTGATTATTTTCTAATAAATAGTCATGCAACAAAATACTTGATAAAATTACTTAAATTTATTACGTACGTTTTTTAGGTTATTAATGTAATATATTGTTAATCATATTAATATTAAGAACACTATTTTATACTACTACATAAATTAATTGGATAATATTTTGAAGTGATATATTTACGTATTTAAATTCATATATATAAGCAAAATTTCTATCAAAAAATCAAAAGCAAAGAATTTTACCTAAATTTTTTACTTAAAATTTTTACCTGATAAAATTACCTAATTTACTTAAAAAAATGAAACAAAAGTCACCTAAAATTATCAGGTGAAAATTTTAGGTGAAAATATCATATGATTTTTTTCAACAGGGATCCCACTTCTGAATATTGTTGGAAATTTAAACGAATGAAAATTATCTAAACTCAGTATCTTTATTAAACAAATTAAAATAAAACTTTATTATAGCCGATTCCACGCCAATACAAATTAAGCACGCCGCTCGCGGCCAAACGCTCTCAGAGCTAGCTCTCGCCTGGTCCAAACTCTCTAGACCTTCTCTCTCTCCACGTTCCGCTTACCCGACAGTCCAACGGTCCTACTCCTATTCTCGCACCATCACGTGACCTCTCACTTGCGCATTTCGTAACAGAGTACATCACGAAGCAAAATTATCCTCAAGTAAAACAGACAGGATAAGAAGTTTCCATAACCGACTTGTTATTTTCAAAAATCAGTAAATGTTAATGCTTCTACTTTATCAGAAAAATTTATTTCTTATTCATATTTTGTTATAAAAACATCTCGATTTTAATACAATTTAAAAAATTGTTTGCCACAGTATTATGTACAATAATAATATGCATGCATTTATATTTGTTATTTGCGTAATAATTTATTTATTTAATACATCTTAATTATAGGCTTATAGGAAAGAAACAAACAATTGCTTTATGTAAAATCTAATCTTCAATGACACTAATTTTCTTCTGGAATATTAATTTTCAAATAAATAAATGTTAATAAAATTCTAAAAAGAGTTTGTATAAACTTGTTAGTTAAATAAAAAATAAAAAAAGCAAAGCGTAAAGATTAATCAAAATTTAGTATAGAATGTTTTGTATTTATTCATTTTTGTATTTTATTACAATTTACCGCAGTATTAATAGTTCATTAGTTTAAATAAATTTCAATTATAACCCCTCTTTTCGTTGATGCTATTTCCTAACTTGTTCCCCACTTTTACCTACTCCCACTCGTTGCAATGTGCGACAGAGAGATAACGACTCCATGCATATCTCTGTCCTTCAATGTCGGCTACATAGTTCTCCATAAGAATGCGCAATCTATTCTATAAGTCTATGCTTTCCTAACTTGTCCCCCACTTTTACCTACCCCCACTCGTTGCAATGTGCGACAGAGAGATAACGACTCCATGCATATCTCTGTCCTTCAATGTCGGCTACATAGACCACCCCCCTTCCAGCCGTAAAATATATGTTATTTTAAATAAAAAAAATATACATCGATAAGACCCTAATTGCACAGTTTATTAATAGTCTTTATTAAATTTGTACAGTTATACATATCCCATAAAAAATATTGAAAATATGGTAAAATCAAAAAACTTTAAACGCTTGTAACTTGGCTCCTATAAGGTTTATGAAGCATTAAAATGCACAGAAAAATTGAACAATTATTTTTTTAATTTGTACATCATCAATTTATCGTAAATAATTATTCGTTTTGGCTTAAATCGATAAAAACTGTAAAACAGAATGACTCCCAAGTTTCGAGCATAATGCGCATGCGCAGTGCAGCCCGAACTAAGTGAGGCAACTTTCAAAAATGCTAATTAGACAACAAAAAATACTACTCCGTTTATCGTAATTATTTGAATCGTTCAAAAGTATTTATATTTACATACATTTTTTAAAGTTTAAGCCGTTAATGTATTCACAAAATCGCCTCACATCTAATTTAATATAAAAGGCCATAAATTAATCAATGAATTAATTAGCTAATTTAAGTTTACTAATGATGATAAAATATAAAATTGTCATCATAAAATTATAAAATATATATACATAGCGAGTAAAAAGCAGTTCACTACCTTACCGACGGCCGATGAAACTTATTGTAAAACCACTAGATGGCGCCCTACTATTGTTTCCAGTTGAAACAATATTTTATTTTTTAATTTTAAATGAAAGAAAGGAAGTTTAATGACAAAAAAACTATTTCATTTTACATATTTTTTGTATTTATTATATTAATAATTATTATAATTATTGAACAGCATGCTAGAGAGCATACTAGTACATATAATACATATAATACATATCTTATTAAAAGAATCTTTATTTTAATGTATTTACTATTTTCAATTAAATAACAAATTTAATTGATTACAAATTTACATACAACACGATATTTATCTTCCTGCACACTGTACCATCTGGTTGGTTTGAGGTGGCACCAAGTTTGCTGCAATCACTAAAGAAACAACATCATTTACAAACTATTGTTTACGCTGGAAACAATAGTAGGGCGCCATCCAGTGGCTATTTACAATCAATAAGTATACCATCGGCCGTCGGTAAGGTAGTACTCGCTACAATATATATATATATATATATATAATTTTATGATGACAATATTATATTTTATTATTATTAGTAAGGGACAAATGATTAAACGAATATGCGACAGATCAAAATTAAATTTTAATCTTTTATTAACATTAAATACTTACGAAAGCTGCTGCACTTAGCTCGGGCTAGATTGCGCATGCGCATTATGCTTGCATCTTGGGAGTCGTGCAGTTTTTACTGTTTTTATCGATTTGCATGAAAACTAATAATTATTATCAATAAATTGAAATTGTACAAATTAAAGAAAAAAATGTTCAATTTTTCTATGCATTTTAATGGTTCAGAAACCTTATAGGAGTCAAGTTACACGTGTTTAAACATTTTGTATTTGACCAGATTTTCAATATTTTTTTTCTGCCAAACATAGAACTGTACAAATTTAATAAATATTATTAATGAACTGTACAATTAGGGCCCTATCGATGTATATTTTTTTTTTTTACAATATCATATATTTCACGGCTGGGAGGGGGGTGGTGCTACATAGTTCTCCATAAGAATGCGCAATCTATTCTATAAGTCTATGCTTTCATTCCCATCTTCAAGTTTTTCGAAATTTTTTTCGATATAGGGGAGGAGACATATCGATATTGACGAATATCGGGTTGGATAAGTATCGATACAATTTATCGATATTTGAACCCATTTTTATTGATACTAGTGGATTTGGGCGCGCTACGCGCGCCGATGTTTTGTTTTCGATTGATTTTCGAGTTTTTTAATACTCGAGATCGAGATTCGAGATCTTCGGTTCGAGCGCTTACTCAATTTTATAATAGGATTCAAAATATCGATATATATCGTGCATCACTAATACATACATTTTGTTAATTATTTATCCGACTTAGAAATATGTTATTTAACATTAATAAAATTAATCGATTAAATTTTAGGAATATGTATAACATAAAACACATTTCATTACCAATAAAATATCAAAGATCTATTATTGAAAACTGGTGTAAGTATAACAAACGCATTTTATAGTAAAATTGTTACCAAATTTTTACGCGTTACGTATATAAGTATTAATTGTTCTATAAAAATAATATACCTAGATAAACTGTAGAAAATGAAAAAATTTTTTGACATTACTATTAAAAAACAAATTGGTTGACATAGGAATACTTGTGAATATCTATATTAAGTAAATTAAACTAGGTGGTATATTAAGAAATATTATTTACCTAATTTACAATGTATAGATTAAAAAACTTATTTATTGAAAATTAAAATTTATTGAATAGCAATGATATTAGAAATAAATTGACACAACCATTAGAAGGAAAAACTATCACTTCCTCTGTTCAAATTTTATTTATTAATTTTTCACACGTGATATTTAATAACTATTATATTTATCATCAATTGTACTTTGTGTAACATGATAATAAAAAAGAAATACTTATAAATGTTGAAATAATTGGTTAACTATTGGTAGATAAATAATTCAATTCATAAATTGCATGCAAGTAACTTGGATATCTAATGTACAAAGAAAAATTAGCCTTAAGATTAAGCTTATTCATAATGTTTATCTACATTCATAGATTCTGAGTTTGCAAAATGATAAAAACTAGAATGGAAAATTTACTTTAAAATATTTTATTCAGCAATATATATAAGTTTCCAATTTGCTATTTCAAAAATGTATGGTTAAATAACCCTATTTATAAATCGCAGATGAGATCATACATAAGATTATTTAATAGGGTGTGAGTAATTTAAATAAGATTATATCAATAGTTTGTTTGAAGATATATTACTTGTACTACCACAACTTGTTCGGTTGCACTATATATTTTAGAGCTTTAGAGGTAGAAATAAAAGATTTTTTCTACTCTACACAGAGAAAATGAAATATTTAATAAGGAGTGTTTTGTATGCTGAATATGAACTGCCAAAGATAGTCCGCTACTGTCTGGTACTGTAGTGATATCCAGTAGATCTAACTGTTGTTGTAAAGTTATTAATATCGTCTTTTCTCAAAACAACTAACTTAATTTCAATATTTAGAATAAATTAATTTATTTGGTCAGATTAATTGAGGATATTTTAATTAAAAAAGTTAATAGTGAATTGATATTAAATTTATTATTGACACAGCTATGAATATTGGTAGAGAAAACTTTAATTTATTTATTTATTTATTTATTTAAGCCAAACATAATTTATAAAACATTACAAAAATATATAGGGTGGCATGAAAAACTTAATTCTATTGCATAAAAAATAAATTAAATTAAATAAAACTTAAAACTAATTGTAATGTATATAAAGCCCTCACTCGACCCGTATCACCTGTATAATAGACAGTGAGAGATATTATACCCAATATCTTATTAACATTGATTTAGCTGTTGTGAAACTTTCAGTGGATGCATTCATTTTTCTAGCAAAGGCAATTTTTTATATACATATAATATATTATATATTATTTAATCTAACAGGACATGTTAACCCTACTGCACAAGTAACTCTAATGTGAGGGAACATTTCTTGGTGTTGTTTAGATGAGTCATATTTATATCGATATTAGATATTGATATTATAATATTATTAATCTAATATTGTTTTTAATAATGTTTTAATAGTATTTTTTATAAAAAAGAAAAAAAAATTTAAATACTGGAAAAAAAGTTATAATCATTTCAAAGAAATACAAAATTTTTTTAGAAATTCAAATTGGAATTACCATGTTAATTTTTGAAATTTTATTATATATCTTTAAATTGTTATAACTTTTTACAAAATTAAAGGCCATTCACAAGTTACAAACCGTTAAAAGGTATTACTTCAAGCTTTCTTTTATACTTTTGGAAAAATAAATCAATTGTGGCAAAATTACAATTTTTTCAAGTTTAAGATTGACATGTAGTTTATGAGACATTGACTTTGAGATTAGACCCAGAAGGATGAATTCTAGACATAATTAGCAACGAACGTTACATGTAATGTTATATATAGTAAAAGTTAGTAGATTTTCTAGGTGTTGAAAAAACTTCAAAATTGTAACGTTTTAAGGTTAAAATAAGTTTTGAATAATTAGATTCCATTATTTATTTATTTATTAATAACAAACAGGCAAAAGCCCATATACAGAGTAAATTTAAAATATATACTGTAAGGGTGCAGTCAACAAAGAATGTAATAACGTAAATAACAAATCAATACAGTAAACATCATCAATAGATTCAAAAGAATCAAATAATACTGAACATTAATATCATCATCACTATGTAATATTTAAAAAGTAAAGATTATAAATTACCAATATAACCTTTGAACTCGTCGATCAACAATATATTTTTACATTGCAGAGGATTCCAACAATGGCATAATCTTGATGTTAATTTGTATTTATACATAAACAAAGACATTGTATGTATTTTTGTATCGAAAGAAGCAAATGAAAAATTAAATAAATATTTTACTCATAATGTTACTACTAAAGGTAATAAACTTTTAAATTATTTAATAGTTCATAAACTATGGTTTTAATATATTTAATATCATAACTAATGGTTTTAATATTTTTAATTTAAATTTACTTATTGCATACCAAAATAAGCTTGATTATTTAAAGGTATCAATTGATGATTGGTCAAAAGTTACTGTGTCCTGGGATAATACGTACATAGCTAGACGTCATCTGCTTACAATCGACAAGCTATCGACTATAGAATATCTCAATAATTTCCAATGCTTAACCTTTAGACCGCCGGGATTTGAAAGAGCATATCGCCTTCAGAAAACTGGTATATAAGGTATCTTATATCAACGATTGATCATGCACAAAGTGTCGATCAGGGGGTGCGTCAAAACATTGATTTTCCGGCAGTCTAAAGGTTAAGAGTACAAAGTGGACTTGAATTGGTACGTATATGTAAATACTTATGTATAAAATAATTAAATTTTTATAAGGTAGCAAATAATTCAGAAAATAGTATTCAGAATGCATTATTTTTAAAATATTATAGTTAATAAACATATTTTTTTAAATGTTCAAATTTTGTATAAGATACTTCAAGTACTTTAAGTACGTGATTGATTTGTATATGTATATTAAAAAGTATATTTATTTATACTATTCTATTTATTTTCTTTATATGTTAGTACAAGAAATCTATTTACAATTTTTTCTAAATCTATCATTTTTCTGGTTAAAGACAATTTATTAGACTAGATTAAATTAGAGAGAAAGGTTTAAAAATAAAGCACGAATAAAAAAATCTTTTTCAATTTTAAAAGGCAATTATAGTAAATATAATTATATATATATATATATATATATATATATACACTACCGCTCAAAAGTTTGGGTTCACCTAAATAAAAATTGATCCAACTTCAAAGCGTCATAACTTTGGTGCAAATAATGCTACAAAAACCTGCTACATACCGTTGAAAAGGTAATTTAAAAAGCTTTAAAATGACTTGGTGCGAAAATCTAATTTTTAATTTTTTACTTGCGCAAAAAACCAAAGTTTAAACCTAAAAAACTAAAAAAACAAGTCTCTTTATAAATGCCTGCATTTTTCAGGAAAAAGTGTATTTTTTAATGTTATACAATGTAAATTAAAGCATTTTTTAAGAGCTTTCGAATGCTTTTTATAAATTTATCCTAGCATCATTTTTAAGGAAATTACGACAGTTTTTATGCACACAAGCGTTTTTATTACTTTTTTTTAAATATTGGAAAATACCAAATAAACAAATTATAGGTTTTTATATAAAAATTAAGCACACACGTTTTAAGTGCATAACACATTTAGAGATGTCAATAGTCGAGATGGTTATATTAATGATATTAAAATTTAAATGTATGTATATATATAAATATAATTAATTTGCCTATTTAAACTTACTTACATTTTGTTATTTTTATCTGAATATCTTTATATAGTTACCTAATATATGAATAAAAAACACTAAAATTATCTTCATTTAAAAATATATTAAAAATTTGAAAACTTTTTTATCATTTAGAAACACATTATTTGTTTCTTTGGAGTGATCCGATAATATTTAAAACCACTATGATATTAAACAAAAGTAATAAAAACGCTTGTGTGCATAAAAACTGTCGTAACTTCCTTAAAAATGATGCTAGGATAAATTTATAAAAAACATTCGAAAGCTCTTAAAAAATGCTTTAATTTACATTTTATAACATTTAAAATACACCTTTTCCTGGAAAATGCAGGCATTTATAGAGAGACCTGTTTTTTTTAGTTTTTCAGTTTTAAACTTTGGTATTTTACACAAATAAAAAATTAAAAAATAGACTTTTGTACCAGGTTATTTTAAAGCTTTTTAAATTACCTTTCGGACGGTATGTAACAGGTTTTTGTAGCATTATTTCCACCAAAGTTATGAAGCTTTGAAGTTGGGTCAATTTTTATTTAGGTGAACCCAAACTTTTGAGCGGTAGTGTATATATATATAAATATATATATATATATATATATGTATATGGGATATTCCACACGAAGTGGTCCGATCAAAATTTTAAAATGCTCCAAATTTTGGGTGCACATTGCAAATGTTTTTCAGAATACAGAAAAAAAATTTTAGGTACTGGAATCTATTTGCTCAAAAGTTATTCTAACCTCAAAAAGTGGATTTTTCCAAGTTTTTTTCAACACCAGCTGGGTTTACCACTATATAACTCAAAATCTATCAACTTTTACTATAGAACATTATATGTAACATTCGTTGCTAATTGTGTCTGGAATTTATTCTTCTAGGTTAGAATTTCTAATTTCAAGGTGAATGTTATATAAACTACATGTCAATATTCAACTTGAAAAAAGTGCAAGTGTGCCACAATTGATTTTTTTATCCAAAAGTCTAAAAGAAAGCTTGGAGCAATACCTTTCAAATGGTCTGTAGCATTTTTATGGCCTCCAATTCTGTAAAAAGTTATGATAATTTAAAAAAACACGAAATTTTTTTTAAAATTTGAATGGAAATTACCATGTTAATTTTTGTGAATTTTCTCTTTTTTTCTCTTTCTTTAAATTCCCTAACACAAAATCTCACTGAGATCTCATGCCAAAATCTCATCCGACTTTTTACTCGGACCGCTGCTTAAACTTCTCAAATAATAGTAAATCAATTTATGAATATGGTGAGATTTTTTTATTCGTGCTTTATTTTTAAACCTTTCTCTCTAATTTAATCTAGTCTAATAAATTGTCTTTAACCAGAAAAATGATAGATTTAGAAAAAATTGTAAATAGATTTCTTGTACTAACATATAAAGAAAATAAATAGAATAGTATAAATAAATATACTTTTTAATATACATATACAAATCAATCACGTACTTAAAGTACTTGAAGTATCTTATACAAAATTTGAACATTTAAAAAAATATGTTTATTAACTATAATATTTTAAAAATAATGCATTCTGAATACTATTTTCTGAATTATTTGCTACCTTATAAAAATTTAATTATTTTATACATAAGTATTTACATATACGTACCAATTCAAGTCCACTTTGTACTCTTAACCTTTAGACTGCCGGAAAATCAATGTTTTGACGCACCCCCTGATCGACACTTTGTGCATGATCAATCGTTGATATAAGATACCTTATATACCAGTTTTCTGAAGGCGATATGCTCTTTCAAATCCCGGCGGTCTAAAGGTTAAGCATTGGAAATTATTGAGATATTCTATAGTCGATAGCTTGTCGATTGTAAGCAGATGACGTCTAGCTATGTACGTATTATCCCAGGACACAGTAACTTTTGACCAATCATCAATTGATACCTTTAAATAATCAAGCTTATTTTGGTATGCAATAAGTAAATTTAAATTAAAAATATTAAAACCATTAGTTATGATATTAAATATATTAAAACCATAGTTTATGAACTATTAAATAATTTAAAAGTTTATTACCTTTAGTAGTAACATTATGAGTAAAATATTTATTTAATTTTTCATTTGCTTCTTTCGATACAAAAATACCGACTTTTTTTAAACAATCTTTATCATAATTATAATGATTCCATAATTTTCCGGATCTTGGAATATGTTTCTTATGTACCTTGAATGGTATATAATATGTCTCTTCGTACAACTGTTCAAATATCCCAACAATTTCCTTTGCTAAAAGACTAAACCTTTTTGTCGATATTCTAGAAAAAATAAAACAGAATAGTTAAAAAATGGCAAAATTCTAAAAAGAACCTAAATTACAGGAAAGTACAACCTTCAACCCTCGAAAATGTAATCTACAATATTGTATTAAAAAGATGAAAAAAGTCATATGGATACCTTAAAACATAAAGGAGGGGTTAAAAAAAATATATTTTATAATAATTGAAGAAACAATTTTTGGTTGGTAATTATAAGTAAAAGAAAGCCATAATCTTACAACCCAAACATCAGAATTCAATTATCTATTTAATAATCTGTAAAAATTTGGACATATTAATTAAACATGCCTGAGTGCCGGATGTTTAAGATTTTTTCAAACATTCTCTCTTTTTTAAAGAGTAATACGCTCGTGAAATTTATGTTATATTAAATTTAACGGTCTGTACGTGCCAGAATATATAAATATTCTTAATCATCAGTCCATGGTGTGCTACAATACGTAGCCCCTACACCAAGTTCATTTAGTATAGATAATTTAATTCTGGAGACTAAAAATATTAATGTGGAAATCAAAATTATTATTAAGATAACTTTAAATATAAATATAAAGAAAGTGTATGATAAAATTATATATGTAATGAATGTTTCGACCACAATTGCCAGTTGGTCTCATCAGTAAGGACTGGCAATCTACCTTAGACATTGAATATTGAAATTATATCAAAATAGACCAAGAACAATACTATTGAATAGGGTATATATATATATATATATTGTAACGGGGTACGGATTGAATATAAGGAATAAAAAAATCAACGAAGGTATCGGGGCGCGAACTCACGATCCCGGGAGCGCGAGGCAGAAGCCTCACCACTGCGCTACCATTCGCAATTATCCCGGCTAGTCGACTTGGTCCTATCGACGAACGTCGCCGATAATTCAGAGACCTAACAGGCGCCGACACTCGAAATCCGTACCCGTTATAATATATACATTTAGAAGACTTTATCACTTACATGTATTCGAAACCAAGAAAAACCCCCTAGTGAATAAAGTTGAAAACAATCAATATTGTCTTGGGTAGGCGCAAAAACGACCACACACGCCTAAATAAGATTTTAAAGAGTAACACGCTCGTGAAATTTATGTTATATTAAATTTAACGGTCTGTACGAGTCAGAATGTATAAATATTCTTAATCAGTAGTCCATGGTGTGCTACAATTCGTAGCCTCTACACCAAGTTCAATGAGTATAGATAATTGAATTCTGGAGACTAAGAATATTAATGTGAAAATAAAAATTATTATTAAGATAACTTTAAATATAAATATAAAGAAAGTGTATGATAAAATTATATATGTAATGAATGTTTCGACTACAACTTTGTTCACTAGGGGGTTTTTCTTGGTTTCGAATACATGTAAGTGATAAAGTCTTTTAAATGTATATATATATATATATATATATATATATATATATATATATATACCTCATTCAAAAGTATTGTTCTAGGTCTATTTCGATATAATTTCAATATTCAATGTCTCAGATAGATTGCCAGTCCTTACTGATGAGACCAACTGGCAATTGTGGTCGAAACATTTATTACATATATTATTTTATCATACACTTTCTTTATATATACAATTATCTATACTCATTGAACTTGGTGTAGGGGCTACGATTTGTAGCACACCATGGACTAATTATTAAGAATATTTATATATTCTGGCTCGTACAGACTGTTAAATTTAATATAACATTCTCACTTTTCTTAAAAAAATTCTTTAGTGTTTGTTGTTTTAATATAGATCGGGAGAATTGAAAGGATGAGTGAGTGTTGGGTTGAGAAATAAAACTCTTTATTTCGCGAACAGAACAAAAAAAAAGACACTTGTCAAGGCATAAAAACTCTCACGAGGTTGAGAGAAAAGCCGAGACAAGCGCACTAATTTATTGACTAATAGAGAATTAAATTACATGAAATTAAAACTTAAAATTACGCAAGATAAAGAAAAGATCGCGAGGTACCATATAACGCACGCACGAGAGATCTCTCTTACCAAATAAGTACGCAGCAGGCTCAATCGTCGTCGCCAAGGAAAACGCTGTCCTCAATCGTACCCGAATCACGCCGCAGCTTCTCGCTGGTCTAGAAGAATCAGCTGGGCCTGGGAAGCGCAAAATGCACCGAGCGCGCCCCGACGTCTCAGGGATCCAGACGCTTCGGTGTCGAGCAACGATAGAAGTTGCCGCGATTCGCTGGCCCTGGGACGATCACGGAAGGGGAAGACGAAAAGTCCCGCGAAAAACGTAATCTGTACGCGACCGCTTTCCACGTGAGCAGATTCGTCTTGAAAAGGACAAACCTACTCAGTAATTCGCCGGATGTTAGCGCGAATGTAAAATAAAAGGCAGAGCTGAATTGCGAGTATACTAACGAAAAACTACAAATCTAACCGTAAGACGTGTTGAGTGTTCGACGGACTAGAAGAGAGTGATCGTTCCCGCTTTAATTGCGCGGGCCCCTATTTTTTGATCGATAGATGGCCGGCCGCGCGGACCTTGGTGAGAGCGACTTGACTTAATCACGCCGCGTAATTCAACTCGTGCGAGCCGAGCAATAGACATCGAAACATCCCGTCCGCCTTCGTCTAACAGACGAATCAATTTTGCACACTATCTACCACAGGCTCTTTACAATTTTCCTCAGTTATCAACGGACATAAACGAGCGATATGACGACGGAGAATAGAGTTGACTGTTTTGACCGTCACAACCCGCACAAGATTATCTGGACCAGGATGTACTTCAACTATTCGTCCAAGGGGCCATTTTGATGGTGGATAGCGATCGTCTTTGACTAAAACGAGCCTCCCTACACAAAAGTTCTCTGTTGGAACACGCCATTTAGCTCGCTGCTGCAGGTGAAGGAGATACTCGGACGACCATCGTTTCCAGAATTGATTCCGCATACGCTGAAGCAACTGAAAGCGATCCAAACGATTTTGAGGAAGTTCAGGTAATTCGTGATCCGGAAGTAACGCGGAAGTACTTCCATGTAGGAAATGAGCAGGCGTCAACGCATGAAGATCATCAATATCTGAGGTTAGTGGCCCTAGTGGACGCGAATTTAAGCAAGCTTCTATTTCAACGAGGACTGTCGACAATTCTTCGAACGTGAGAGTATGCTCTCCTATTACTCTCTTCAGATGGTGCTTAACAGATTTGACTCCTGCTTCCCAAAGTCCGCCGTAATGTGGGGTGCTAGGAGGAATAAACTTCCATTCGGTCCCATCGTTGGCAAGGCTAGCAGCAACGTCTTTGTAAAATTCCGATGCTCGCTGAAACATTGCCTGTAATTCCTTGTCTGCTCCGTGGAAATTTGTAGCGTTGTCGCTATAAAGTTTTCGACAAACTCCTCGTCTACCGACGAATTGACGGTAAGCGCTGATAAAGGAAGCCGTAGTCAAATCACTAACGAGTTCAAGGTGAATTGCACGAGTAGAAAACATACAAAGACGACGATGTAACCTTTATATGAACGATGCCCCCGCCCTTTAGTAGTACGAACTTGCACTGGACCTGCGTAATCTAAACCGGAGACAGCGAACGGCCTACTTACATTCACGCGATCAGCGGGAAGATCATCAATTACTGAGCCGATTGAGGTTTGACTCGTTGACAAACTACGCACTTATGAATAATTGATTTCACTAGTCTATTTCGGCCTAAAATCCATACCTGCTGCATAAGAACACTAGATGTTAGAGTAAGTCCTCCATGTAAGCAAAGTCGATGAGCCGCATGAACAAATAGTGAACTAAGGGTGGAGTGCTGATCTAAAATAGGAGGATGTTTACTATTCACAGAAAGACTCGAATGTTTAAGTTGACCTCCAACCCGTAAAATGCCGTCCTTGCTCAAAACTGGGTTTAATTTGTTTAGTCGGTTCCGCTTGGATAATCTCTTTCCCGATTTCAATGTATCTATTTTAACTGCAAAACTACTCGATTGTGATAAACGAATTACTATATTGCGAGCTTCAATCAATTCCGAAGTAGTAAGAAACGGCGGTAGAGTCTCTTGATTTGCCTTACGTCTACGTAGATTAAGAATTGGACGACGACAATAGGCTACAACGCGAATCAATCGAGTCAAGGACGAAAATCGACTTAAAATTTCGGATTCTGAAGGAGAAGTTCTAGCCTGCAAAACTCGCTGAGGTTCTATCAGTTTAGGCCACTGTTCTGATGGCTCAGAGAGCCAAGTAGGTCCGTGCCACCAAAGATCAGAACGCATTAACTCTGCTGGCTCGGTACCGCGTGTGGCAAGATCCGCTGGATTTTCCTTAGAGGGAACGTGTGACCAAGTAGCTGAAGGCAACTCAGTCTGGATGTAAGAAACACGGTTCGCAACAAACGTTTTCCAGTTACATGGATGCTTACGTAACCAAGTGAGCACGATTTGGCTATCCGACCAAGCAAAAATCGGAATCCCTTGGAGGAAGTCTAATCTTTGAACGTGACGAACCAACTTGACGAGAAGCGCAACTCCGCACAATTCTAAATTGGGGATACTAACCGTCTTTACTGGAGCGACCTTTGATTTTGCAGCTAACCATGAAACACTAATTCTACCTTCTCCATCATCGACTCGTAAATAAATTACAGCGGCATAAGCTCGGGAAGAAGCATCAGAGAATCCATGAACTTGGTACGCACGACCAGTGGGGAACCCTATCCATCGATCAATTGATAACGAGAGTAGATCAGATAGCGATTGACTATATTTATACCAACGTTCACGAAGCTCCGCAGGTAAGGGAGAATCCCAATCACATTTCTGTAGCCATAAGTCCTGCATTAAAATTTTAGCTGTCACAGTGATGGGAGAGACGCAACCTAACGGATCAAAAAGCCGAGCAATGTTCGAGAGGATAGAGCGTTTTGTTGAAGCAGTGGCTAGTTCTGTAACATCTATACTAGTAAAACTAAAACTGTCTTGAATTGGCTGCCAATAGACTCCGAGAGTTTTGATTGAATGGCCTTCCTCAAACTGCTTCACGATGTTTTGCTGAACTTGCGCAGGAATTAACTTGGGATCATTTGCCGCCCATTTATCGAGAGAAAACCCAGCTACACTCAAAAGATCTGTAAGCTCGACTCTTTTTTGCACTGCAGTGGAAAGGTCGTCCGACCCAGCGAATATGTCGTCTACATACGTCTCGTCCTTGAGACATACTGCTCCAAGCGGGAATCGGGCTCCCTCGTCCTGAACGAGTTGGGACAACGTTCGAATAGCCAAGAATGGTGCACAGGCCGTTCCATAAGTAACCGTATTTAATCGATAATCTACGGGAGCGAGATCAGCGGAAGGCGACCAAACAATTCTTTGTAACTCTTGATTTGCGCGGTTTACCTGGATCTGCCTAAACATCTTGACTATATCTGCTGTAAACGCAAATCGATACTTACGCCAGTTGAGGAGAATCAGTGAGAGGTCACCCTGTAACGGAGCCCCTGTATGTAAAAAATCGTTAAGGCAATGACCTTCCTTAGTACGTCTAGACGCGTCAAAAACGACCCTGAGTTTTCGAGCGGAATTTGAAGTTTGCACAACAGCATGATGTGGTAAGTACCAGGCACCCTCTTGTCGAATGTCCGTATCCGGGATCCGCGTCATGTGCCCTAATCGTTCATACTCTAGCATAAATTCACGATAAGACTGCGCTAAATTTAAATCGCGAGCGAAGCGACGATGCATCGAAGAGAGTGAACCAAGAGCCATTTGTCTAGTCTCAGCAGCGGCCGAGGGAAGATTTGGTTTTAATGGTAAACATACAACGTAACGACCTAAAGAATCACGAGTATGAGTTTCCTTAAATAAAGTCTCGCAAGCCTCATCCTCAGGTTTCAACTTTGTAGTCGACGATGGCCAATCATCAATTGCCCAGAAACGCTGCAAATTTTGATCCAATTCTTGCATTGGCGTGCAATGCAATACCTGTCGTGTTGTATAAAGCTTGGACTGCTCCGCCCGCCGTGAAGCCTCCACCTGTAAGGAACCTGAAATAACCCATCCAAAACCCGTGTCCTGAGCTACAATTTGCGAATAAGAAAATCGCTTTACACCTGAACGAAGCAGCTGCCCGTATACGTCGGCACCTAGGATAATCTCTACCTTATTTGAAACGTAAAATTGAGGGTCGGCAAGAGTTATATCGTCGAATTGACTTAAATCTAAATTATCAATATTATTCATCGGAAGTTGTGATGTGAGACGAGGAAGTACAAGTGCGCTTGTTTGAAGTTGAAAATTCTTATCAACCATGGATTTTAGAACAAGCTGAGTCATCGAACGCGCAGTACCGGTTTTTTTTGCGCCAAGCCCTGTTAAACGAACACATGTATTAGTTTTGGGTAGTCCTAACATCTGTACAATTGATTCTGCTACAAAGGAACTTTCTGACCCTTGATCTAAAAGAGCTCTAACCACAGTGCTATCACCGCTCGGACCTACTACTTGTACACGTGCTGTAGCCAAAATCACCCTACGTTTCGAAATGGGAACAGTCGATGCATGTAGATTTACAACCGGGGCCCTAGCCTTCGATTTGTCCTCTCCTTGAGGGCCGCTCGGCTTTCCTTGGGAAGCTTGCAAGCCGCCTTGTGCCTTGAGGTGTAAGAGAGAGTGGTGTTTACCTTGACACACCGAGCACCGACCCGATGAAGGGCAATTATTAACTCGATGCGAACCTAGACAATTAAAGCAGGCCTGTAAACGCTTAACAACCGACAATCGTTCATGAGGATTCTTATCCTTCAGCTTAAAACATTTTGAAAGCGGATGGATACCGGAGCATAACGAACATGTGAAATTCCCCTTTTGTCTAGAAGAACTGGCATGGAAAACCTTACGAAACTGTGGTCCTGATGACGATGTAGAAGCAGGTCTTTTCTCCGCTTTGCGCTCCGCAGATACCATGCCGAGTGCTTGAGCTCTTTTTTCTAAAAACCTAACTAAATCTGCATATTTAGGAAACGATCTGCAAGCAACAGGAACTGTTAAGTTATCATTAGACTCAACCTCTTGATCTCTAGCACTCAGCTCCGCTTCCCACAGCTTTCGAGTCTCCGAATCCAATCGATCAGATAACAAAAAAATGAGCCAAACATCCCAATGCTCTACTGGAAGCTTCAAATTACCTAACGATCGAATAATCCGCTGCGCTTCATCTACAACCGTACGAAGATCAGTAGCAGATTCCTTTCTCAAATGCGGAATTTCCATAAAAGATGTTAAAAGTTTGTTTATAATCAAGCGAGGATTGTGGTATCGTGCGTTTAAAGCTTGCCATGTACTGGCGTAATTAACACCGGTAGTCGTCACGTCCTTAATGAGTTCAGCAGCTCCTCCAGTCAAACAAAGCTTCAGGTACTGCAACTTGGTAGCATCCGATAACCCGGGAACGTCATGTACGAGAGTAGTAAAAAGATCGCAAAAGCTAGACCAATCCTCGTATTTACCCGAAAACGTAGGTAAGGGAATTTGCGGTAACTTGGCTACGCGTGCACCGGAGTGATGTTCCGAACCCGCCTCCGATACGCTAGAATCTACATCAGATTTTTCGAAAAATGTGAGCAAAGTCAAGATCTCGTCAAGAGTATTTTCGTACACGCCTTGAATGCGCTCAAACCATTTATCAGCAACGTATGCGTCTGTTTCCGCATCATCCCTAACGATAATGTCTGAGTGCGTATTTCGAGCCTCTTTCCAGATGTTCTTTACGGCCTCAAGTCGCGCTTGAACAATATTCTTATTAAGCGATTCGCGGGGCTTTGCTATCAACCGCGCACGTATACTTTCGATCTCATTTTCCCGCGAAGTCTGTAATGCCGTCAGCTTTTTCAAATTTATAGGAGCCATAACAAATTCCTTAATTTACTAAAATCCACAAAATTATTTGTCTCAAAGAATTGCAAAAAAAAAAAGAATAAGAATAAGTAAATAATAAAAAAAATTAAAATGAACTATTACACTTAATACTGTGGATTAAATACCCTGATTATAAGTCGATCGCAAACAAAAAAAAGAAGAAAAAAACAATCAGATTGTTGACGATTATTTATCGAGATGTAAACACGCACGCGGCGTCGCTTCCGAGAACGGGCGGACGGTTGAGAAGCAACCGTCGTTCGGCGCTATAAAGCGTTTACTCTAAGCGTATCAAGTTACAACCGAGAAATCGAAGAATATAGCATGCAAAAAAACAAAATATTATAATATTTACGCTCTTATTAACTACCTACAAATAACGCAATTACTTAACAAAAATACATGCATAACACGATGACAAATTACGCAAACCCAATCACTCACTCCTCACCCGGGGCACCATGTTGTTTTAATATAGATCGGGAGAATTGAAAGGATGAGTGAGTGTTGGGTTGAGAAATAAAACTCTTTATTTCGCGAACAGAACAAAAAAAAAGACACTTGTCAAGGCATAAAAACTCTCACGAGGTTGAGAGAAAAGCCGAGACAAGCGCACTAATTTATTGACTAATAGAGAATTAAATTACATGAAATTAAAACTTAAAATTACGCAAGATAAAGAAAAGATCGCGAGGTACCATATAACGCACGCACGAGAGATCTCTCTTACCAAATAAGTACGCAGCAGGCTCAATCGTCGTCGCCAAGGAAAACGCTGTCCTCAATCGTACCCGAATCACGCCGCAGCTTCTCGCTGGTCTAGAAGAATCAGCTGGGCCTGGGAAGCGCAAAATGCACCGAGCGCGCCCCGACGTCTCAGGGATCCAGACGCTTCGGTGTCGAGCAACGATAGATGTTGCTGCGATTCGCTCGCCCTGGGACGATCACGGTTAACACGTGGCACCGTCCCCTACAAGTTTTACACTGCCTCGAGGCGCACACACATACGACACACTTAATCGCTTTTCCGCACGCACCGAATCGTAAACCGATCGAAGACGAGAAGTCTTGCGAAAAACGTAATCTGTACGCGACCGCTTTCCACGTGAGCAGATTCGTCTTGAAAAGGACAAACCTACTCAGTAATTCGCCGGATGTTAGCGCGAATGTAAAATAAAAGGCAGAGCTGAATTGCGAGTATACTAACGAAAAACTACAAATCTAACCGTAAGACGTGTTGAGTGTTCGACGGACTAGAAGAGAGTGATCGTTCCCGCTTTAATTGCGCGGGCCCCTATTTTTTGATCGATAGAGGGCCGGCCGCGCGGACCTTGGTGAGAGCGACTTGACTTAATCACGCCGCGTAATTCAACTCGTGCGAGCCGAGCAATAGACATCGAAACAGTGTTAATTGTATAATACTATGTTAAGAATCTAGAAATCAATAAAGAAATCTTCGACGTCATTTGGTTAACAAAAAAATATATAAAAAACGACCATTTTCTACCTTAAGAGATACAGATTTTTAAACTTACGTAAATTTATCTAACTGTCCGTCTACAGGAGCATCTTTGAACTGCCACTTTCTTTCCCTTTCAATCACTAAACGACAAAGCTGGCTTCTGGTTGTGCTTGATAGGTAATTGTTATTATTGTGGTATTTTTTGAAAATTTCTTTACCCCTTTGCTCCGGTTTCAAAAGCTCCAATAAGTCCTGTCAAGAAGTTTGATTTAAACAATAACTGATAATAAATGAAAACTTAAAATCTTATAACAAAAAGTTTATGTTAATTAATTAATAATTAATTTAACAGTTTAATTTGTATTAAATATTATTTTAGACGGCTATATATATATATATATATATATATATATATATATATATATATATAAGAAAGGCGCGTGCGCGAACGCGCCGGAGAGCCGGTGTGCACGACACACCGGCAGTTTCATCTCGTCTATGCGAGAGGCAAGAGGAAGCGACCCCAAAGGCCCCGTGACGTGCCGATTTCCGAACGAGGAGAGCGAAGGCGAGAGAAACAAAGAGAGAACGAGCAATAGAGGAGATAGAGAAAAGGAGGAGCACGCGTTTCCCCGGGTCAACTGCAAGAGTCAAGTAAGTCCTGGCCAGACGATGTCGAGATAGCGACGACACGCGCGCGAAGTCCGGCGGTATCCCGCTCCGCAACCCAAACGAGAGGTTAGACACTCTCTCACTCGCGTATTCACACATACGGCAAACCGGAGTGCTTCACACTCCGGCGCGACCATAAGTGATTAGGTTCGTAGCGAAGCCAGGTAATCCGTACCTAACAAATCTAACCACGATCCCCGATTAGATCGAGACAACGTGTTTCGGTGCGTATATTGCGGCGGGCGCACATACACATACGCGACTTTGTATTTTTGTAGTTTATCCGCTTTATTAGACTTGTTTACCTTGAGCCAAGGTTTAACCTTGCCTTGGCTCATCTTGTTGTTAATATCCCCCCTTTTTTATTTTATATAATAAACTATTTCTTTATCTTTAATTTCGAGTAACGGTTAATCAAACCCGTGATCGCCTCCTATCCCAAAGGCGAATAACGCCATGCCCCGCGGGTGTCGTGCATTGTTTCGCACAACACATATCTGAGTAGCCGAGCATGAGTATCAACGAGGAGTAATCAAAAGGCGCGATAGCGCCTGCACGCAAGTATGCAGGCGCGTAAGCCCTTATTATACAGCTAACTAATCCCTCAGACTTTTTATATTTTCGTACATTTAAAATTATACTATCTATTTATGCAATTACAAATCTCACATCTATTTTTTATATAAGTTTTCACTTTACAATAAATCCGGTTTGAATTCATAAGTGCATAGTGGAGAAATTCGATGTTATTAAAGTTGCTTGCTGAATTCCGATTCTCGAATTTTTGCTATTTCCACTTTCTTTTTCATTCGATGGCAACAAAAAGAGATAGCGTCATAGGAGATGCGAAAGATAGAAAGAGACGAAATTTTTTCCATCCCGTGAGAGAACGCCTACAGAGGTAAAAACTGTTAGCAAGTTGTTTGAGAAGTGGCCGCAAAGAGATATATATATATATCTCTATAATATATAAATATTTCGCCGCCGCCGTGTCTAAGAATTCAGCATTAAACATATATATATATATATATGTTTTATATATATATGTTATATATATATGTCATATATATAAGTGTGTGTGTGTGTGTGCGTGTGCGTGTGTGTGTGCATGTGTGTGTGTGTGTGCGCGTGTGTGTGTGTGTGTGCGTGTGCGCGTGTGTGTGTGTGCGTGCGTGTGCGTGTGTGTGTGTGTGTGTGTGTGTGCGCGTGTGTGTGTGTGTGTGCGTGTGCGCGTGTGTGTGTGTGCGTGCGTGTGCGTGTGTGTGTGTGTGTGTGTGTGTGTGTGAGTGTGTGTGTGTGTGTGTGTGTTACTTGTTTTTTTCAAGAATAGATAATATATGTATTTTTTCCGTGCGCAAAAAAAAGTTGTGAATATAACTTGAAAGAATGTGTATTAGTTTACTTATTCCTGATAAAACTCATAAAATAAAAACGGACCTAAAATTTAATGTAATGTTTTTAAAAATATGCACAATTTTTCGAAGATAAAATAAATATTAATCAAGTATAACATACACTTTTCAAATATCTATATGTGAAATATACAATAAATTAAAAATTAAATACATTAATTATTGCATTTTTAAGATAATTCTATTATAAACAGTAATGGCAAAAGAAAATTCAAATTTTAACAGTGGCAATATAAAATACGAATTACATTTCAAAAGTTTTTCGAAAATTATTATTTTAGTAGTATTTAATTTAAATATTATTCAAATCAAAATTTAAAAATTGTATGGATATATAAGTAAGTAGATTACGTATATTTATATAAAACAATATCTTAAATAAACAAGTATGTATTTATTAGAAACACAAGGTTATTTAAGGAATGCCTTTGTTTATAATAATTAAAATAAATATATGGGGTCTGCAACTAAAGGAAAAAATAATTGGATATAATTATGGATTAAAACGCAAATTTTGAAAGAGGGTGCAAATTACGAATTACGGGAGAAATGGAAGAAACAGGTTTTTATTTATATACCACTAAAATGTTATAAATAATTTTTTAAAACTCATACAAAAATTAATTTAATTAAGTAGAAAGTTTTATTACTCTAAAAGTACAAAATATTAATGACATATAGAACACTTGGCGATGACTTAAATAAATTAATCTTAGGAGGTATAGTTCTATTTAGATCCGTTTAAAATAATCTAAGATTTTAATAGGTTTTTACTAAATACTACAATTAAGTTTATGCACTTTACTATTTTTGGTAAGTTAATTGTTCATTACCACATATATATATATATATATATATATATATATATATATATATATATATATATATATATATATATATTACACCTTTGGTGTAAGTTATGTCCTAAAATACGTGAAAATTAGTGATTTTATGAGGTTTATGAGGCATAAGTTACACCAGCGGTCTTGGCCAATAATCTAACCCAAGCCATTCGAAAGCTCGCGAAAAGTGTGAACTTTTGAGAGGTGTTAGATTAAAATCGATTATGGTGTAGTAGCCTTTTTTTTGATATTCAATATGTCCGGGTGTTCTATCTCTATATATTATATATATATATATATATATATATATATCTATATATTATATATATATATATTACACCTTTGGTGTAAGTTATGTCCTAAAAATACGTGAAATTAGTGATTTTATGAGGTTTATGAGGCATAAGTTACACCACGGTCTTGGCCAATAATCTAACCCAAGCCATTCGAAAGCTCGCGAAAAGTGTGAACTTTTGAGAGGTGTTAGATTAAAATCGATTATGGTGTAGTAGCCTTTTTTTTGATATTCAATATGTCCGGGTGTTCTATCTCTTCGAGATTTTAAAATTAAGAAATGTAACCAGGGTAGATAAGTTCTAAAGATTAATTTAAACAAAGTTGTTTGTAATGTTTTTTCAAAACAATCAACAGATTTTGAGATAAATGGCTTTAAAAATAGAAATTTTTCTAAAAAATTGAAAAATTTCCACTTTTCATGGTCAAATAACTCTTAAGCAAATTATTTTTAACACTTAAATTTTTTTTGTATGTTCTGGAAGATGTTTCCAGCCTGTTCTCAAATTTTGGAGTGATTTAAAATTTTCATCGTACCACTTGACGTGAAATAGCCCATATATGTGTATATATATGTATGTATGTATGTGGGTGTGTGTGCGTGCGGCGGAATATTTATATAATATATATATTTTAAAATTGTTTTTTCAAGAATACATAATATATGTATTTTTTCCGTGCGCAAAAAAAAAGTTGTGAACATAACATGAAAGAATGTGTATTTGTTTACTCATTCTTAATAAAACTCATAAAATTTTTAAACGTATACTCAATAATAATAACGGATCTAAAATTCAATGTAATGCTTTAAATACAGATGCAAAATTGTTTGAAGATGAAATAAATATTAATCAAGTATAACATACACTTTTCCAAATATCCATATGATATATACAATGGGTTAAAAATTAAATATATTAATTATTGCATTTTTAAGATAATTCTATTATAAACAATTAAATATATTAATTATTGCATTTTTAAGATAATTCTATTTTTATACTTATTTATATTTTCATTACACCTTTTTATAAGTGATTTATACTCCATAATGGTTTTCTGCAATTGAAAGTACTCAAATCAAAAACACCTTTCAAAAAGGTGTCAAAACCCGCAAGTATATGTGTTATTCTAATCAAACTTTGAAAATTGTTATCTGATAAATAAAATTGTTATCTGTCTGATAAATTTTAAAGTATAAGATAAAAATATCTTTGATTCTAATTCCCATATTTTCTCTACTTATTTATATTTTTATTACACCTTTTCTATATCTAACTTATATTCCATAATATTTTTCTGCAATTGAAAGTATTCAATTCGAAAACACCTTCCAAGAAGGTGTCAAAACCCGCAAGTATTGTGCTATTCTAATCGAACTTTGAAAATTGTTATCTGATAAATAAATTATGCAATTCAATCTGTCATTGTTATCTGATAAATAAATAATTTTAATTTCTAACTACCTTATTTTATCTATTTCTTTGAATTTTAATGAAACATTTTTATAAATATTACGAAAATTTCGTATAAAAAATTTCTGCAATTGAAAGAATTGAAATCAAACTGAAATCGACAAGTATTTTGAATCGTACAATCGTAAAATGGACATTTCTTTTTTATTCTTTTAAATAATAAAATAATACTTGCACCACCGTTGGTTAAACGCTTCATATATGTGTTAATTCTGACTATATTAACTGATGTTACATTTTATAAATAATTACATACATCTTAGCTTTTATCTTATTAATTAATTAATTAATTGGTAAAATCATGTAGATTGTATATCCTTAGTTAAGTGAAATAATAATTATTTTACATAACTACTAAGAAAAACTTGCTAATCAGCGACGGAGGTCATACGATGTCTTGGTGAAGAAAGCACTTGTTGAAAATACAGTCGCCCTACCGACCAAGCCAACGCAGGCCTCTTTTAGGAACTTTATTAGATAAAAATAATGATGTCTATTTTATCATTGGTGATGTAGGATATTAAAATTTCCAGATAGTATTGCAATATTTATATATTATTACTCATTGCAGTTTCTTCACGGTATTATATACTTTCATAAATGTAAAGGAATACATTAGTAAGTCAGAATTAACACATATATGAAGCGTTTAACCGACGGTGGTGCAAGTATTATTTTATTATTTAAAAGAATAAAAAAGAAATGTCCATTTTATTAGTATTGCAGAAATTATTTTTGCACAAATTAATATCATTAGAATATTATTTATTTATTACTGTAAAACATGTGAGGGCCAGAAATGAAAAATAATAGTGTAAGATACTTTTCATATAAAAAAATCTGTATTCAGATTGGTAGAAATTTTTGCATGGTTCAAAATACTTGTCGATTACAGTTTGATTTCAGTGCTTTCAATTGCAGAAACTTTTTACGAAGTTTAAGTAATATATATAAAAATGTTTATATAAAATATAAATTTATGATACGATTCAAAATACTTGTCGATTTCAGTTTGATTTCAATTCTTTCAATTGCAGAAATTTTTTATACGAAATTTTCGTAATATTTATAAAAATGTTTCATTAAAATTCAAAGAAATAGATAAAATAAGGTAGTTAGAAATTAAAATTATTTATTTATCAGATAACAATGTCAGATTGAATTGCATAATTTATTTATCAGATAACAATTTTCAAAGTTCGATTAGAATAGCACAATACTTGCGGGTTTTGACACCTTCTTGGAAGGTGTTTTCGAATTGAATACTTTCAATTGCAGAAAAATATTATGGAATATAAGTTAGATATAGAAAAGGTGTAATAAAAATATAAAGAAGTAGAGAAAATATGGGAATTAGATATATATTCTACGAGATAAGTGTGTGCTAGGTAAGTACATACGCTGTACACAGGACAGACAACGTCATTCGCAGCTTGAGGCTAGCTCCAATAGTCCTGACAGACGATTTCATCGATTTATCAGCTGCTTGGTGAGACAGCTGATCGCAGTAGTGCGGAGATTTCCTGTGCATTGAGTACATGCACAGGACGATTAAAATCTTCCTGATGGATAATACCGACCCTGTTATTATATATATATATGGGTGGTTCTCTGTGACATCGAAGATGAAAAAAATTGATATTGCTATAACTGTGGGAATATGTTTTAGAGGTATCCAGTAGTTCTCCTGAATTTTTTCAGATTTTTTCTGGGCCATTATTTTAAGTTACAGAGAGTCAAAGTTGACATTTTAGCACTTTTTTGCATTATATGCCCATTTTCATGAATTTTTAGCTCCCAGGGGATGCATTTTTCACTAAAAACATAAGTATGACTTTTTTTGTAAAATTTTCCGAACTTTTCATTAAAAATACTTTTAAAGACATAAATGTATGCTGTCACACTCTTGTAAGCCATTTAAACCTTAAATAGTGAAAATCAGCAATTCTGCTCCGGACTTTGGTAACCTAATACTGTCTAAAAGATGTCTTTTTATAGTCAGAAACTGCCTAAAAATTTCCAGAGTGGGTCTAAATCATTAAGATCACTTATGGTCAAAATATCCGGGAAAAGTGCCCGAAATATTAATAGAAATGTATATTTGTTGCCTTATAACGATGAATCTAGTAGCATGATCATGGCAAAAAAATTTATGCACTTACCTTGGAATGGTAGAAAAGTATCTCCACTTGTTTCAGTATCCATCTAATCCCCTGTAAGCTGCTAAAAATACAAATATTATTATAAAATTATATAAAATTATTTTTTAAACATTTATAATGCTGGATTTTTAGTTTTACATCCCTTACAAGAATTATAATACTAATCTGAAGGATTACTATAAAAGTATCAACATTATTATTATTATTATTATTCAGCAATACATTGTTTAGATTTCACAAATTTGTCACTGTCACGTTATCATATTATTCATTATAATTATATATCCGATTTATTTATATATGTTTTGTATTAGATACGTATATTCAGTTATTGTAATAATGATGTTTATATATTTATAGTAATCCTTCAGATTAGTATTATAATTCTTGTAAGGGATGTAAAACTAAAAATTCAGCATTATAAATGTTTCAAAATTAATTTTTTACATTTGTATAATAATATTTGTATTTTTAGCAGCTTACAGGGGATTAGATGGATACTGAAACAAGTGAAGATACTTTTCTACCACTTCAAGGTAAGTGCATAAATTTTTTTGCAATGATCATGCTACTAGATTCATCGTTATAAGGCAACAAATATACATTTCTATTAATATTTCGGGCACTTTTCCCGGATATTTTGACCATAAGTGATCTTAATGATTTAGACCCACTCTGGAAATTTTTAGGCAGTTTCTGACTATAAAAAGACATCTTTCAGACAGTATTAGGTTACCAGAATCCGGAGCAGGATTGCTGATTTTCACTATTTAAGGTTTAAATGGCTTACAAGAGTGTGACAGCATACATTTATGTCTTTAAAAGTATTTTTAATGAAAAGTTCGGAAAATTTTACAAAAAAAGTCATACTTATGTTTTTAGTGAAAAATGCATCCCCTGGGAGCTAAAAATTCATGAAAATGGGCATATAATGCAAAAAAGTGCTAAAATGTCAACTTTGACTCTCTGTAACTTAAAATAATGGCCCAGAAAAAATCTGAAAAAATTCAGGAGAACTACTGGATACCTCTAAAATATATTCCCACAGTTATAGCAATATTTATTTTATTCATCTTCGATGTCACAGAGAACCACCCATATATATATATATATATATGTATACATATAAATTGATCAATCGGTACTTATGCCGACAAATTCTTACGGGAAATGGGAATTGTGCTTACTTTGGGGTAATTATGCCGACGTTAGCATAATTCCACCGAAAATTCAACCATGTATCCGTACTTATGCCGACACACAAAAAATCAGAAAATTATCTTTGTGAGCCCCGCTTTGACGTTATAATATTAATGAATCCGCCACCTCCGCCTCCGGCCTCCGGCACCTCGAAAGACGTTATAACTTCAATCCTTCATTAATATTATAAGGTCAAAGTGTGCTTTTTTACCCGTGAGGGGTATTTAGGTATTTGGGTTATTGGTTTTTTATGCATTATTCTATCAATTAATATTCTCCCCCTTATATCTGAGTCGTTACATATGTTTTATAACCTCAAAACACCAAGATAACACGTAGTGTCACCATAAGTACCGATAATGGTGTTTATATATATATATATATATATATATACTCACTGTACGAGTAAAATTGGTAGGTTCAACTACCCTTTTTTTTGTTGAGTTTATCTGAGCTTCTTGACTATCTCCGTTAGTAGAATGTAGTTTTATCCTCCCTATTTTACCGACTTCAAAATTACTTAAAATTAGTTGTTGCTAAAAAACACCATTTAGACAAATATAAGAATTGACTTCTCTTCATTTCTTAAATAATCTACCAGTATACAAAATTTTAAAGTACAATTTTCATTAGTTTCCGATAAATTTCGTATCTAAGACTTTGCCATGAATTTTGCTCAAATGAAGACATAACCTCAAACTGTACGAAATCATTGTAAATTTGGTAAGGAATTTCCTTCAAACCAATAAATATTTATGTTCAAACTTCTGCAACTTACGTAGATTATTAATAAAGGAAAGAACGACAATTCTTCGATTTCCGTAATTAAAACTCCTTTTCTAATTCTCATTTTATCCAATTTTTACAGTCGTTAAAATTGAAAAGATAAAACTTGAATTTGGGATCCCGTATTGTTAATAGTCTACACAATTACCTCTGGTTCTTGCACCGAATCACTCATAAATAAGGGGGTCTCATATTCAATTTGTACCGACCGAGCCAATAGAGTGATAGTATGGTTGAAAAATACTTCAATCTAGATAAATATAAAGAATTTCGACAAACTAGAAGATAGGTGCCCTTTCTTTTGTAGCTATATATTACTGTACAAAGATTCTATTTATTATATTGAGGCATTGAAGAGAAAACTTTGTATGAAAATCCTTATCTGCGGCGTCTACACAATGAAATTTTTGTACAAGGTTTTCTCTTACACGCATCAATAAAATAACTTGAAACTTTGTATAGAGGTAAATAATTATTAAATAAAGGGCATCTAACTGTTTGTTTTGCATTGTTTTGCAAAACTAAAAGTAGTTTTATTACCACTATTAAAAGAATATTTTACGCTAGATGGCAGTGCGCACGGATCATTGCAAACTAGAGCATGCTTTCGCTGCAGCCACTACCGACATCACGCATGCGCGTTTGTTTCAGACACGAGATAAATAGCCAAGCAAAATAATTTGATTTAATTCCTCTAAAATTCTTAAATGCGTATATCAACTCATTAGATCATACTCTCATATTATGACCAGTTGAATCTTTGACATGGCAAATTAAACGGTACTAAGTATTTATCATAGATTCAATGTAAAAGGAAACGTACGGCTGCAGGAATTCGGCATATCTATCGACCGAACCAAGAGAGCGAAGCAAAAATCGAGTTGCGAGCCGTGCTCCGCTCCCGTGGGTTCTGCTATTGTTGTACTTGGGTGTAATGCCGTTTTCACCGCTAAAAAATCGAAGAATCGATGGAATTGCAGACACTTCATTATGGTATCCATAAGATTCTTAAACACTTGTATCGTTCTGCTCAGATATATCGTATCATTTGAAACGTCAAATTGCGCTGTAATGTAAAAGTACGATACATATAACATAAAAGAAAACCGTTACATGGAACCTGCGTGTCTGTCTACAGACCCAAGGGAACGGAGCAAAAATCGACTTGCGAGCCGTGCTCCGCTCCCGTAGGTTCTGCTATTGTAATTGAGTGTAATGCCGTTTTTACTGCTAGGAAAACCGAAGAATTGATGGAATTGTAGACACTTCGTGATGATTTCCATAAAATTCTTAAACACTTATATCATACCTTTTACGAATTTTTGGCCTAAAGAATTGTCAAATTCTAATGCTAAATTTTCGTTAAATTTTATTAAAATAGACATACATATTCATGCTAGGCGTATGCGTTGTTTTTAAGAAACAGTTACACCATTATCTCTCTCTCTCTCTCTCTCTCTCTCTCTCTTCTTCGTACTTCATTTACGCGCAGACATTCTGCGCGCGCATCCGCTGACCAGCAGTTAATCTAAAAGAGCGGTGTGACAACTGTAGCCACAGCGATGCCGCGGTTTTTTCGGCCTGTTTGCTAAGCAACCGGTAGGTAAGACGCGTTTGAACATGTTTGTTTTCAATATCTGATCGACCAAGAGTCACCCCTGAACAGTGTGTGTGTACGCTGCGGCCGTCTGTCTATATATACATAGTGTTTTGGATATTATATCTGCTCATCCGTAATTCGAAACAGAATTGCAACATAATCAAATTTTATGTACAATGTAGAAAGTGTAAAGTTGTGCAAATTAGTGGCAGTGAGAAGTTTAAGTGGATTGGTCTGATCTTCAAACATTCACCAAATACACAGGAAAAATATAGTCGTCATTTGGAGGTTATTAACGTAAGAATCTGCTGCTGCTCCTTGTATTAGGTAGACTACACAAGTAACATCCAATTTTACTGCTACTAATATTGATGTTACTTCTATCACAAGTGCTAACGAAACAATTTATAAATTGTTTGTTGTAAAAAGTGTTATTTATAAAGTACTGCGTGCTTTGTGTTTAGGGGTTATGTTATATAGTATATATTGTTATTGTTTGTCCTTATATAGCTACCATGTGCAGAGATATTGATTCAAGATTTATTGCTAATGGTATACCTAGAGGTTTGGCTATTTCTTCCTGTCTCGGATCCACAGCGTCTACAAGTCCAAAGTTTATTCCTATCCATGTGTATGCTGCTACGGCCACTGTTGTTATTGCGATTAAGTTCAATTGTCGATTAACTACAACTTTAAGTATAATCAGCTTTTTCTGCTGTTAATCATCCAGGGAACTGTAGTTGCTCATCCAGGTTCTACTGTACTACAAATGTAAAACTTCTCATCGAGGGTCTGTATCAACTACTAGAATCTCCTGCTATACTTATGATACTATAGCTACAAATGCTACCAGTTTCTTCTATAGTTTGTTTATAATTACCACTTCTGTTACAGGCACTTATTCTAATGCTTCTTTATTTCCAGGGTGTGCTTTAGCATGGCCTTCATCAGTTTCTTCTACATGTTCAGCGTTTACTACTGCTGCTTCTTCTAGGATGCACTGCAACATTTAACTGTCTACTGTTGTCAAATAATATAAAAGTGTTTTTCTGATTACGATAAGACTACATGTGCAGGTATAGGATCTAATACTTCTTATATCGTTGACAGTACTAGAACTCTCGTTGCAACTGCAACTGTTTTTGTAGCTATTCTTTGTAGCACTATTGCTGCGTTTATATCTTCTAATCATGCCTTTTTTTCAGAGTTTGCTGTAGCTGCGCGTTCAAGCTCATCTTATGTTGGTGCTTCTTACGTTATATAATTAGATACCTTCAACTGTTAGTACTATATATACAGCTGCTTCGCCATTATGCATATGAACGTCAAGCAATGATTGCTGATATTACTGGTATGTTCATTTTAATGCTATTGCTTGAGCATAGCATTATAACACAAAGTTTTTTACCAATAAATACATTTTAATATTAAGTATTTCTTGTAAATTGTATGCAAAATGTGTTGATTTACAAAAATAAATTTAATACGAAAAAGTTACAGCATATACAGATAATTGCAGATACCTTTTAAAGGAAAATGCAAATTTCTGAACAATTCAACAAATTTAAATGATAATAATTATGTTACTTTATTGATATTTCCAAAAATAATTATTAATGTAATGTAAATATTAATATTTTGTTAAACAGATATAAATAATTCAATTCTTAAAATACTTTTTAAGTTTGAACCAGCGCTGGGCAAGTATTCGTTCTCAGCTTCTTGCGTAGCTCTGACTTGAACAAGACGTATTAAATATTTAATTGTTATTTTTATAAAATTATATAATATGGTGCATATTGATGTTTTATAAAATTTTGTATAAAATTCCAGGTTATACAGGATCATCTACATCTGTCAAACATATGGCTTCTACTGCTGCTGCGTACCCAAAAGGTACTACTACTACTACTTGTACTGCTACTATATGACGTACAGTATACGGTTGCTGGTACGGATTCACCTTCAGTTGATCTTGTTACTACTACACGTTACAGGGTGTGGGTACACTGCTCTTGCTATACATTTTTTCATTTTCTTCATACAGCTTGTACAGGATCTGTTGTAGATATATATTCAAGGCCTACAGTTGACGATGCTCTTTTTTTTTCGCCTAATATTGCTTCTGCTTGTACAAGGTCTGCTGCGGTTTCAGCTCTTTTTCAATTTATTTTTTACACATATGCATATAAATAAAATATGCAAAATGTGTATAAGCAAAAGACACACGTTCATATATTTATTTTTGCATATATGCGAAATATGGTAAATTCTTTAATTGCGTAAAGGAAAATGCATATATGGCAAAATATGCAAAATTCATTAATTACGCATAGACCTAATGTGTAAAATGTTCTAATTATATAGGGACAAAATACGCAGATTTATATATTTATTTTCGCATATATGTAAAATATGCAAAATTCTTTAATTGCATATAGGCGAAATATGCAAAATCTTCTATTTTGTAGGGACAAAAATTTATTTATTTATTTTTGCTTGTACCCGAAATATGCTAAAATCTTTAATTGCTCATAAGGAAAATAAACAAATATATATTTTATTAACTTGCATATATGTCAAAATATGAAAAGTGCTACTTGTATGTTGGTAAAAAAGGGAAATTTACATTTTATTTATTATCATACATATGCATGATGTATCATCAATATATAGGTAAAATGCGCTAAATATGGATATACAAGCAATTGCAGTAATAGATGCCTTTTGTGAGACGATGTTATTAACTAGATTAACATAGCATTAACGTTTCAAGAACCGAGAAATCTATAGGCAGTCATGGCATACATATTTTTTTTTTATTTATCATTTTAACGTCGCTCTTTTTATGCTCTCATGTTGGTGCTAATCTGCGACGAAGGTCATACGATGTCTTTGTTAAGAAAGCACTTGTTGAAAATACATTCCCCAGTGGTGCTTGCATCAATCGGCCGGGGTCGGGACTCGAACTTGGGACCTTCAGATTACGAGCCCGACGCCCTAACCGACCGAGCCATCGCAGGCCTTGGCATACGTATAACCGAAATACGCATATAATACGTATAAACTAAATAGATATAAAATCCGTAAACGAAACATAAGTATACAATTGATATGTTTATATATAAATACATATATGTGATGGCATAGTAATAATAAATAGAATGCGGATTGATGAAATACGGATTATAATAAATATAATAGAAAATACGTATAAGTCAAATACGTTATTTTTTAATTTTTATATTGAAAAAGAAACAGTCACACTGTTTTTATTACGATGCTCTGGACATCAATGGCGCCATCTACGATTACTTCGATTATCACTTTCCACGGATGGCGCTCTTGATGAAAGTTACTATTTTTTACATAACCTGCATTACCGGCGGTTAGAACGGTAAAATCGCAGAATTGAGTATGAGACCCCCTTAACTACAAAAACATAATTCATTGTACTTAATACAAAAACACGCAAGCTCATCACTTAAAAGTTACTACTATTATTATTAATTTTAATAAAAAAAATTACTATTAATTTAAAAATAACAAAATAATTAAATGTAAACATAAAATATCGTTTATATAATACAGAACGACTGATTAATAAGAATGATTTTATTTTTACTTACTGTGTTAAAAACTATATTTTGAAAATACAAAATGATGATCTAATGTTAAAAGCAACTTGTTGATATTAGCAGTCGGTTGATTGTATCCGTGAAAAGCGCTTATGCACGAGACTCATATTCACTTTCGTTTTGGGAATCGGAATGGCTCAGCTGTCGGAACCGAGGCTAAATCCTTCGATCTTTACGCCTTACCGATGTCGTCTTCGCGGCGTCATGGGCTAAGCGTGTTTACTAAGCGCACTTAAATCATGCAAAGTTGGTACCGGATAATTGGCAACGCGCTACTCTTTTGTTTTCTTAAATCTATTTCCCATGCGCACAAACGTATTATAAAGGTTTGCATACATGAAAAATAAAATGTTTCTAATAAAAATTGCGATAGTTTCTATTAAAATTCAATCTATGTGTCGTAAAAGTCGTAAACTGTAATATAATTTACTATAGTCTATCCTAATTTTTGTTACATCATTTTATAGTAATTTCATTAGCTTATACTAAACATTATTAGAACTTTAATAAATAGGCTCATAATGTCAGTCTGTGATCAAATTACTATAGTTTCTACTAGAGTTTCTAATTGAAACTTTTAAAATTTACAAAAAATTTCTCTCCGTGTACTATAATAATAATAATACAATACACATTTATGATAGTTTGAATGCTAAATTTTTAAAAGATGAATATAAAATTTATATCAACCGATTATTTCCAAATTTTCGATACAGTACAATCGCAAACTAATAACTATGATTGTGGAATCTTTGCAATAGATTTTGTTGTATCCATTTTATTTAATTTGTGCCCTTGTAATTTTAGTTTTAACGTTTTGCGAATGCGGTCACATTTGCTAAAAATATACGAAACACGTAATATTATCATTCTAGTTTTTGAAAATTTTGCAAATGAAAATATAAATTATAATTTTTCGACGATACCAATAAGAAAACAATTAACAATAAATTTACTTATAATGGACAAAACTTATATTTTACAACAGATAAAATTCAAATTATAGAAAACAATATGTAAAAAAACTAAAGAGAGAAGAACAAACAGTGTTAGAAAAGCCAACAATCAATAAGGACAAGATAAAGAGAGAACAAGAAAGAGAAGCATTGCGTAAAAAAAAGCTTACATTATAAGTAAAATTAATAATGACTATAAGTTAGAAGAAAAAAAATAATTTAAAACAACAGAGAATTTTAAAAAAACAAATAATGAATCGGGCTGAGACAATGAAAGAACGAGAAAAAGAAGCATTGCGTGAAAGAGATGACAATGTTTTAAGTAATAGTGATTGCAAATTTAAAAAAAAATTTGTTAAGAAAACAACAAACTTAAAAAGGAAAAGAATAGATAATGAGGAAAGTAGAAATATGGAAAAGAATGAAGCAAAATTAAGTCGAACTAAAGCATGAAATTGCTTATATTCTGACATACCATTACATTATGTATTTGATAATAAATCAATAGTATGGAATAAAAAAAACAAACAGACTGTTTTTAGTTAATCCAAAAGATCGTGAATGATATTTATTTTTATTAGATTGGTACTTTTACATGTATAAGGCGCATCTTCCCCTATCAGCACACAATGTCTTAAAAACGTTTAAATTACGTTGCGACCTTTAAACGTTAGAATGTAATACTTGAAAAACGTTTGAACTACGTTTAAATTTGGTTAAAATGTTCTCTTTAATTTTAGGAAAGTAATATTTTTTAACGTATTTCAAACATATTTTTAACGTTCTCCACCGCGAGGACAATCGCCGGAACCGAGTCACACTCTGCTTTCCGGATGCTCGTCCCTGTTGAAGTGTACGAGGCTCGGCCGCTCAGAATGCGCGCCAACTAAAAAGTTGACACGCCCGTGGAGGCGGCTGGGTAAGTGAGTTAGGGATACGGGGTTTCGAGAATAATTACACGAGAGTTTACTAGTTAATAGATTAAATGTATATTCTAAATAAAAAAAATAAATATTTGTAATATTTACATGCGCTCGGTTGCACTACAAACTAATATGAGAAAAAATGGTACGGTCGACCTCGGGGTCGTACGCAATAGCGCGGCGAGTTCGCAGTGCGCGAGAAATACGCGTTGATCGGCAACCGTCCCGTGTTGCCTAACCGATTTACCGCGTGCGCGAGGAGGCCGAGTAGCGGATCGCACCTTATACTTTTGGTGCTCGCTGCACTATGCTGAGCTTATTACGAGGAAGCTCAGCACCATGGAAAAATCAATGAAACTTACTTTGCGCAAGGATGCACCGGCGAGTTGATCGGTTCCTCGCTCGCTCTCATTTACATCAAGAGTTAAAAGTTTTTAGTCACGAACGCTACACGGGAGAGCCTTATATTTTCATCATCGCATAATGTGTGATGCACCAAAATATACTAGATAATAGATTGTACGAGAAATTTATGTGTATTAGAATTCATTTAAGCCTTCACTAAATGTATATATGGATGTATGTATATATGTAATCATGTATCTAAGATGACTCAGTCAATTTTTGACTGATTTACCTGCGATTTACAGGGTAACTTCGTCGTAATGTAGTTAGATAATGGTTCTACTTCCAGATATATAGCACGCAAACAGTTTAAGTTATGGCATTATTTTTAATTGCTCATGTTTTTTTACTATCTTTTATGATGTATATTATATTTTATAATATTAAGCCAAAAATCCCGAGCTTTGAGAAAATTAATAAAAGTTGAATTGTTGAGTCAGGTAATTCACCCAACACTCACAATCGTTGTGAGCGCGAAGTGTGAGCTTTACACGGTTGTGCCTTATATGCAAAAAGCTGCACAAAGTTTTTTGCATGCCTTGCATCGTGTAGCGATGTAAGGTGCGGAGGAACTCTAGATCGAACGCGTCGTGAAGCGAAGCGTTTGATCTAGAGCTCCGAAGCGGAGGGTCACGGCAGCCTTAAGGCCGCACGTGGCGAGCTAGTTTTATATAATTATTACTATAATAATAATTATTATTATTAATAATTAGTTTCTACCTATTAAATTAAAAAAATATTAATAAAATTTAAATCAGAAGTACCGGAAAGTCCTGTAACGTGGTACTTCGTCCTAATACCATAGTTACAAGTAATTTATTAATTTAATCAGGGACGACGGCCCCGAAGAACACGTCTCTGTCGTCGCCGTGGGTTGACGAGTCAACCCGTCGGGACACGGTAGCGGAGATAGGACGATCTCCTACGTACCGACGCGCGTGGCGGGAATATCGGGAATCGGAAGTGTCGCGGGTTAATTTATTATTTAAAATAAATACGCGGCCAATTAATTAAAATAAAAAAATTAACATTTATTCAATTAATGGTACACGGAGGTGCCCGACAGTTATGGTAGCGGGACGTTCTCCCGGTCGCGTAGTATTTACGCGGCAAGCTGGGGCTGCCCCCGCACTCGCCCCGCGTAACAATTATTCGGTTTCGGTAGCACCGGTGTGCTACCAAACAAACATACACACACACTCACTCAACACACCTAAATACAGATACCGACCAATGTCGGGTACTTACCGGGCTGGCTGGTCCATGGGCCCTGGTGGAAGTCGGCGCCCCGACGTCCGTTGGCCGGTGGAGTCGGCCCGGTTTCCCGTCGTCCTCGACGGTAGTCTGCAGGTGCGGCCCGATGCCGCGGCGATTTGCCTACCTCGGGGAATACTCAACCCGAGGTGTATGGTCCTTCGCACTGCACTTTCACAATCTCACTAGCACTCGCGTACGGCTTCCCGGAGTACGGACGAACCGGTCCGGTACTTCCCGTGGCGCGCGAAACTAAGCGTGACGAGGGGTTAAGAAGGTGCTGTCGCGGTCAAGACCGGCAGCGTACTGAGCTTTTCGGGAATTGTCGCATTCCCGAAAAGTATCTAACACACACACACAAAAAAAAAAAAAAAAAAAAAAACCGAGCTAGATCGATGCCTAGCGCATCGATCATTGCCGCCGTACCTCGCCTCTGGCATACCGGCGGTCGTCCATGTCACATCGTTTATTCCTATCTTTCTTGTATTTCTTATCCTCGACTGTGTCGGTTATTTGGACTACAGAACATAAAGAGTTCGCTTTAGCCTTTCTCTGCTCTTGCGATTATGCTTTACTCGTTTGTTCTTATTTATTGCTTCGGTTTTATTTTTTATTTTTATTTTTGTTTCTTTGTTTCTTTGTTTCTTACTTTTGCGCTTTTTCAGGGGAGCAAGACCAACTGTTTATGAGGTTTACCTCTTGCCTTTCCTTTCTCTTCTTTCTTCCCTTCTCTCTTCTTTCTTCTCTTCTCTCTTCTTTCTTCTCTCTTCTTTGGCTTTTGCCTAACCTACAAGAAGGAGTTCCTATTCACCTATCTATTCTCTCACTCACGAGGATTCTCGCAGAGTGTGCAGGTATCATCGAGATTAACGATGACCAGCGAGAGAGGGTAAGAAAGTTAGTAGAGAACTTATTACCACCACCAGGCGATGTGCATGGCTTTACTACGTTGATCGAACATCACGTGGAAGTAGAGCCAGGTCCACGACCAGTACGTCACAAACCAAGACGTATGTCGCCTAAAGTCCTCGAATTCGCCCAGCAAGAAGTCAGAAAAATGTTTGAGAGAGGAATAATTGAACCGAGTGCAAGTGAATGGTCTGCCGCTCCAGTGATAGTCCGCAAAGACGAAGGTAGCTATCGTTTTTGCATAGACTTCCGAGATTTGAATGCGGTAACAAAACGTGACTCATATCCAATACCGGATATGGATTCGATTCTGGATAAGTTACATAATGCCAAATTCATCTCTAAGATCGATCTTAAGAAGGCATATTTCCAAGTGTTAATGTCAGAAATTAGTCGACATTACACCGCCTTCGCTGTGCCTGGGTCTGGGTTGTGGCAGTTCACACGGATGCCGTTCGGACTGATGAATGCACCCATGACATTTGCACGGTTGATCGATGCTCTATTTGGTCCCGAAGTTGAACCTCATGTTTTCGGTTACCTGGACGATCTAATCGTTATAACCGAAACTTTCGAGGAACATTTAAAATGGTTGGAAATGGTTCTAAGGACACTAGTGGACGCAGGGCTAGAATTGAACAGAGAGAAGTGTCAGTTCTGTTGCTCGAGCGTTACGTTCCTTGGGTACCGCCTGGATAGTGATGGACTTCGACCCGATGTGGATCGAGTGGCTCCTGTCCTAAATTATCCGACCCCAAGAAATGTTAAACAACTTCGTTCCTTCCTTGGCATGGTCGGTTGGTAGTCTCGTTTTATAAATCGAGAGTCGGATATTAAGATTCCTCTCGTGAGATTACTCCGTAATGACCAGCCATGGGAGTGGGGACCAGAGCAAGACGCGGCGTTCCGTGAACTCAGGTTAGCTCTAGCCGGCGCGCCAGTGCTTGCTCGACCAGACTTCTCTAAGCCTTTCTCGGTCCAGAGTGACGCGAGTGATTACGCTGTTGGGGCTGTGTTAACCCAAGAATATGAAGATGGTTTCGAGCATCCGATCGTTTACGTCAGCCGAGTGTTGAACAAGGCGGAGCGTAATTACATGACGACGGAGAAAGAGTGTCTAGCCTTAATCTGGGCAATTAAGAAACTTCGGCCATATATTGAAGCGTATCGTTTCAAAGCTGTGACGGACCACAGCGCGCTCAAATGGTTGAAAACTCTTAAAGAGCCCACCGGCAGACAAGCGCTGGGTGTTCGAGATGCAACAGTGGGACTTCGAGATTGTGCACAAGAAAGGTGCACTACACTATGTTCCCGACGCACTCTCTCGCGCTGTTAACCTGGACTCGGACGAAGTTGAAATAGCCTCCTTTGACGTGATTACCGACCCATGGTACATCGCCAGATTGGATGATGTGAGGTCCAGTCCTCAAAAGTTTCCGCATTGGAAAATTGAGGATGAAATGCTCTATCGATTCACGACCGATAAGCTGCTGGACCCAATCACGGGTCAAGAGGAGGGATGGAGATTGGTTGTGCCCATTGAACATAGGACGCGCGTACTAGAGGATTCGCATTGCCCCCCATCGTGTGGTCATTTAGTAGTGGAGAAGACCTATGACCGAGTGGCAAGAGACTATTATTGGCCGGGTATCTATCATGATGTCAGGCAATTCGTTGTGCAGTGTATAGACTGCCAACGATATAAAGTCTCACAAGCGGGCCCTCAAGGTTTGATGGGCAAGCGTAATATTGAGAGACCGTGGGCTGTGGTTGCGGCAGATATAACGGAACTGCCTCGTAGTAAGAACCAATACAAATATATACTGGTCTTACAAGATTTGTTCACGAGGTGGGTTGAATTAAAACCGTTACGAGCTGCTACCGGTAAGTCGGTTGCGAAAGCATTTGAGGAACTCATACTGTTTCGTTGGGAAACTCCTGATTACTTCCTTACGGATAATGGTACAGAGTTCGTCAATAATAAGTTGACACAAATGCTTGAGGATTACGGGATAAAACAGATCACGACTCCTCCTTACCGACCGCAAGCCAGTCCACGTCGAGCGGATCAAGGATGTACCCCCGCATGAGACGTTTTTACGTCACCTGGCGCAGGGTTTGGGAGTACCAAACTCTGGACCTTTGGATGAGGTGCAGGCGGGCCTCAACAACGTGTTCCGACAAGTAGGCTACCCAGCGGAGTTGTCACTACTAACTCCGTACCCTGCACCACCGATTCCACTGGTCGAACCGCCCTCCGTTCCAACCAGGATGGACACGACGTCGGGGATGAGCAGCAACGTCATCACCGGGCCATCGAGTCAACCCAACAACGACGCTGACCTTCTTCGGGAGTGTCGCTTGTTGTTGGAAACGGTGGCAGGAGACAATCCCGCAGCGAGAGACGTCGTCCTGCGACTGGTGATGGCCACCCTGGAGAAGAACCTCACCACCCCTCGACCCTAGTTCGTCTAGGCGAGGAATTTGATTGCGTGCGTGTCATTATTTATTTCATTGCCCTCTTTTCAACTCTCACATCAGTAGGATGATGTGGAGTTTAGTGGGGGGCTTTGCGACGAGACGTCGTTGCAATGAAATAAATAATGCTTAATGTATTATATTATTTCGTATGTATATAGAATATTGTAACTTAAAATCTCGCACGTTGTTATTGTTTCGTGCGTTGCCTCTTCAAGGCCACGAAATACGCGTGTTTATGTCGACGACCGAGGATGTGTGCGAGCATCCGTATATACGATTGTTATTGTGTGTGTGTGTCAGATACTTTTCGGGAATGCGACAATTCCCGAAAAGCTCAGTACGCTGCCGGTCTTGACCGCGACAGCATTATCCTTTACACATCGTCACGTTTAGTTTCGCGCGCCACGGGAAGTACCGGACCGGTTCGTCCGTGCTCCGGGAAGCCGTACGCGAGTGTTCGTGAGTTCGTGTGAGTGCAGTGCGAAGGACCAGATACCTCGGGTTGAGTATTCCCCGAGGTAGGCGAATCGCCGCGGCATCGGGCCGCACCTGCATACCACCGTCGAGGACGACGGGAAACCGGGCCGACTCCACCGACCAGCAGACGTCGGGGCGCCGACGTACACCAGGGCCAATGGACAAGCCAGCCCGGTAAGTACCCGACATTGGTCGGTATATATTTAGAGCGTGTTGTGTGCGTGTGCATGAATGTTTGTTCGGTAGCACACCGGTGCTACCGAAACCGATTGGGTATTGCGCGGGGCGAGCACGGGGGCAGCCCCTGCTTGCCGCGTATATACCACGCGACCGGGAGAACGCCCCGTTAATTATTGTCGGGCACCTCCGTGTAATTTATTAAATAAATACTTATTTGTTTATTTTAATATAACGGTTGCGTTAATAATTTTAATTATACTCTAATCCGCAAATAACCTTCCGATTCCCGATTTTCCCGCCACGTGTGTCGGTATAGAGGAGATCGTCCTTTCTCCGCTACCGTGTCCCGGCGGGTTAATTTACTAACCCACGGCGACGATAAAGACGCGTTCTTCGGGGCCGTCGTCCCTGTTTAAATTAATAAATTACTTGTAACTATGGTATTAGGACGAAATTTATTAATTTAAAAGTAATTTAAAAGTAATCCCCCCGTAGAGGGGGGAATTTTCCTTCTTGCGTAGCAACGAAGGATAGCACGCGCGGTATATGCCATATTATATATATTTGTATATCTCTCTCCCTCACTCTCGTTACACTTACGCCGCGCGAGTCTAACGCCGGCTAGTTGGGATTTTCTCTCTCTCTCCCACTAGCGGACTCGTGCTCACTCAGCACTATTGAACTCCGCGACGCAATTTCTCTCTCTCACACACTGATTCTCTCGCTCTCTCTCCTTCTTTCTCTCTCGCACACAATATACGGCAAGGGATAACCGCGCGTCCCTACTCTAACGCGAAACCGAACACTTTTCAATTTCAATCATTCTCATTCTACTCACTCACACGTCACTAAAGCTTATTAAGGCATGGTCAACCGTGCCATTAATTAAACTATACATCTATCTCTCTTCTCTCTCTCTCTCTATAGAATATTGTAACTTAAAATCTCGCACGTTGTTATTGTTTCGTGCGTTGCCTCTTCAAGGCCACGAAATACGCGTGTTTATGTCGACGACCGAGGATGTGTGCGAGCATCCGTATATACGATTGTTATTGTGTGTGTGTGTCAGATACTTTTCGGGAATGCGACAATTCCCGAAAAGCTCAGTACGCTGCCGGTCTTGACCGCGACAGCATTATCCTTTACACATCGTCACGTTTAGTTTCGCGCGCCACGGGAAGTACCGGACCGGTTCGTCCGTGCTCCGGGAAGCCGTACGCGAGTGTTCGTGAGTTCGTGTGAGTGCAGTGCGAAGGACCAGATACCTCGGGTTGAGTATTCCCCGAGGTAGGCGAATCGCCGCGGCATCGGGCCGCACCTGCATACCACCGTCGAGGACGACGGGAAACCGGGCCGACTCCACCGACCAGCAGACGTCGGGGCGCCGACGTACACCAGGGCCAATGGACAAGCCAGCCCGGTAAGTACCCGACATTGGTCGGTATATATTTAGAGCGTGTTGTGTGCGTGTGCATGAATGTTTGTTCGGTAGCACACCGGTGCTACCGAAACCGATTGGGTATTGCGCGGGGCGAGCACGGGGGCAGCCCCTGCTTGCCGCGTATATACCACGCGACCGGGAGAACGCCCCGTTAATTATTGTCGGGCACCTCCGTGTAATTTATTAAATAAATACTTATTTGTTTATTTTAATATAACGGTTGCGTTAATAATTTTAATTATACTCTAATCCGCAAATAACCTTCCGATTCCCGATTTTCCCGCCACGTGTGTCGGTATAGAGGAGATCGTCCTTTCTCCGCTACCGTGTCCCGGCGGGTTAATTTACTAACCCACGGCGACGATAAAGACGCGTTCTTCGGGGCCGTCGTCCCTGTTTAAATTAATAAATTACTTGTAACTATGGTATTAGGACGAAATTTATTAATTTAAAAGTAATTTAAAAGTAATCCCCCCGTAGAGGGGGGAATTTTCCTTCTTGCGTAGCAACGAAGGATAGCACGCGCGGTATATGCCATATTATATATATTTGTATATCTCTCTCCCTCACTCTCGTTACACTTACGCCGCGCGAGTCTAACGCCGGCTAGTTGGGATTTTCTCTCTCTCTCCCACTAGCGGACTCGTGCTCACTCAGCACTATTGAACTCCGCGACGCAATTTCTCTCTCTCACACACTGATTCTCTCGCTCTCTCTCTCTTTCTCTCTCGCACACAATATACGGCAAGGGATAACCGCGCGTCCCTACTCTAACGCGAAACCGAACACCTTTTAAATTTCAACTCATTCTCTCTCTCTCACTCACACGTACAATAAAGTAGTAATGGCATGCGTCCGTGCCATTATTAAACTATACATTCTCTCTCTCTCTCTCTCTCTCTCTCTCTCTCTCTCTCTCTCTCTCTCTCTCTCTCAATCTACGGTTTACACACCCGTTTTTCGCCAGGGAAAAAGAGAGAATTTTAAATAATTAACCCGCTGTTGTTCTTTATGTACAGGTAGACCTGTACAAAAAGAAATTGTTTAACCAAAACAAAAAAAAAATTCACCGACCCGAACAATCCTCGACACGCAGGTGGTACAACTACCGTCCTGTCACGGTCGCCATTTGTAACGTGGTACTTCGTCCTAATACCATAGTTACAAGTAATTTATTAATTTAATCAGGGACAACGGCCTCGAAGAACACGTCTCTGTCGTCGCCGTGGGTTGACGAGTCAACCCGTCGGGACACGGTAGCGGAGATAGGACGATCTCCTACGTACCGACGCGCGTGGCGGGAATATCGGGAATCGGAAGTGTCGCGGGTTAATTTATTATTTAAAATAAATACGCGGCCAATTAATTAAAATAAAGAAATTAACATTTATTCAATTAATGGTACACGGAGGTGCCCGACAGTTATGGTAGCGGGACGTTCTCCCGGTCGCGTAGTATTTACGCGGCAAGCTGGGGCTGCCCCCGCACTCGCCCCGCGTAACAATTATTCGGTTTCGGTAGCACCGGTGTGCTACCGAACAAACATACACACACACTCACTCAACACACCTAAATACAGATACCGACCAATGTCGGGTACTTACCGGGCTGGCTGGTCCATGGGCCCTGGTGGAAGTCGGCGCCCCGACGTCCGTTGGCCGGTGGAGTCGGCCCGGTTTCCCGTCGTCCTCGACGGTAGTCTGCAGGTGCGGCCTGATGCCGCGGCGATTCGCCTACCTCGGGGAATACTCAACCCGAGGTGTATGGTCCTTCGCACTGCACTTTCACAATCTCACTAGCACTCGCGTACGGCTTCCCGGAGTACGGACGAACCGGTCCGGTACTTCCCGTGGCGCGCGAAACTAAACGTGACGATGTGTAAAGGATAATGCTGTCGCGGTCAAGACCGGCAGCGTACTGAGCTTTTCGGGAATTGTCGCATTCCCGAAAAGTATCTGACACACACACACAATAACAATCGTATATACGGATGCTCGCACACATCCTCGGTCGTCGACATAAACACGCGTATTTCGTGGCCTTGAAGAGGCAACGCACGAAACAATAACAACGTGCGAGATTTTAAGTTACAATATTCTATATACATACGAAATAATATAATACATTAAGTATTATTTATTTCATTGCAACGACGTCTCGTCGCAACTTCTACAAATATGTATATATATTTATTGTCACGCTGCACTGGGGATTAGGGTGTAGGTGAGGTTGATAATAAAAAAGAACTGTATAAAATTGTTACATTTATTATCCGCGCGATTTCCATATACTCGCGGGTGGATCTATATCTTCTATTAGGTATACTGTCGGAGAAAATACTTGTATTTTTTTTGCTGGTCCAATAAATTTAGGGGCTTATTTTGCTGCTATGTAATTTTTGGCTGAGGATAAAATGCGGTTACGGTACCTAACTAAGTTGCCTATTTGGTATTGTACATACCTTCGAGCTTTATTGTAATACCTCGCTTGCTTGGCTGTTGCTAAATCTATGTGTCTTTTTACAAGGGTCATAAATTTTAGGCAATCTGTGCACGCGCTCTACCCATTGTTCTGTGTCTAGGACTGGAATATCGCTTGATGTTTCTATATGCTTTCTTATAAGGGCTACGGGACGGGGATTTCTGCCTAAGATTAAAAATGCTGGGCTATATTTTGTAGAGGAGTGTATAACTGTATTTAGCGCGAAATTGAACTCTTCGAGATGTCTATCCCAATCCCGATGGTCATTTGTTAAATAACTATTTATCTTTGGCTTTATGTTTCTATTAACTCGCTCTACGGGGTCGGATTGCGCAAAATATGGCGGCATGGTGGTTTGTACTATACCGTATTGTGTTAGTCTTTCTGTTACCATTCTATTGACGAACTCGGTACCATTATCTGTGACAAGGTATTTGGTACAGCCCCATCTATTGATTATGAGTTCGTCAAATGCTTGTAGCACGTTCTTTGCATCGGCTTGTCTAAGAAGTTTCATCTCAATGTATCGAGTGAACAAATTCTCGTATACAATGATGTATTTAAACCCTTGTTTCGATAGTGGTTTGGGTCTCATTATATCGGATGCTACAACTGTCCATGGCTCGGTTATATTTCTCCCTTCCATTACTCCTGAAGGTGCTTGCTGGCTACTCTTATGAGCTTGGCAATCTTGGCATGTCTTTACGTAATTGCATGTTGAAACATAGCTGGTGCGTTCGTCAAGCTATAGAATACATGCTTAAATTTGAAAAGTCCTTTACCAGGCAGGGCAAATGCTGTTATTTCGCGGCTCTTAGGGGCTAGGGGAACTTGATGGTAGGCATGTGACAAATCTAGCTTGCTAACAAATCGGCTTTCCCGTAATTGTGGTATTTGCCATTTGCTTCTGGTACGATTACAGGATAGCTGCACCATGGGCTCTGCGAAGGCTCTATAATATCTTCTCTTAACATTCGATCTATTTCTTTGTAGCCTGCTTGAAGCATTTTTGGTGAATATTTACGGCGTGGCTGTCTTATTGGCTCTGCTCCTTGCACATCTAGCTTGAGGCTTATTAGGTTGGTGACTCCTAGGGTTTGGGGTGTTTGGGGGATCAATTCGTCTAGTAAACGGTACATTGTCTTCATTTGCTCTGGGCTGGCTTGCTTTAATCCTCCAATACTTGCTACGGCTGGTATGCAACTGAGATCGTTACCTTCTGGATAGAATTGGTGTATAAGACCTTCGCTTGTCCATCATGTATCATTTTCATAGTTAATACTCATATTAATTTTGCGCTTAAAATCAATCCCAAGTATGCAGTCGTACTGGAGCCTATCTGAAATGGCATAACAACATCGTCTTCATCAATTTTTATTGTGATTTTTTCATATTTTTTCGGGGCCATTATTTTAAGTTACAGGGAGTCAAAGTTGACAGTTTAACACTTTTTTGCATTATATGCCCATTTTCATGAATTTGTAGCTCCCAGGGGATGCATTTTTCACTAAAAACATAAATATGACTTGTTTTATAAAATTTTCTGAACTTTTCATTAAAAATACTTTTAAAGACATAAATGTATACTGTCACACTCTTGCAAGCCATTTAAACCTTCAAAGTGAAAATCAGCAATCCTGCTCCGGATTCTGGTAACCTAATACTGTCTAAAAGATGTCTTTTTATAGTCAGAAACTGCCTATAAATTTCCAGAGTGGGTCTAGATCATTAAGATCACTTATGGTCAAAATATCAGGAAAAAGTGCCCGAAATATTAATAGAAATGTATATTTGATGCCTTATAACGATGAATCTATTAGCATGATCATTACAAAAAAAATTCATGCACTTACCTTGAAGTGGTAGAAAAGTATCTTCACTTGTTTCAGTATCCATCTAATACCCTGTAAGCTGCTAAAAATACAAATATTATTATACAAATGTAAAAAATTAATTTTTAAACATTTATAATGCTGAATTTTTAGTTTTACATCCCTTACAAGAATTATAATACTAATCTGAAGGATTACTATAAATATATAAACATCATTATTACAATAACTGAATATACGTATTTAATACAAAAGATATATAAATAAATCGGATATATAATTATAATGAATAATATGATAACGTGACAGTGACAAGTTTGTGAAATCTAAACAATGTTTTGCTGAATAATAATAATAATAATGTTGATACTTTTATAGTAATCCTTCAGATTAGTTTTATAATTCTTGTAAGGGATGTAAAACTAAAAATCCAGCATTATAATTGTTTAAAAAATAATTTTTTATAATTATATAATAATATTTGTATTTTTAGCAGCTTACAGGGGATTAGATGGATACTGAAACAAGTGGAGATACTTTTCTACCACTTGAAGGTAAGTGCATGAATTTTTTTTGTAATGATCATGCTAATAGATTTACCGTTATAAGGCATCAAATATACATTTCTATTAATATTTCGGGCACTTTTTCCTGATATTTTGACCATAAGTGATCTTAATGATCTAGACCCACTCTGGAAATTTATAGGCAGTTTCTGACTATAAAAAGACATCTTTTAGACAGTATTAGGTTACCAAAGTCCGGAGCAGAATTGCTGATTTTCACTATTTAAGGTTTAAATGGCTTGCAAGAGTGTGACAGCATACATTTATGTCTTTAAAAGTATTTTTTAATGAAAAGTTCAGAAAATTTTACAAAAAAGTCATATTTATGTTTTTAGTGAAAAATGCATCCCGTGGGAGCTACAAATTCATGAATATAGGCATATAATGCAAAAAAGTGCTAAAATGTCAACTTTGACTCCCTGTAACTTAAAATAATGGCCCCGAAAAAATATGAAAAAATTCAGGAGAACTACTAGATACCTCTAAAACATATTCCCACAGTTATAGCATTATTTATTATTTTCATCTTCGATGTCACAGAGAACCACCCATATATATATGCCTTGTTATGATGTAACATAAACAAAAATATTCAGTAATAATAATATGCAAATGAAGAAAAAGAAAAATTTTGTAACAGAAAATTATTAAAGCTTTGAAAATTAAATTAATGGTTGCTCGTAAATAATAAATTTTAATTTCTAGGACGCGTGGTCGTATGAAGAAAAATGGCCATGCTTCGCCGCCTCGCGCCTGTGTGCGCACGATGAATGAGAAAGGAAAATGGCCGCTCTGCGTCTCGCTAGCTGCTCACAAGCTTTAATCCCATAAGAAAAAAATAACACGTTGGACGCCTATGCCACGCTGCACTGGGGATTAGGGTGCAGGTGAGGTTGATAATAAAAACGAACTGTATAAAATTGTTACATTTATTATCCGCTCAATATCAGGGACTTATCAGTCGCGTCTCTTACATGGGCTTGAACTCGTCTGCGATCGGCTCGGAGAGGGGTGAATTAGAAAGGCGCGAATTAGCGGGCTCACGGCTGATTGCACGGATGCAATCGGTAATCTAAACGTCGCGAAAATGCTAGCCGAAAGATGCAGTACTTGTCTGCGGCGAGTTTAGCTTCGGCCGCCGGCGCGGCGGCGATAAACGATCGCGGTATCGACAGCTGCTTAAAAAAAGGGGGGGTAAGGGAAACACGATAACCCGCACACACACTATAGGGAAGCACGGGATTAAATTTATATAAATAAAGATGCACGGAATAGGATGCATCAACCTTTTGTTGCTTCGATGCTCAAATTCAATTCTTATGCTCAAGAATTCTCGCTCGCTGCTCCCTGGTTTTCTTACGGGAAATCGGCCGACGTACCTATTATGGCTATCGGAAGAGCGCTGCTCTCCTCGGCGTGGTCGACGTATTGCCTGTGCGCGCGCATGCGTCGCGACGGCTCACTTGCGGTGCGTATGCGGCCTTACTTGCGTGCAGCTTAAGTAATATGGCCTCCCGCACAACCAGCCGTATTGTGTACCTCGTCGGCTCCAACAAGAACAATCATGTCGTTGACGATGACGACGTAAGCTACCAACTCCAAGTATACAGTCATATTGGAGTCTATCTGAAATGGCATAACAACTTCGTCTCCATCAATTTTTATTGTGATGTCGACCATGCCCTGGACAGGGATAACTGTACCATCTGCTACTTTGACTGCTGGACATTACAACGCTCTTAGCTTGTGTTGCAGCAGCTGGCTCATATTGACGTAAGCTACCTGCCAGATAATAGTTTATATCGTTCCATGCTAATCCCGTCGACTAATAGGGTCGATGTTTTACGGGGCCGCGGTAGGTGTGTATACGTGGCACGTCGACGCGGGTTCTTGTGTGTAGTCGCGGCCGATATCTCCTTCTCTCTCGCTCTCCTTGATGCGCACGGCTTGACAGGTGCAACGGCGGTCTCAATCTGCTTGGGCGGACACACGGCGATACTCACTAGGTAAATACCAATTTGGTAGATGGCTCGTTATTTATTATTAATATTGTGTGTGTGAGTAATAATAATGTTCACTTAACCTCTTCCAAGGCCCTCTGCTATACACACTTGCTTAAGTAGGTGTGTGCTCCTGTCTGCTCCCTTTAGTTTATTTCAAAAGTACTCTGGATTTCTGTGAACTCTTTATATGTCCTGCTCGGCTGCTCCCCTGTGCACCTTTGTTTGTGGGGCTCGGTGGTGGTTTGTTACATGTTAAAGAGCCTGGTTACGGGGAGGGTATTATTATTAATTTATTATAGGGTCTTAAGGGTAATTGGACATGGTTGGTTCGGTTAGGCTTGTATGCGTGTGTGCGCTCGTTTAGGGAAGTAGTATATGTAGGTTTTTTGCCGCTCTTCATGACATGCATTATTTGCATTGTCACAATGTATATATCCAGGGTGATCCAGAAACATAGGGAACATATATATATATATATATATATTCCGGTTCAGGAAATTAATTCGAGTATAACCCCGTCGGAATTTTTAAAAAATATTAATTAGATGAGGCGTAATTAATTTTTTAAATGGGTCAATCAGAGGTCGGATTAGAGACGAAAATTGAACATCGCTAATGCGTATAGCAGAAGCGAAGATCGCGAAAGCGAATGAATCGCAAAATATATTTTACGAGATTGATTGTATGAATAAAATGTACAATCAAGGAAATGATTTTTATTTAAGTTTGAATTAGACCGCAGACTAATAAATTCATTACTACTATTAGTAATTTATTTACTAAATCTATGATATGCGTGCTTTATAAATATGAGATTATTACAGTTTTTAATCTCATCGTATTTACATTAATTTATGAAACCTTTATGTCGAATTTTAAGACAATAAAATTTTGAATTGAATTTAGTTTTGGGTACAAAATAGCCAATAAATACGTTTACCATAAAGATATATCGCTACAAATTGGAAATATATTTGTTAATTTTGCAAGTATATTGGCAATAATATTGCTAGTGAAATAATTCTTAGTCCGTGTAAAATGAAATTGAGCTCAAGCCTCAATTCTCCGTTTAAAAAACATAATGCCACCGTGAGCGCTTTCCGATGTTCGCGCACATCAAATTTTGTATTCGCGGAGTAAGTCCGCCGCAGGCGCTCTTCGACGTTCGCGTTCACCAAATTTTGTACTCGCGGAGTAAGCCCGCCGCGGACGCTCTCCGACGTCCGCACTGCAAGAGCAAACGTGCTCGAAAAAAATTTTTTCGTTATAATTACAATTCACTGTGTTTCAGACTTAATAAATATTTTGGAAAAATCGTTCCAAATGTTTAGGATAATAATTGTAATAGTCTGGTTGTTGAATTGAATTGAGTGTTCAATATACAAAATGCCAATGAATAACTGCCATAAATTCGCAATATATTGGTAATATATCAGCAATAATATTGCTAGTAAGTTGATTCCGAGTCCGTGTAAAATAAAATCTAACTGAACCCTCGATGAATTATTATAATAGTCTGGGAATGATCTAGCTATCGTATATCTATAATATGTTTACGTTTACCAAATATTTGAAACTGATTTTTTATAATATATTAGTATATGCTGAACAAATCGATATGATTAAAATTAATTGGATCATTTCTTTACTAAAAATCGGTATTTTGAGAAATCGTGGATTTATGTTACGCATCTTAATAATTATTCGGATGACCAAAGATAGACGTTCATTCGCGTTTTCATCCACTTGAGGTAATAAGAGATCATCAATTCGTCGGTACTATTGACAATTTGGTAAATGTTACGAAGTTATGGAAGACACGAAACTTATAATGTAAAATGAATATTATAACACACAAGTTGCGATTAATAATTATTCTTAACTGTTCTGGAGGTCTCCATATACCCAGATGGCCGCTTTGCCTGTGACATCACTCACCCAATTTGGTTACCTGAGATCCCTATCCTCTTTAGTCTTCTTGCTTATCTAGTGATTCTTGCTTTAGTCTTAGGCAACGGAGATTAAACGCAATTTACGCTCAGTATGGTGAAAAATCGCTTCACTCGTGCGAACATCCTCGAGAAACATCCACAACAGTGTCATAATATATTATAATATTTGTGTTAATACTAATTTTCCAAAGTAGTTTATATTTTATAACATTTTAACCTCAAAATCCCACTTTCATTTCAGATTTTGAGGTTCTAATGTTATAAAATATCGTATGAAACTATTGTGGAAGATGTTTTTTTACTTTTCTCGATGTTTTCACTCGCTTCGCTCGTGCGAACAACCTCGAGGAAGGTAGAAAACCATCTCCCACAACAGTGTCATAAATATACTATTTAATACAAATGTTCCACCAAAGTTTTACACCATAAAAATAAAAAACAAAATATATTTTTTTGACCTGACTCTATCCTTAGAGCATCTCAAAAAAATTATAATAGTAAATTCCATTTGAAAAAATTCACTTTTTGAGATTAAAATAACTTTTGAACAAATTATTATATCAGTACCTAAATTTTGATCCGACTATTTGTGGTATATTATATACTGATTCCTACGAATCTACTCGACTGTTACCGACCACTGCAAAATAGGTTGTTTATATTACATTTAATTAACAAAATCTACCATATTTTATAGATAAATTCAGCGTATGATACAATGATTATAGCTACTTTAAAGCAATTTTTTATTATTTTCTATATAAACCCAACATATGTGTTTTATTCATTGGCAAGTGGGAAAATCAGATAGTAATTTTGTAACTTTTGTAACTTTTATAGTTGTAACTATAATTCTCCATCCGTATTAAATTTACTAAATAACCATATTTATTTTCTGTAAAGGCAATATATGTGTTTGATTCTTTGGCAACTGTATAATATTTAATAATTATATGAACTGTAATGGGTATAGGATTTTTTTATTTCAAGGTTAGGTGAAATGAATGTTTTATATTTATACATTTACTTACATAATTTATAAAAACCATGTTTATTATGTTGGTAAGTTATTGTTTTCTATACTTATACTTATTGAACACTTCCTTTAACATTTCAATATAACTAATGTGTCAGTTCGTTGGCAAATGTATAGGTTAAATTCTTTAGTTATATTAATATCGTCCACGTAGTTGAAATTGTAGATTAGGTATTATATCGATCATTGATGAACACACTGTATTGTTTACATTACATTGCAACGTATCGATTGAAATTCTCCATCCTCTTCAGGCATTACTACACGTCAATATTCATTAAAAATTATAAAAATTCTTTCGTAGTATCTCTGAATCGTTGTTATGTTGTTATGCTCATTTATGTGACTTACACATTATTATAAAAATAGAAAACAATAAAATAAAATAAATAAATAAATAATTGGAACAAAACACAACGTAGTTAACACAAAGAAAAAGCAAAACTAGTCAGGTAAAAACAAATGAAAACATGACCATGTTTCATGTTTCCATGTGTCATGTTTTCATTTGTTTTTACCTGACTAGTTTTGCTTTTTCTTTGTGTTAACTACGTTGTGTTTTGTTCCAATTATTTATTTATTTATTTTATTTTATTGTTTTCTATTTTTATAATAATGTGTAAATCACATAAAGGAGAGTGCAACGATTCAGATATACTACGAAAGAATTTTTATAATTTTTAATGAATATTGACGTGTAGTAATGCCTGAAGAGGATGGAGAATTTCTATCGAAACGTTGCAATGTAATGTAAACAATACAGTGTGTTCATCAATGATCGATATAATACCTAATCTATAAAATGTATAGGTTATTTAGAAATTTTGTAAATTTGATATGTATGAAAGTATTTTAATTTCAACGCTGAGTAAGATAAATATTTGATAGTCACCATGTTCAAACTAATTTAAAATGAAACACAATGTTATATTTAAGTGGATCTTTATCGTTTTCCATTCTTATTATAGCGGCTAAACCTATTTTTTTCTATAAAGCCAATATGTATGAGTTCAATTCTTTGGTAAGTATATAATATCAAAATGGAATCGACAAGTATTTCTGTAGAAAAATAACACATTTATGTTAGAAAAGTATATGTCCTGCAATTATTTGGCTTACTATATTTGTTTTTTTTTTATTCGAACAAAACTTATCTAATCCAAACGTTAAATATCGAAAAATACCTTCTGCAAAGGTGTAAACATTCGTAAGTGTGATTTAATTTCTATCACACTTTGGCAATTGATATTGAATGCTTAAAACAATAACATTTTAACTTTTTCGATTCTTACAAAGTTTTCGCAATAGAAAGTACTGAAATCAAAATAGAGTCGAAAAGTATCTGTTGATAAATGACAAATTTTTTCAGTAAGATATATACTACACATAAATTATTTTATAATTTTTAGCCCTGCTATGTTTTACAGCAATAAATACATAATAGTATTTATAATAATATTCATTTGTACGAAATTAATTTCTTCAAATGTAATAAAACAGAAATTTCTCTTTTTTATTGTTTTTAAATAAACTAATACTTGGCAGATTTTTCAATACTTTCTGTGGTAAATTAATTACATATGAATACTTCCCAACATACTTATTGGATGACATTTTATGAAACTATTATACATACTTATCTGTTTAATTTTGGGAGACTTCTAAAATACCTGCTGAAATAGTTTCTAAGATACTTTTTGCGAAACATTTTACTATATTCTGTATGATCCTTTTTAAATAATTTTCACGTACATTCTAGAGCGAGATACTTTTTAAAGGATATCTTTTAGGTGCCCATATGTCTTAACTATGCTATAAACTTAATACAGAATCGAACTTTTCTGTATAAAATTATCTACTTATATATTTATTGTTTCATATACAATATGGATAAAAAGTTAGAAAATACTATTATAAAATACCCTGAATCAAATAGAATTCTTTCTGCTCATGTGTATTAGATGTAATACTGAGATCCGACAAAATACAATAGTAGTTCCTTATCAGTATTTCTAAGATTTGTTAGCCGTAAGAATAGGCATAGCAATATGTACCAAACTTCCACCAAACTTTCACTATATTTTAGCAATATATCTCACAATCTTTGGTCGTACTTTCACCACACAGTACTTTTGTTAGATTTCTTCCATACAAGAATCGTATATTGCTTATAAATTTTTAATATTCTAATATATCTTATCAATATATTTGTAGTGCCTAGCCAATACATTCGCAATATATTAATCATATAATAATAATATATTCATAATACAATGGTAATTTGTAGGCAATATATTGATAATACATTGATCATCTAGTGAAAATATAATTGGAATACATTGTCAATATATTGGTAATATATGAGGGATCCCGATAGGCCCAGAAGGATGGAATTTACAGCAACCATGTTACGATGGCACCGTAGAGATCCTAAACTAACGCGTCGCTTTACCGATGAATCAACCGTTACACAGTGTGGCATGCTCAACAGATGAAACCACCGTAACGGGGCACCAGAAAACCCGAGGTGGGTTCGTGAAGTCGAAAACCAGCGTCGCTGGTAAATTAACGTGTGGGCAGGCATAGTTGGGGATCGGCTTGTGTGCCCTTATTTTTTCGAGGGAAATATAAGTGGAAAAAATTATTTACATTTCCTGGAAAACGAGCTGCCCCGTCTCCTAGAAGGAAACCCTGTAAATATAAATACAATGTGGTGGTTACAAGATGGCACACCAGACGACAACACGTTACTTCCGTCGGCGTTGGATCGGCAAAAATGACCCTCCTTCAAGTAGCCGCCGAACCTCAACCCGTTGGATTTTTACCTTTGGGGCGGATTAGGGATATCTGCTACCAGGAAAAGCCCACAACTCGGGAAAATATAATGGATAGGATTCGCGCAGCATTTGCTACAATCAACATTACCGAGTTGCAGAAGGGAACATTTCATCAAACGCTTGTAATGTGTTCTAGAACATACTGAGGGATATATTGAACAATATATGTAATTAGATGTAAATAATTGTACAAAAATAAAATTAAAGTGATGCTAAATAAAGTTAAAGTGACGAATCATATTGTACGCTATTTCTATCGGAAAGTACTTTTCAATATGAAGGTTAAATTGTTGAATTTCACACAGCAGTTACCTCCTACATAAGTAAAAACATTAGGACAAAAGACGATACTTTCAGATTTCAATAATATGAACCACTATCCCCCCAATAAAAAAGCACCTTTATTCAACAAAAGTTTTCTTCGGACGCATGCTCTGTCCACATAGACTTAATGTCTACATTATATGTATACAACCCACTAGTGCGTTTAGAGCAATTTTCTCTGTTGAATTTGCGGGGAGGGTGAATAAGTCGTGAATCGGCTTTTATACCCTTAATAGCGTATTCCTACAGGTAGATAGGGCTAAATAAAGGCGGATACACCCATCAGAGAGTAGTCAGTAAACATCGTGATTCATAAACAATACCAGAAATATATTTTTATTGATATTTTGATATTTATAGAGTGTATCCAGGGCTACATTCATTTATCCTTTGGATTATTGTGAGACTCAAAATTAAGGATCTTTTAGAGCTCCAAAACTTTGATATAGGATATCATCCTGAATTTGACGAATTTGGCATTGCCTATCCAATCATTCGAAAGTTTTAATTCCACGCGACAATTTTGCAGCTTTAGGCTATTTCGCGTAATTCGTATTTTAAGGGTCTTTTTCGGGCTTGAATGATTTTTTTTCATTTTTTCAGAATTTACAACTATTCTCTAATATTTTTGCATACGTGAAGTGTGATATCTATAGAATGTATCTAGGGCTACTTTCTTTAATCCTTTGGCTTTTTGTGAGACTCGAAATTAAGTGTTTTGATTAAACGGACGAAAAAACAAGCGTATTTTGGCAAAATAAGCTCAAAACTCTTAGATACATTCTATCGGAGCCGCAAATCAAAATTCAATACCAGCTTTTGAGTTCACTTACGCTAACTTTTATCCGATAGCTGAAAGAGTAAATAATTCCTCCATAGTCGATCTCGAGGCTAGATGCTCAGATCGACATATCCAAGAATAAGCAAGTTCATTTATTAATAATAATCAATTTGAACTAATATTAGTCGTATCTCAACTTTTGTTCAAAAGTTCTCGTGAGCAAATGATTTTTCCGGACGACTGCAGCTTTAACGTCTATGCTCCAAACTCAATGGCAGATCAGAAAATTACAGTTGCAGTTCCGATACAGACGTCAAGGCCGTAGTTGTGCCTTGATCGTTTCTTTTTCCGCCAAAAGCACAGCCACAGCTTCGAAGATGGTTTCAAGGTTTCGGAGCGAGTTTCCAGTTAGCAAGTGTGCTTCTCGCGAAAACAAAACGAGAAACGCACGGCTGCGGCTGTAATGTCGACATCAAAGTCGCAATTTTGTTGTAGTTTTGGTTTTATAGTTGCAGATGTGGATTTGATTCTGTTGTGCGAAAACGGATTCGATAATAGGCCGTGTTATGCATGTTTTGTCACTTGCATTCTCTATCAAGTTTCACTGGATAATTCTTGTTTAATAAAAAGTTATAGAGAGTTCACAGGGCGAAACCTGCATAACATGGCCTGTTATGTAAGTGAGTCTGCAAATGGTTAATTTATAACTTTTGTGTTGTTTAGTTATAAACGTAAATTAATATTATACATCAAACCTGCAAACGATTAATAAACAGATATTTATTTTACTTTACGTACATACTTTTAACATAAGCAACACATGATTTATTAAAGTGTATTGTATCTTGCAAAATGCAAGATGCAAGTTCAATTGTGCTTTGTCAAAAGCTGTAATATCCGTTGCGGCTATAAGGATGGTATTGACCTCTTTGAGGTTATTCCTTATTTTGGATACTTGCATTACTAAAATTTTAAAAATCAAAATTTGTTGAGGTTTTAAATTAATCTGTAGGAGAGAGGAGAGAGGGAATATTAATAATAAAAACACTACCTTCTTTTATACTTAGATTTATTCAAATTACACTTAAACTAAATATACAAAAACTCGAGCTGTATAAAAACTTATAGTCGAGCAAAATACTAGAAGCACGTCCGGCGTCCGCGATCGTTCAAGAACGAGTGAGACGAAGCGAGAGAGCTGCTCCCGCGCAACAGCGCCGCGCACGCTCGCTTCGCAGGCCCGAGAAGCCGAGAGCTCGAGAGCTCCGCGGTCGGGGAGGGGAGCCTCGCTACGAATAGCTACACTGATTGTGCTCGCTCCTTAACATCCAACACTCCCTCCCGAGCGGATTCAGTCCAGCTGGTAGTCAACAATTACATCAGTTCCTATTTTTCTCTGAGGTATCTGAAAACAAACAAAGGGTTATTTTACGAAATTAATTTTCAGGAGCAATTCAGTCAAGCGTGCATGTGACTCAAAAGGCAACGCTTTCGTGAATATATCAGCAATTTGTTTCTTAGTCGAAATCCAGCCTATTTTTATTGATTTCTGGCAACACACTCTCTTACATAATCTCTTTTAACTTCGGTCATATGTCTTAACTTATTTGTGCAACTGACTTGTGCACTAGCTCTAGCTGATTGGTTATCACACCAGAGTGTTATCGGCAAAAACGAATTTTCAATCAAAATCAAGCTTAAAGAATTATATAATGCCATCAACCCTTGGCAAGCTTCGCTCATTGCTACGTACTCTGCCTCGCAAGTAGATAAAGCTACATAAGATTGATTATGAGTCTTCCAAGCAACTGTATCACCAAATAACTTAATTACAAACCCACTAGTTGTTAATGAGCCTTTGCAATCTGCAAAACTAGCGTCAGCATATCCTTCTAAATTATCTGATTTTCCTTCAAGCTTAATACCTAATTTTCTAGTATGTTTTAAATAACGACATACTCGTTTTACCATTTTCCATTCCTCTTCCGTTGGGTTGTTTTGACGCCTACTCAAGACATTTACGGCATAAGCAACATCTGGCCGTACTGTATTTGCCAAATACAGAAGAGATCCAACTATTTCTCTGTATGGTCCATTTATCTTTGTATTCGCATCGTCCAGCTGATCTTCTTCTCTATCACGTCTCTCACGATTCATCACTTGCTTACTCACCATCGGCGTTCTTTGAGGATGCATTTCGCTGCATCCAAAAAGTTTTAACATTTTATCTATATACTCTTTCAACGTAATTTCTATCGTTTTGTTATGTCTGTCTCTGTTTAGCTCTATACCTAAAAACACTTTAGGTTTGCCAAGATCAGACATTTCGAATTCCAACTTAAGTTTCAAAGCAATTTCATCCAACTTAGATTTACAATTACTTGTCAAAAGAATATCATCTACGTACAACAATAGAATTAAAAGTTTATCCTTTTCTCTCCAGCTAAACATACAAGGTTCTGAAGCATGAGATTGCAGTCCAAGATTGACTGCTACTTCGGAAAATTTCTCATGCCATCGTTTGGGACTTATTTTTAGGCCATACAATGCTCTCTGAATTTTACAAACTTTGCTTCGTCGAACTTCTTCTGAACAGTCAATTCCTTCAGGTATTTCCATGTAGATTTCACTATCTATGGTCCCATTAAGAAAAGCTGTTTTCACATCAAGCTGTTTTATCTCAAAATCAAATTTATTTGCAATCGCCAATACTGATCTAAATCAATGGCAAACGAGAGACAGGAGCATAAGTTTCGTTCAATTCATACATGTTTTATCCTTAAATCCACGTATAACAAGTCGAGCTTTATATTTAATTATCTCCGTGTTTTCACATCAAGCTGTTTTATCTCAAATCAAATTTATTTGCAATCGCCAATACTGATCTAATCAATGGCAAACGAAGAGACAGGAGCATAAGTTCGTTCAATTCATACATGTTTTTATCCTTAAATCCACGTATAACAAGTCGAGCTTTATATTTAATTATCTCTTCAATTCCAGCTTTAGTCTTTAACACCCATCTCGAGTCTATGATGTATGGTCTTTTTCCAGCTACATTTTGAGGTCTATCTACTAATGTCCAAACTTTATTTTTTTCCATTGAGTCAAGTTCTTCTTTAACTGCCTTTTTCCATTTGTGCTTATCTTGAGATGACATAGCCTCTTTATAAGAGTTTGGATTTCCTCGTATACTTGCACTTAATGCACGCAGTTCATTGTCTTCCAACAGATTTAAATCAGATTCCAGCTGTTGAGACTCAGTTTGCTGCTCAATTTCTTTTTCCTTTCTTGGACGACCTCTTTTCCGTTTTACTCCCTCCGTTTCTGATATCGGAGTAGTCTTTTCTTCATCAAACTTAGTAAACCAGTTATCTTGGTTTATTTCTTCCAGCGGATTTGCTCAATTTTTAATGCTTCTCTTACTGTATTTATCTTCAAAGACGATTTTCTCGTTGAATCGAACATCTCTGCTTTCGTAGTATTTCCCGTCTTCGGGTTTTAAAAACTACTCGCTTTCCAAGCGGATTAAATTTAGGACCAACCTTTCTCTGAACCTTGATGTAAGCTATACTAGCAAATCGTTTCAACTGTTCTACATTTACTTTTAAATTCGGATTGAATTTTTGCAAAGGGGAGATCATTTCATTCGAGCTGTGAGGAGTTCTATTATAAACATAAGTAGCAGTATTCAAGGCTAAGTCCCACATGTTCTCAGGCAGACGTGCGTCAAAAATCAAAGCTCGAACTTTCTTTTGAATCGTTTGATTAAAACGTTCAGCTACGCCATTATGCTGTGGGGTGTCAGGGGTGGCTGGATCCAATTCAGCTCCGTACTTATCCAATACTTCCAATGTATAACCTCCTGTAAATTCTGTACCTTGATCACATCGCAGATAACAGAATTTGGCATCATGGCCAAGCATGTTTCTCGAGCTTTTAATAAACGATTCCAAGCAATATCCAGTTTCACTCTTACTTTTCAGGGGATAAGCCATAGCAAGTCGTGAAAAGTCATCGATAAATACGGATATGAACCTATATCCTTTTGGATGAGAAGTCGGGCTGATTGGACCCATCGTATCAGCATGAACAATCTGAAGTGGTTGAGTCATCCTTTGTCTCATGGAATTAAAAGGTAATTTATTAAGTTTAGACATCATACAAATTTCGCAAGTTAATAAAGAATCATCGAACTTAACATTTTTTAAGCCTTTAACCTCTGGAAACTGTTTTTGAAATTCCATTAAATATTTTACTGAGGCATGCCCCAAGCGAACATGCCATAACATGGCTTGATTCAAATTAAACTTATAATTAATCTCATAAAGATCAGTATTATCATCCAAATTTTCTAAATTACTTACATCAGTTAATTCATTAATTTTTCTATCACGTAAAGTATCTTCAAAGTTAGAGTAGCTAGAGCATTGCTCGTTGCCCTGTGAATTAATTATTTCATTTAAATTTTCAACTTCATTAAATTTATTAACATCCGTTTCCATTATATCTTCAAGCATGTTTTGTTCATGTTTTACTGATACAATTTCGTTTAGGTTTTGATCTTCAAGTTTAGTTTCTATATTTGTTTGTGTATCTTCATACACTCGCCTTCTTGTGGTGACATAAGCAATTACTTTGTTAAATTTAGAATATTTATTCCATTTATCAATCAAGTTATTCGACTCCAATTCAATTGTCCAATGCGGTTGTTTGTAAATACCGGAAACACATTATTCAAGCTTACAAATTTATTATTAGTACATCCAACTATATCACCTATCCCTTCGGATTTTATAGTCGCGGATTCATCACTATTCGCGCATTTGATATCAGGTCGAATATTACTATCAAGAGTCTTAAGCTGTTTCTCCGTGTAAGGGCAATCGGCCCTCACATGACCTGCGTACCTCTTGCAGCGGAAGCACATTTTTCCGCTTCTCGTGCACTCACTGCTGTGGTGACCCTTATTCCCGCAGTTGTAGCATGTCATGCTGGGGTTTGAGACCACGTAAGCCTTTACTCCAGCTGTACTGTCCTTCTGCCCAAACGGTTTATCACTTCGAGCTGCTTCCTGCTGAACAATATAATCTTTTAATTGATCAATCGTTAATAATTTTTCGGTCGCATTTTTATTTATAAATTCAGTTTCCCTCACTCGAGGGAGATTAGTTACGATTGCTTCGAAAAATGCATCTCTCACTTCAATTTCAGAGAGCTCAGGAGTATCAGGTAGTTTATTGTATTTTCGAACTACATCATCGAATCTATCCCAAAATACAGACGCCTTTTCCTGATTTGGATTATATCTAAGGCTGTGCAGCCTTTTTCTCAAGCTTGTCGTCGTCAAGGTCGTCTCATTTTCTTTAATATGTTTTATTTTATCAAGCAGTTCAACAGGGTCACGAATATGAATTATTTTTGAATGATAAGAATTATCTATACGATTTATAAGAATATCTCGAACTCTTACGGTATCCTTTTTAACCCTTTCAACATTTAATCTTCGAGCTGAATCTATAGTAGGATCAATGATATAAAGCAAATCACAAACAGTAAGTTCCGAGTTTACATAATCCATAAAAGAATCCATATCTAAGTTGTTTGTTAATTTATATTCTCTTCGAACGATATTTTCCCTTCCATTTACCTCTATTTGAATTTTATCTTTAATCAAGCTTGAATCGTTATTTAAATTTCTCTTATTTAATTCCTGTTGAACTACTTGGGAAATATAAGTCGAACTGATTTTATCCAACATCTCTTCATCCGTTGGATTCTTATTAGCATCAGAATTCATTACCTCATCAGATGCTGTGGCTTGGGCAGACTTCTTAACATCCAGCTGATAACTTTCTTCCTCATCTACCCAGTTCCGAACCTTATTCTCCATCCAGCTAAGCCTTTCATCTATGCTATATTTGTGCTTTATAAGCTCGCCAGCCACATCATCTTGCCCTTTGTAGGTTGACTGCACGAGCGAGTCAAAATCTGACTTGATATTTCTTTTAAAATTTTCATTTTCAGCCTCCAGCTTTTGAACTCGTTCCATCAAATCTGAAAATTCAAAATCAAAATCAGCATTTGAATTATTTAAATTATTTTTAACTTCAACATTTTCAAATGTTGAATCAATAGGATTATTTTCTCCTTTTGAATCAAAATCAAGCTTTGTTGTCCTCAATCGCTGACGAATTTTATACGGATCCAAATCCAGTTTAACCTTTTGTTCTGATTTTACAACTGGGGTGGATTTATTACCTTGTAATTTCGAGCTTAGTTGACTAATCAAGCTATCATCCTTTTCGTTATCATCGAGCTTTCCGGCCGTTTTGACGTCAGGCTTATCAGAAGACTCCAACTGTGAGGACCGAGTCTCCCCATGTTGGTTTGAGGATGACTCCTCGACCGAAGCCACCTCTTCAGTCCTTACACGTATGACTTCCCTCTTGACAGAAGCCAATGTCTCCTCCTCGATAGTTGAGTTGTCTGTAATTTATTTCACAAATAAATATTTATTCTCCTAATGAACACAATCAAGAGAACAATATTTTATCACAGCGGCGTTATTTAGTTTACGAGCAATCACTCAGTTCATGAACACAATGAAAAGAACGATGCTAAACACCTGATTTTTAATTTTCAATAATTCCTGTGATTTCACAGCATACACAATGCAGGTAGAACAACATACACTACATTGCGCGTGCCGACCAACACTTTAATTTGGATCTGCTTGCATGCAATTTCAGCTTTAATTTAATTTATTTTATTTTAATTTAGTCAGGCGACATCCAATAATTACTCCAACTAAGTTAATGAAACTCGAGCTTTACCAATTTTATATATTTCGCCTCCTGACAATTTTAGGTAGACGGTCTCATTCTCGTCCATCTCCACGAATATGGACTCGTCCGGATGTCGTTCCGTCAGTCCGAGCTCGTTGTCTTGCATGAGCAGGAATAGTCTCAGATTCCTCTCATCTGTTAAATTAATTTATTGCACAGTTAACTGTTTTCAAAATTTTCATCAAGCTAATTTTCTAGTGCATATAAATTTGAATTCATTTAATATAATTTCATTTCATCTTATTTAATTTGAATTTATTCAAATTTATTTAATTTACTTTAATTCGATCTTCATTCTGAATTTTAGTTGAATTTAACGTAACGATATCTACGTATTTTACCTTCGAGCTAATGGCGGCCGGAAGTATAATTAATCTTCCTTAGCAACAATGCGCGCGGACTTGCTTTCTCCACCTACCAACATGCAGGAGCGAGAGAGAGAGAGAGAGAGAAACAAAATGGCGCGCGTCTGCGCCAAAAACTCGTTCTCCTCCTTTTTCCGTCCGTTACGCGCCGCCATCTTAGATTTCTTAGAATTCACTTCCAACAGAATTTTTACTCGAGCTTGCTCTGAAAAGTATAAATAAAAAAAAACGATATTGGACACACGGGTTTCCCGGTTAATTTCACTCAAGATTTATTATTTCATAATTATGCGTCGGACTTACGAATTTTATTATCTTTAGAAGGAAGCTTGCCCATCACACGCGATCGCGCACATTTCAAAAACATCAAACACTCACCTCTCGATTTGGCATGCTGAATCCAGCTTTCTCATCTTCCTTCCTTCCAGCTTAATACTTTATACAAAAAAAAAACCAGGTAACCCCTCGTGGTCTGTCCAGGAAATTACAACTGGGGTGGATTATTACCTGTAATTTCGAGCTTAGTTGACTAATCAAGCTATCATCCTTTTCGTATCCATCGAGCTTTCCCGGCCGTTTTTGACGTCAGGGCTTATCAGAAGACTCCAACTGTGAGGACCGAGTCTCCCCATGTTGGTTGAGGATGACTCCTCGACCGAAGCCACCTCTTCAGTCCTTACACGTATGACTTCCCTCTTGACAGAAGCCAATGTCTCCTCCTCGATAGTGAGTTGTCTGTAATTTATTTCACAAATAAATATTTATTCTCCTAATGAACACAATCAAGAGAACAATATTTTATCACAGCGGCGTTATTTAGTTTACGAGCAATCACTCAGTTCATGAACACAATGAAAAGAACGATGCTAAACACCTGATTTTTAATTTTCAATAATTCCTGTGATTTCACAGCATACACAATGCAGGTAGAACAACATACACTACATTGCGCGTGCCGACCAACACTTTAATTTGGATCTGCTTGCATGCAATTTCAGCTTTAATTTAATTTATTTTATTTTAATTTAGTCAGGCGACATCCAATAATTACTCCAACTAAGTTAATGAAACTCGAGCTTTACCAATTTTATATATTTCGCCTCCTGACAATTTTAGGTAGACGGTCTCATTCTCGTCCATCTCCACGAATATGGACTCGTCCGGATGTCGTTCCGTCAGTCCGAGCTCGTTGTCTTGCATGAGCAGGAATAGTCTCAGATTCCTCTCATCTGTTAAATTAATTTATTGCACAGTTAACTGTTTTCAAAATTTTCATCAAGCTAATTTTCTAGTGCATATAAATTTGAATTCATTTAATATAATTTCATTTCATCTTATTTAATTTGAATTTATTCAAATTTATTTAATTTACTTTAATTCGATCTTCATTCTGAATTTTAGTTGAATTTAACGTAACGATATCTACGTATTTTACCTTCGAGCTAATGGCGGCCGGAAGTATAATTAATCTTCCTTAGCAACAATGCGCGCGGACTTGCTTTCTCCACCTACCAACATGCAGGAGCGAGAGAGAGAGAGAGAGAGAAACAAAAATGGCGCGCGTCTGCGCCAAAAACTCGTTTCTCTCCTTTTTCCGTCCGTTACGCGCCGCCATCTTAGATTTCTTAGAATTCACTTCCAACAGAATTTTTACTCGAGCTTGCTCTGAAAAGTATAAATAAAAAAAAACGATATTGGACACACGGGTTTCCCGGTTAATTTCACTCAAGATTTATTATTTCATAATTATGCGTCGGACTTACGAATTTTATTATCTTTAGAAGGAAGCTTGCCCATCACACGCGATCGCGCACATTTCAAAAACATCAAACACTCACCTCTCGATTTTGGCATGCTGAATCCAGCTTTCTTCATCTTCCTTCCTTCCAGCTTAATACTTTATACAAAAAAAAACCAGGTAACCCCTCGTGGTCTGTCCAGGAAAATCTCCTCCGTCGAGCTGAAAAGAACCTCCAAGTCGTTAAACACTCAGTAACGAGAAGAAAAACTCACTTCACTCGCGAGTACGGTTTTCTCTCTCACTCTCAATCTACAGACACCTCAGCGCGCAGTGGAAGCGTGCTGGGCCCATAACCTGTTGAGGTTTTAAATTAATCTGTAGGAGAGAGGAGAGAGGGAATATTAATAATAAAAACACTACCTTCTTTTATACTTAGATTTATTCAAATTACACTTAAACTAAATATACAAAAACTCGAGCTGTATAAAAACTTATAGTCGAGCAAAATACTAGAAGCACGTCCGGCGTCCGCGATCGTTCAAGAACGAGTGAGACGAAGCGAGAGAGCTGCTCCCGCGCAACAGCGCCGCGCATGCTCGCTTCGCAGGCCCGAGAAGCCGAGAGCTCGAGAGCTCCGCGGTCGGGGAGGGGAGCCTCGCTACGAATAGCTACACTGATTGTGCTCGCTCCTTAACATCCAACAAAATTATTTCTGCGGACATTCTAGAAAAAAGGATTACAAAGCACTTCAAATATATAGGCGTAGCAAGTTGCTGTAATTTTTAATTACGACCCTCAATTTCGAGTCTCACGTAAAATCCATACAACCAAAAGAAAGTTTAAATAAAGAAATAAAAGAAAGGAATGATAAAAATAAATGGCTACAAGCTATAAATACTGAAATAAATTCTCTTTTGATTAATAATACTTAACATTAGTTCCAAAACCAAAGAACAAAAATATTGTAGGTTGTAAATGGGTATTTACGATAAAAACGATGAATTTGGAAAGACATTAAAATACAAAGCTCGTCTTGTTGCTCGCGGGTTCAGTCAAAAATATCAAATTGATTATAACGAAACGTTTGCTCCCGTTACCAGAATTTCAAGTTTTAGATTTATAATTGCTTTTTCAAATCAATTTAACTAATTAATTCACCATATGGACGTTAAAACTGCATTTATAAATGGTACATTAAAAGAACAAATTTATATGAAAGTATCTGAAGGAGTTAAAAATAATGGAAATCAAGTTTGTAAATTAAACAAAGCTTTATATGGTTTAAAACAAGCCGCAAGATGTTGGTTTGAAGTTTTTGGAAAAGTACTAATTGATAAGGGCTTTCGAAATTCATCAGTTGATCGTTGCGTATATATTCTTGATAAAGGAAACATCTAAAAATATATATGTTATTTTGTATGTGGATGATCTTGTGATTGCTACTGCTGATATTAAAGTAATGGATGATTTTAAACAGTATCTTATGAATAAATTTTGCATAACTGATTTAAAAGAAATTAAGCTTTTCCTCGGAATTAAAATTGAAAGAAACGAAAATACAATATCATTAAATCAAAGTACTTCCAAGCAAAATTGATTACTTAGCTTTGAATTCTGATGAAAAATAAGATGCCCCTTGCCGTAATCTAAGTGCTTGCTTGATATATATAATGGTTTGTACAAGATCTGATCTAAGTACAGCTGTAAACATTTTAAGTAGATTCACAAATAAAAAAAATAAAGAATTATGGACAAATCTGAAAAGAACTAAGTAAAAACAATGTTCTGAAAGGAATTTCCCAAAATTACTTGTTAAAATTTTTTTTCAGATAAATTTTTTATTATTTTATGGTTTACACATGTTATAAGATTTTACTTGAGGATTAAAAGGGGTTCTTCTAAAATTGTACGAAGAAAAATGAAAGGTTTATGGATTCAATTCCTTGCAAAAGCAAAGTGTATTTATTTGCTGTAAATTTATGATTAGTAAAGAATAACATAATGCAATACGTTAAATTGATTGATTATGAAAATCAAATCTACATTACAAATATACATAATGAATAATGATAATAATTGCACATCTATTCAATATAACTGGTAATATACAATAAAAAAAATATATTGATAAAATCCGAATGTTGGAAAATATATCGAAAGAATTATAATTCAAAGAAATGAATATTATTTGCATTTATGTTACAGGAAATCAAATTACAAATCTACTATTCAAATCAGTATCAATACGTAGTTGATGTATTTTATTACAAACAATGATGTAAAAAAGTGATTATATTAAACTATGTAGATATGTAAAGTAGCAATATGAAATTATGCAAATATTCAACGATAAAAATGATAAATATTATAAAGTATTGTATTGTATTGAAAGTTGTATGTATGAACAACTTAACATGGTCTGGAAAGGTTTTACTGGGTTTCTCTTATCCCTTGCAACAAATGTTGGGCCATATGTAATATTTCCAGAGGTCACGTGAAAGAAAAAGGTAAATTAAATTATTGATTATTATGGAATTAAGAATGTAAAAATCAACAGGTACAAAAGCCCGATTCACGACTTATTCACCCTCCCCGCAAATTCAACAGAGAAAATCGCTCTAGACGCAGGAGTGGGTTGTATACATATAATGTAGACATTAAGTCTACGTGGACAGAGCATGCGTCCGAAGAAAACTTTTGTTGATTAAAGGTGCTTTTTCACTGGGGGGATAATGGTTCATATTATTGAAATCTGAAAGTATCGACTTTTTGTTCTAATGTTTTTACTTATGTAGGAGGTAACTGCTATGTGAAATTCAATAATTTAACCTTCATATCGAAAAGTACTTTCCGATATAAATAGCGTACAATATGATTCGTCAGAGCCGCGGTGGCTCATGGGTAGAGCTCCCGACTCTCACACCGAGGGTCGTGGGTTCGATCCCAGACGTGTACCTCTGAAAATTTTTTCATGTGCATTTTTCGAACACCGCGACTCAGTGGCTCGGCGTGTCACTATAATGTGACGCCAGTTCAGGTGCGCGTGCGTTTCGTGCATTTATTTGTCAGTGCATCAGAGGCACGGGCATCTGAACTATAGGGAACGTTAGGGACGCGAAGATGTAAAGAGGATCGCGGTGGTTCCATCGGGAGGACAGGAAACTGTAATTATTAGCCTAATTACAGTGACCGATGATATCTTCCGATGGACACAAGCACCACTGTTTCAACTACATGTGCTTTGTTTACAGACACACCGTTCACCTCCGTCGCTGATTAGCCCTGGCAGCATAAATAGAGCGACGTTAAATAACATAAAAAAAAAAAAAAAAAAAATATGATTCGTCACTTTAACTTTATTTAACATCACTTTAATTTTATTTTTGTACAATTATTTACATCTAATTATATATATTGTTTAATATTTCCCTCAGTATGTTCTAGAACACATTACAAGCGTTTGATGAAATGTTCCCTTCTGCAACTCGGTAATGTTGATTGTAGCAAATGCTGCGCGAATCCTATCCATTATATTTTCCCGAGTTGTGGGCTTTTCCTGGTAGCAGATATCCTTAATCCGCCCGCAAAGGTAAAAGTCCAACAGGTTGAGGTCCGGCGAACGCAGAGGCTGCTTAAAGGTGGGTCCATTTTTGCCGATCCAACGCCGCCGGAAGTAACGTGTCCGGCATAGTTGGACATCGTTTGTGTTGTGGGCTGGTGCGCCATCTTGTAACCACCACATTGTATTTATATTTACTGGGTTCCCTTCTAGGAGACGGGGCAGCTCGTTTTCCAGGAAATGTAAATAATTTTTTTCACTTATATTTCCCTGGAAAAATTACGGGCACACAAGCCGATCCCCAACTATGCCTGCCCACACGTTAATTTTCCAGCGACGCTAGTTTTCAACTTCACGAACCCACCTCGGGTTTTCTGGTGCTCCGTTACTGTGGTTTCATCTGTTGAGCATGCCACACTGTGTAAAGGTTGATTCATCGGTGAAGCAGATCCGCCGCGTTAGTTTAGGATCTCTACGGTGCCATCGTAACATGGTTGCTGCAAATTCCATCCTTTTATGCCTATCGGGATCCCTCAAGGCCTGGACCATTTAGAGCTTGTATGGGTGTAGCGTTTCTTTGGCAATTTTCTGTATATATTGCCAATACATTGCCAACATATTTCCAATATAGCGCCAATACACTACCAATACATTGCCAATATATTACCAATATATTGACAATGTATTCCAATTATATTTTCACTATATGATCAATGTATTATCAATATATTGCCTACAAATTACCATTGTATTATGAATATATTATTATTATATGATTAATATATTGCGAATGTATTGGTTAGGCACTACAAATATATCGATAAGATATCAGAATATTACAAATTTATAAGCAATATACGATTCTTGTATGGAAGAAATCTAACAAAAGTACTGTGTGGTGAAAGTACGACCAAAGATTGTGAGATATATTGCTAAAATATAGTGAAAGTTTGGTGGAAGTTTGGTACATATTGCTATGCGTATTCTTACGGCTAACAAATCTTAGAAATACTGATACGGAACTACTATTGTATTTTGTCGGATCTCAGTATTACATCTAATACACATGAGCAGAAAGAATTCTATTTGATTCAGGGTATTTTATAATAGTATTTTCTAACTTTTTATCCATATTGTATATGAAACAATAAATATATAAGTAGATAATTTTATACAGAAAAGTTCGATTCTGTATTAAGTTTATAGCATAGTTAAGACATATGGGCACCTAAAAGATATCCTTTAAAAAGTATCTCGCTCTAGAATGTACGTGAAAATTATTTAAAAAGGATCATACAGAATATAGTAAAATGTTTCGCAAAAAGTATCTTAGAAACTATTTCAGCAGGTATTTTAGAAGTCTCCCAAAATTAAACAGATAAGTATGTATAATAGTTTCATAAAATGTCATCCAATAAGTATGTTAGGAAGTCTTCATATGTAATTAATTTACCACAGAAAGTATTGAAAAATCTGCCAAGTATTAGTTTATTTAAAGACAATAAAAAAGAGAAATTTCTGTTTTATTACATTTGAAGAAATTAATTTCGTACAAATGAATATTATTATAAATACTATTATGTATTTATTGCTGTAAAACATAGCAGGGCTAAAAATTATAAAATAATTTATGTGTAGTATATACCTTACTGAAAAAATTTGTCATTTATCAACAGATACTTTTCGACTCTATTTTGATTTCAGTACTTTCTATTGCGAAAACTTTGTAAGAATCGAAAAAGTTAAAATGTTATTGTTTTAAGCATTCAATATCAATTGCTAAAGTGTGATAGAAATCGGACTAAAGAGAATAGGGATCTCAGCTAACCAAAATGGGTGAGTGATGCCACAGGCAGAGCGGCCATCTGGGTACATCGGAGAACGTCCGCGGCGGGCTTACTTCGCGAGTACAAAATTTGATGGGCGCGAACGTCGGAGAGCGCCCGCGGCGGGCTTACTCCGCGAATACAAAATTTGATGTGCGCGAACATAAGAAAGCGCTCGCGGTGGCATTATGTTTTTTAAGCGCTGAATTGAGGCTTGAGCTAAATTTCATTTTACACGGACTAGGAATTATTTCACTAGCAATATTATTGCTAATATACTTGCAAAATTAACAAATATATTTGCAATATGTAGCGATATATCTTTATGGTAAACGTATTTGTTGGCTATATTGTACCCAAAACTTAATTCAATTCAAAATTTTATTGTCTTAAAATTCGTCAGTAACCTTTTAATAAATTAATGTAAATACGATGAGATTAAAAACTGTAATAATCTCATGTTTATAATGCACACATTTCATAGATTTAGTAAATAAATTAATAATAGTAGTAATGAATTTATTAGTCTGCGTTCTAATTCAAACTAAAATAAATAGTATATTACACACCTAGGGAGGTAAAGTATTGCTCAGTCCATAGCACATGTAAATTGGCACCTGAACCGAAGGCGAGGGTGGCAAACATGTGCTATGGGGTGACCATTTTACCTCCCGTGGGATGTATACTATTTTTCACCACCAGTAGGCCGAAAATAACACATTCCTTTTTCGGTGCCGGGAGGGAATGTGGTACTTTCGGTCTACGTGTGGTGAAAAATCATTTCCTTGCATATATTTTATTCATACAATCAAGTTCAGGCGCTTCGGCCGCTTCGCTCGTTCACCTGTTGCATTAGTCTCGCACGGCAACGTCGTATAACTTTCTTCTCTAATCTGGCCTCTGTTTGGCCCATTTCAAAAATTAATTACGCCTCACCTAATTAATATTTTTTAAAAATTCCGACGGAGTTATACTCAAATTAATTTCCTGAATCGGAATATATATATATGTTACCTATGTTTCTGGATCACCCTGTATATATATATTACATTAAAACACAGTAGTAATCGACATTACGATTTTATAATTCTTTTAGTACAATCATTCATATTAATATTTGAGGGTCTACTAAATTTTTGTAATTATGACGTAATTTCATACATATCAGAAGACGTGTAATGTTAAGACGTTAAAAAGTACGATATGAAGAAAATTGTATTACATACTTTATTGATACGGAAATGCTTAACACTGAAATCATTAAGACCCAGAAATGTTAAGTCCCAAAAGTTTTAAGAATAAATTAAATGACAAAAATTTCTGTAAGTTATTTTTTCTTTTTTTGAGGCACAAAAAGCTTAATTAAGCTTAAGTCTAAAAATTTTTAGGTCCGAAATGTTAAGGTCCAACAATATTAAGTCCCAAAAGTTTTAATGTCAAATTATAAGCTTAAAATTTTTAAGGCCCAAAATTTTGAGGGCCAAAAGTTTTAAAAGCAAATTTTAACACTAAAGTTGTTAAGGCTTAAAACGTTGAGGAAGCAAAAATTATGTATCTCACTAGTTTTGAGGGAAAATAATGATCTTAAAATTTTTAAGTTCCATAAAAGGTCCAATGGGCCAAAAAGGCCCACAATATGAAGCGTAAAATTTATGGCCCCATATATATGACCTTCCCTCATATATATGTCTAATTGACAAATCCCCTCTCGTGACAAATCCCGCCCGGGTAGACAAGTCGGCAGTTTGCGGGAGCCACTTCACGAGAGAAGGCGCGCGTGACGTAGGTTTTAAATTCATCAGACAGATAACAATTTTAAAAGTATGATTAGAAAAACACCACAAAAAGAAATATTTGTCACTTCTATTTTGATTTCAGTGCTTCCAATTGCAAAAATTTTTACGAAGTTAAACTAATATACATGTATAAAAATGTTTATTTAAAATATATTTATAGTACATTACGGTACAAGTGACGAAAGTTGAAGTTCCGCCACCGTGTGAAGTTGGCGCCCGAGGCGAAGACGAGAAATGTTATGTTTATAGTTTAAAGAAACTAATGTACACAAACTATGACGTATAGTTTGTTAACACACACCTACTTTGTTTTTGTATAAATACTCGTTGATTTCGTATCAAATGTTATTCGACGAAGCTCACTTGGGCTGTAACATTATATTCATTATAAAGGTAAAAATTTAATTTTATAATTAAGGGGATGTCAGAGATATAGCCTCCATCAAAAGCCGCTCGATCTCGCGGCTTCGAATGGCGCTGTAGTCAGGTGTCGATTTCTACGATAAACGTACTTAAACCATAAATTATAAATTTTGCAGCTATATAGAGCTGTTGAAAGATACTTTCCTCCCTAGCTATAACTAAAATAAAGTTAATTATAATATTACTCTTGGCAGCAAATGTTTATTTTTTTAAAGAAATGTGAAATATGTCTCATATTCAATGAATCTATATCTGCCGTAATGCTACACGCAACGTATTTCACATTTCTTTAAAAAATAAACATTTGCTGCCAAGAGTAATATTATAATTAACTTTATTTTAGTTATAGCTAGGGACGAAAGTATCTTTCAACAGCTCTATATAGCTGCAAAATTTATAATTTATGTTTTAAGTACGTTTATCGTAGAAATCGACACCTGTTTACAGCGCCATTCGAAGCCGCGAGATCGAGCGGATTTTGATGGAGGCTATAGCTCCGACATCCCCTTAACAAGTATTGTAAAATTCGATATAAATATTTATAATTTCGTCCAATAAATTCAGCACCTGAAGAGGTCTGCAAACCTAACGTTGTGCACTTACATAAATAAATTGGATTTATTTATTACTGTCCCTCAACAATCGACTATTTACTAATTCAACAATGGAGGGTGAAAATTACAAATTAATTAGATAAACTTGTTTCGCTTATAGACAATTGTCTATCTACATTGTCAACACCACCCATATTTTGGTTGTATTCATGGATTCATCGTGGTTTTATAATATCCTCATTGGTTTGATAGTATTTTTTCCAGTGGTACAGAACACAGGTTCGTGCACAGTTGAAAGCATATAAACACTACGCTAATCTTGCCACCTGATTATCATCCACAAATTATTATGAGCAACTTAAACTTCACCTCGCTCTAATTTATTTTCTAATTTTGGCATTCCTTTTCTATTTGTTCTTACCGTGCCACACATTCCTGTATCGCGATCATGCAAAAATTCTACCAATATGGGAGATGTATACCAGTTTTCTATAAATATGACAAACCTTGTAAAAATAAGGTTGTAAGCAATGAGCGACAATATCCTCAGTAACACCCAAATCAAACTTCTGATAATCAGTATCAGCGCCAGTGTAGACAATAAAACCCAACATGAATCCAGTCTCACAGTCTACTAATTCAAAAAATTTGATGCCAAACCTATTTCTTTTCAAAGGAATATACTGCTTGAATCAAAGCCTGCCTTTCCATAATACTAGGCTTTCATCTATGCATAAATTTTCGCCTGGAATAAGAGCTGCTGAGAATTTACTTTGTAGATAGTCTATTATTGGTTTTATTTTCATTAAAGGATGGTGAGCGATTTCCGAGGTATCTTTATTATCATGAAAATGTAAATGGCGTAAGATTGCAATAAACCTATCACAAGACATCATTTGACCGAAAATTGCAGTATAAAGCAGAGGATCATTAGAATTGAAAGGCCAAGAAAACATTCAAATTCATCTTTTGTAAGAGGAGACCAAGTTTTCTGATGGGATTGCCGATCTTCATGATTCTGACTTTCATGGCGATTCGTCTCATGTATAATTCTTTCAATCAGAGGGGAATCAAAAAAGTATTTAAAGTACTTAATTGCTTTATTCCCCGATAGAGATATTAGGATTTATTTTAGAAGTACCTTGAAAATCTTTGATTGATGGATAAAAATACGCGTTTTCAAAAATTTGAGTCTTATCAGAATCGTTTTCTATCATATCAACCTCATGAATTTCCTCATTCTCCAAATCTTGTATTTCAGGTTCAGACTCACCACTACTCCAAGTTTCAATATCAGCCATTTTATCAAAAATAATTGCTTCTATTTTTTTGAGAACTTTGTAAATAAAGAGAATGATGAAATAATAAGAATATTATCAATAAAAAATCTTCCGCAAGAAAAAATAACTATGTGTTGATCTGCCAAGAAACTAATAGTAGTAAATAGTGTAAATAATCACTATGAAAATGTGTTTCATCAAACGCAACACTATTTGTTTCGTATTCAAAGCATTAAAATACGTTGGTATATTAATTTTCAAGTCGAAATACCGAATAAAGAATTTGACCTTGAAATCACTATTTTAAGGTCAAATACACTTTTTAGAATTATAATACTATGTTTCTTGTATTTAACATATAGATGGCTCCAATCCGAGAGGTCTTAATAGAAAGGTCTTATCTCGCGAAACAAAATAGAAAGGTCTTATCTCAAATGAAAATTTTGAATTTTATAATTAGTAGTCGAAATTTTAACTATGTCAGACTAAAAAATATTTGTTATTTGTATATACTTAATATTTAGTTTAAATTCATTTTTATAATAAATAATACTTCATATATTGTAATTTATACAATTTTATACAATTTATATAATTAATATAATTTTATTTCGAATAACGATAAATAAGTTTCGAATAATGATAAATAAGTTATTATTTTAAAATTTGAATTTTTCCAACTATTAGAAAATTCGTGAATTTATTGCTTGTTTACACTATAAGTTATAAGATAAATGAATTTATTGATCTCCACAAGCAAAAGTAATATTCGAAATAATATTCGAACTTGGTAAACGTAAATAGTTTGACGATATTGGATGTAAATGAAAACATACGTGATTACTTCTACACATAAATGTACGATTCTCGAAGGTATTAAAATAATAACTTAATTATCATTTGTGATAATGTGCTTTGCACATGTCAAATGACAGCTACCGAACCCCTGGCTAACGCCTACCTACCCGTACAAGCTATACGAGTCCCTGGCTACACCTACCTACCCGTATACCTTTCCCTAGCTACCTACCCGCACTATAAATAAGCCCTACCTACCCTCACATACTAAAACCCCTTTCCCAAGCACGGCACACAAACACAAAGGTGGCCTTGGCGATGAGGACCTTGCGTGAGCTCAGAGAATATCAGGTGAGTTCCTTCGAGTCTGACACTGCAGGCAGGATACTACGGGAGGCGATCACCAGGAAAACCTCCAGGACTCTCCGAAGCCTCACAGGACAGCAGTCAAGGCGAAGAAGCAGTATTCAGGTAGTAAGCAGGAGAACCTCCAACGCCAACCAAAATACTGTAAGTAAACTGTAAAAATACTGTAAAGCTGTAAATAAGATACTTAAGGGGGTATCCTGCTTTGGAAGGCCTAAAAACCCGTTTTTTAGGGAATTTTTTTAAGATAGAAAAAAATAACCAACTCCAGAGAACTTTCAGGAATATTTTATTATATAATTGAACATTATAAAAAAATTTTTTTAAAGAAAAATATCAAAATGCAGCCGATTATTAGGCACATTTGTTGGGCAATCCGTAATCCGAGTCTTCTATTGGCGGGAGTGATAGAGCTCTTAATCTTGATCTGAAACAGAAAGCCAAAAAAAAATTTCATTTTCATACATGTATTTTCTATTTGAACCAAGAAAAATCCGAAGAAATTGTGAAATTTGAAATTTTTTCCGAATTTGAAGCAAAAAGTGCTTTTTACGAGAAAAAACTGTCTTCAATGTGCTGAAAAAGTCTTTTAGAAATTTATTTCCAAAAACCTTTTCGGTTCATATTGAAGAGTAGATAAAACTGAAGCTAAAAAACTTCGGATCGTTACGATAGCTTATTTATTTTTTTTGCAAACACGCCCGCCAGTTTAAAAAAAGTGGAAAAACGAAAATTCGAGAAAAAGCGCTTTAAAGTTTATGAACTGAAAAAATGTTAATTTTCGACTACTTACGGCAATAATTCGCTAATCAGCTATTCCTGCGCCGTACAGTAGACCTTTAGCTTCCTCATGGAACTCATTTTGTTGAAGTTGTTCAAGTCTACGGGCCATACGAGCTTCCTTACTAGAAAGAGACGAACGTCGTCTTTCTCGTTCAATCCGTTGTATGTCGACATTATCAGCAAACATTTTACATTGTTGGCCAATTTTCAAATTGATTAATTGCATGGTATGCACTATGCAGAACTGCTGAATATCCTTAATTGAACATTCCTGCAGCCATGTACGAAGCAATTTCTACGATTTTTTGACTAGAATTGAGATGTTTCGGAGTTATGTGCCAGACAGGGGAGTTGAACGATTCGTTCGAATTTTGCGTGTGTTCACCTAAGCATCGTGTCATGAGATCGTCATTCGAAAGTTCTTCGTAGATTGGATGAATATGTTCCTCCACTTTTTCGTCAATCAATCGAGCAGAATGTTTGAAGGATGCAAGACGATTCGTAGCTTCGGCTTTGCGCTATTCACACCAGCTGTCAGTGCCTGTCGGACAATTCTCGTGACGAGGAGATTCATCAGTTGAACAATAATCATCCAGCGTTCCCATCACAGCCTTTTTCATATCTTGGACAGAATGAATATTCCTTCGAATTGCTAAACCATAATATATTGTCAACTTTTTGATGAGACTCTCTGTTAGACGCTTTTTTCCTCCAAGCTTCTCTTCCTTCCTTTTATTTCGGAGTCGAGTACTTATGCGCTTTTGTACGTGTCCCACACACTCATTTTTTGTCACAGGGTAATCATCACCATATGGATTCATTTTTACAATACCATTGAAAATTTTCGAATCACCGACGCCGACGTAATTCGTATACTTTAGTCCAAACTTTTCATCAGATCTCACAAACATCTCCACGATTGAATCTACCTCCGTCTTCCCTGCTTAACCATCGTGATTTGAAGAGCATGATTCTTTATGATCATTATACCATTCTTCAAATTCTTCTTCGTCTAATATATTCTTTTGTAAAGCACATGAAGGACAATATGCACTTTTTACAATAAGGTCGACTAGTTTGCCAGAGTAATATGCAATGAGCGTTGTAACACCAAACAATGAAGTAAAATCTCGTTTTCTCCAGGATCCATCGCTAGAGACTTTCAAACAGTCAGCAGATCTATCATGTTCTATATTGTTTTCTTTCTCTTCTTTGACAGCTTTTTCACGAACGTTTTTGAACATTGATTTTGTCGCTGTATATAAATGCTGCACAATTTGATCATACATTGATTTTGCTAAACCTTGACATATATCCATAAGTCCACAAAACACATTGATACCTTGTCGCACTGGCACTTGCTCGATGCCTCGTTGCGTTTAGTGCTGTATCTTCGGAAATACTACGAATCCGACTCTATAGCTTCGGATATATGTTCTTATACATATAAGGAATAGATTTAATCAATAAAAAAATTGATTTTTTGAACGTTCTAAATCAGGATACCCCCTTATTGAGAACAAATACGCATTAGGAGGGTAAGGAACAAGGAAGAGGATATCCAGCTATGTACGGAAGACAAAAGATGAAGGAAATTAAAGTACAGCTGTATGTAGAGACTACAGCTGCACAAGGAACAGCATAGGACAATTGAGGTTAGGCTGCTGTACACAAACAATGTGTACGGCCGACCTCTCGGATAAGCAGATATACAAATATGCATACTTGCGTAAACCTCACGACCAAGTATTGACCTGGAGCCGTAGACGAAGCGGCTATCAATCACCGAAGTTGATGTCGTCGAGGAGAGAGGGGCAAGTCGACACAAAGCAGCAAGCGGCGGCGGGTGAGTTTCATACCTGAAACTCACACCGTACAAATTAGTTGAAGAACGCAAGAAGGAACGAGTTACTAGTTACCTGGAAGGAAGTTATACCGCATCTCCGAGACGTAAACAGCACCAGGTCACCATACACCATACAGCCGACTTGCACCGCTACAGCCTGAATACAGCAGTACTCAACTCGCTCGCGCGATGCGAGATCGAGGTGCCGCGTACAAGTACGTACTGTGCAGGCACGCGGTACGATCGCGGCTCTCGAGCACGCCGAGAGTCATAGCTCTACGGACGATCAAACCGACAACATCGAGTTAGCAGCGAGCGATCATAGCGAGTGCGAGTGAGCATAGAGTGCGAAAGAGAGAGAGAGAGAGAGAGAGGGAGAGCGAGTAGCAGCTTCCCGACCAAGCGTCCTGGATTCTTCGCAAAAGGTTTGGTGTTCGAATACCTCTCTCTGCTGACGGTACCGCCGTATACCGCGGAAGGTGCGTGCGAGCATCCCGTTCCTTCCCGTCCTTTCCCTTCCTCCCCTACAGCGTTTCCCGGTGAACCCGAAACCCGGCCACGTATCGGGCCGATGGTTGTAACGCCGATTGAATAAGTTCTAATATGTTATCCCGCGTGTATCGTAATCTTGTCGCGTATTAACGCGGCTGGCGCCCACCCCGGCATAATAGTGTACAGTAGTTTTCTTTTATAATAAATCTTTTATCGAACTAATAGCTAGTTATTAACCTGCACCCTGATCCCCTGTACAGCGTTACACATTATTCGAAACTTATTTATCGTTATTCGAAATAAAACTATATTAATTATATAAATTGTATAAAATTGTATAAATTACAATATATTAAGTATTAATTATTATAAAAATAAATTTAAACTCAATATTAATTATTTACAAATAACAAACATTTTTTTAGTCTGACATAGTTAAAATTTCGACTACTAATTGTAAAATTCAAAATTTTCATTTGAGATAAGACCTTTCTATTTTGTTTCGCGAGATAAGACCTTTCTATTTGGTTTCGCGAGATAAGACCTTTCGGATTGCAGCCATCGATATAATATTACCCCCGAAACCCTTCCAAAATAATATGATACCAAAGTGGTCAATATATCGACCAGTCCCGTCCTTATAAGGTTAAAAACAATATAATTATGAAATAATGCAATTTCATAACAGTAAATTACAAACACATCACAATATCAATTCTTTCAAATATTTATTCTACGTTTTTATGTAGAAATGATATAATGTACTTTTACACATTTATGGAAAGTCCGTATACATATCGATTTCATAAAGTCATCGAAAAATACTAATTTTCACTATTTTCTTAAATATACTATTTTATTAAATACGTATATGCAAATATGAAGTGCATTATACGACCATATAATAATGGCAGTGGTGCCAACTTAAAACGAGGCGACAAAATTCAATGTCTGAATTAACGTGTTCACCAAGCAAATTTTGACTTAAAGTCCTCTCCAAGCGATTTTCAAGTTAACGTGTTCTTGAAGCAAATACTGAGTTAACGTGTTTTCCAATCGATTTTTGAGTTAACGTGTTCTTCAAGCGAATTTTGAGTCAACATGTTTTCCTAGCGAATTCTGAGTTAACGTGTTCTCCAACCGAATGTTCAATTAACGTGCTTTTCAAGCAATTTCTGAGTTAGAATGTTTTTATTTGGAGGCGACGATATAATTTTGAGACATAAAATATTGTCAGTGGGCAGGAAAACAGTAAAATCCTTTCCACGCTAATAGTAATTATTTTTGTATTAATGTAGTACTTACTCTGTATTCCCTCCGTTGAAATTATCTGCTTCTTTGTATTTTGGGAGAATTAAAGATTAACCCTTGGATTATAATTAATTTAATTATTTTAAATATGATGTATTAATTTTGCACTTTTATTAATAAATTTATTTACAAATTTTAGTCAAATATTACAATTATCTCTTTTAGTAAATCGCTGAATTTGCATTTCGACTCTTCGTATTATCGCTAATATCCAGTTTATTTACGAAACTCTGCGTTCACATTCATTAAGTTTGAGTTATTAATTGCGACCTGTCAATTTGAAAATACAAATTTAAATGTATACGCCTTTGACATAACACCTCGGGTTCAGACTTTGTATATCGCAACAATATCAACTTCTTTAGTATTAGCAATCAGTCGATTACGTGATTTTATTTTTCAATGAACTTTTAATTAATATTTTGACGTATTTACAATTTAAAATTTTACGCTGATGATAATAAATAATAACAGTAACAATATTAATGATAGGAATAACGTCAATATTAATAATTTAATTATATCAATAAGACAAATATGTGATTTAATATTCACTATTATCACCGCTTTTAACTTGTACCAAATTACAATAAAACATTTAAGGAAAGAATTTTGCAAATGTATCTTTTTTTTGCTTTTTTTTTCTATTTTAGTCAATTCTAAATGAAAAAACATCAGGATTTTCCGAACGTTTATATAATGTAGTTATACAATGAGTAGTTATATCATTAGTTATATAATGTATATTTATCGGTCTTGCCGAACTAAAGCTTTACTTTTGACGTAAAGCAGGCTCATTTCAATCTTCGTCCACTATAGTTGGGGTGTAAAGCGTTAGTTCGGAAAGACCGATAAATATAAATTATATAAATATTACCAAACGTTAAATTCATTAATGTTTTAGAAAACATTCGTTGTTCTTGCAATTGATATAAATCTGTTTCAGAATATTCTTCATTAGTTGCTACAATTTACGGTCAACTATGTCTATCCAATTTGTATATTTGTTTTAACATGCTTGGTGGTATTGTTTTCATTGGTGTTGGAATAAATATGATCCATTCATCTCTGATTTTATAAAAAGTCGGAATAATATTATTAAAATTTACTTATACTCCACGTTTTACCAAAATATACTTTTTTAGAGTATGAAAATAAGTCTCATACCTGAAATTACTGGTAATTGATTATAACATTGTTTAGTACTGTAGCGTCTGGACGAAAATTATATTATTATTTTTGTAAACAGTACTGCGTCGTATAGAATAAAATTACGCCGTAGAAGATAAACGAAAGAAAATTGATACAGAATGATTCTAAGTAAATGCAGTGATAAATAGGCTAATTTATAGTTTATAATTAAATTATAGAGCTAAGCGACCGTTTAATTTACGAATACTTTAAATGAAATAGAGACCGATACGAAAAGTTTAAAACATCAATTAAAGCAAAACGCACATAAGCTGCATTACCGATAGTAAGAACAAAACGAAGATGTTGCGCAAGAGTTTCTGTATATTGTATTATAATGTCGATGCTCGGTGAACAGCGACATGGACAAGAAACGCGAGCAATAGAAGGAAGCAATAATTTAAGTAGCCAAGATAAAGTAGCCGCTTTTTGGGTAATGTCACAGTGATGAAAGGCAGGTACCAAATTCTCCGTCTTAACTACAAAGCGATACAGAAAAGCACGGGATTCAATCATTTTTTGATCTCGCACATCTAACGGTCCTATGGGACACCACAGAAAAATTGAGAACTAATTATCCAATTTATATCTAAAGTAAAGCGTAAGACAGGAACAGATGCATAGATTTTTAGGGTATATAAAGAGGACCTCTAAAGCTTCCGTAAAGCGAAGCTCTGCTAGCTAACTCTTTGATTTTGATCCGAGGACGAAGCTCTGCTACTTGAACTTCAAAAAAATATAAGTTGAAAGAGAGATCTTGTATTCGGGATCCGAGCCGCATCGCTGTATCTACGAACCTTAGTCAAAGAATTTTTTTTGTTCCTAGAAATTTTTTATGAAAGTCTTTAGTTTTCAAGAAAAACGCTTCTGAAGTTTAAAACAAAATTTCTAGATCACCGCCATTATGAGACGTCTTTTTTGGAATTTTTAATTTTTATAGGTCATATTTCGAAAGTTTGAAATGTTTGTGTAAGCTTGTGCTCATTTTTGGTAAATAAAATCATGCTAATTTGATATAAAAATTGATATTAAAATTTTTCTCAATAAATATTTTAGTGTTTTTTTCGAAAAAAGTCGCCATATTTTTTTTTTCTTGGAATCGAATCATCATTTTGACTGTAGAATTTTGTAGAGCGATACCAAAAACATAAAGTAAGTTGTTTTTATACATATTCTTGATGTTTAAGTACTTTAAAAATACACGCAGAGTAAAGTTAAGATTTTTGCCTATTTCGGCGTTAACGGGTTGATATTTCGGGCATTTTTTAAGTATACGGGGTTTTGTTGGGGAATTTTTGAGATATTCCGGGATAAATCCACTAATCCAGAATTTTTTGGATATTGCGAGAATTTTTGAGGTACTCCGAGATAACTCTACTAATTCGGGATTTGCTGGATATTTGATAATTTCTGAGGTATGCCGGGATAATTCTTTAATACGGGATTACATGGATATTTTTGGATTTTTTTAGGTATTTCGGACGTTTTACTCTAATTACAAGATTTCTTCTATAATTCGGAAATTTCTGAGGTATTTCGGTATAACTCCAGTAATACGGGATTTCCTGGATATTTCGGGCATTTTTGAAATATTCTTGGATTTATGTCGAATTTTTTAAATATTCCGGGATAAATCCTCTAATACGGGAATTCTTTGATATTTACGTGATCTTTTGGATATTTCGGGCAATTTTTTGGTATTGTGGGCTATCTACACTAATTACAGGTTTACCTTAATATTTCGGGCGTAATACGTGATTTTCAGGATTTTTCGGAAATTTTTGAGGTATTCCGGGATAACTTCATTAATACAGGATTTCCTTGATATTTCGAGAATTTTTGTGGTATTGTGTGACAACTTCATGAATACGGGACTTCCTTAACCCATAATTGCCTGACAGGATAAAATTCCTGACCGGTTTTAGAGCATCGTTTTCGAACATAACACGTACGGTTGATTGAATCTAAACCATGTTTCATTATGTGTTTTAGTACGCTCTTCCGATTCCCGTAGTCAAAATTTGGTTTCCACGGCCCAGTAAAAAAATATGGCGGCATTAAAGAAAAAAGTGCAGAACAATTGAAATTTTTTTTAGTTTTAAACATATTTTTTCGAAACGAAGAAATTCATTAATCTCGTTTAGGCTGCTAAAAATGGTGGACGCAGTAGTTACAGCTTATGGTACAAATTTTTTCACTAACCTCAATAAACGTTATTCCTCCCGAAATGGCTGAAAAACCCAAAAATATCATACAATGCGTATTTTATTTGGATATTTTTAGGCTCATATATTTGACTCAATGTGCGATTGATATAAAAATGATCCCGTACGTTTATGAGATCGTTGATTACGAATCTGTTGTCAGATTTAAGAAATTCAAAATGGCGGATCCAGTGTGGCGACTATTTTAGGTTAGAATCGTAGATTTATGAGTAATTTATTAAGCAAAATAATAATGAGGTTTTTGGAGTTGCCGATTACGAATCTGATATTAGATTTCGGAAATGCAAAATGGCGGACTCGATATGGCGACTATTTTAGGTTAGAATTGCGGTATTCTGTGTAATTTACTGAGGAAAATGTATAATAGGGTCTTTGGAGTCGCCGATTACGCATCTGATATCAGATGTCAGACACAGAGTTGCCAGATGGCGATTTTTTCTCTTCGTTGCTCTTGGATAATAAACATCAAAATACGTTAGAGAGAAGAGGAAAGAAAATCGCCAACTGGTCACGCTGGTCAGACATTCAAAATGGTGGACCCAAAAGATCGACTTTTCACAGTCAGTTTCCTAATTTTCTAAGTAGATTACTCGTAAAATAGTTTACGGGAGTTTTCGAGGCTATTGAATCCGAACCTCATTTCAATTTGGCTACATTCTTAACGGCAAATTCATTAAGCCAACATAATAAGTTAACATAATTTTGTATATTCAACTTGGCAGTGTAAATTGTTATTCGTGTCCACATGTTCAGGCAATAGAGTTTTATGAATATTAATTATTATCATCAATATTCTTGAAGCAGTTCTTTTTCAGTTTGCATTAATCTAGATCTGTAACGTATCTGGATCAGTCTCATATTGTTGTAGGCATTTCATTTTAGCGATAGTTTTTCTTAATCTGAATAAATGTGGATCTACAACGTATTTAAAAGAATCTTGCACTCTATTACTAATTTGGATGAAAGATTTTGGATTTTTGCAGTATTTGAAAAAGTCTTGCATCTTATTAGTCTTTTGAATTTAGTCGTAGTATTTACGAATTTCAAAAAGTTTCTCATTGGAGTAGTCATTTGAGTTGAACTTGGCTGCATTGAAGTTCCAATAAAATTCAACTTAAATAATGCAGCAAACAATCATGATGTCAGTAAGTGCAACACTTTCAAGAAAATTAATTCTTCAGGAGCTTGGAGATCAGATTGTTATGCTACCTAATGCAGATGATTCTGGTGATTCTGATGGAGTTGAGTCTGATAAAGAAGATAGAGAAGGTGCTCATGGAATAACTCTACGCTTTTTGTATCGAGAAGCATCTAAAAATTACTCAGAAAAGCAGAAGTAATTAGAAGAGCATCATGAATATATTTGAATGGAAGGAGAGAAAAAGTACGTAGACAATTTCCAAAATGAATTGATGCTCACTGTATGCAAGCCTGTAGAATTGAAGAATTACATTATTACAGCGACCAAGGAAAATAACTACGATATCACTATCGATGATCTAAATACGTATATTGGTATCATCATCTTATCATCAATCAATGAAAGAAAGTCTCAGAGAGACTATTGGTCTCCTGATCCGTATCTTCGATGTGACGTTATTGCATCTGTTATGTCTTGCGATAAATTTGAACTGATTAAATTACACATCAAATATTCAAAAACTGTGAATAGAAATCCTGAAGATCGTGCTTGGCGCGTCCGATTCCTCCTCAGTGAATTTTGTAAAAATATTCAAATGTTTGGATTCTTCGAAACAGCGCTATCGGTTGACGAGGTGATGGCCAAGTCTTATCACAGAATTGTTTTGAAGCAATTTATTAGAGGAAAACCTATCAGGTTCGGTCTCAAATTTTGGAGATTATGCAGCGAAGATAGTTACTTGCTAGATTTCGATTTATACTGCGGAAGGAATGGTAGAGTTGGGAATGATAAGTTCGCCAATTGTGCTTTAGGAACTCGAGTTGCCATGACTCTTTTGAATGAACTTCTTACCTGTAGTCATGCCCATAAGATGCATAGATATCATCGTTACTTTGACATTTTTTTTACTAGCTTTGATCTAGAAGTTCATTTGCAAAATTTGGGATTGCGATCAACAGGTACCATAGAAGAAAACAGAGTCAGAGAAAAGAATGTCCTTGATAAGAAGTGTGCTCCAGAAACTTATACAGTTAAACGCGAAAAAAAGATCAATAGCATCGACAGTAGCTGGGGTGACTCCTCTTTTACTTTCGAAAAGATACAGCGCAGAAAAACGATCGAAAGTAGATATTGCAATGCCAAATGTTTTTCATATGTGCAACCAAATATGGGTAGATTAGACCTACACGATGCATATTGTAGTAATGTAATACCTTTTATCAGATCCAAGAAATGGACATTTATTGTATTTTCTAGGTTAATTCAGTCAGCCATCATAAATAGTGTTGTTCTACGCAATGCTGCTAATAGAGGCAAGAAAGTAGTCACAAAGGATTTCTGTTTGAGTATTGCAAAATATTATATCGAGAAAGGTAAGGAAAAGAGTAAGTCTGTATACGAAATAACGCACAATGATTCTAAACGTGTTTGTTCTAGTGACTCATGTACTGTTAGAACGATAATATTCTGCAGTGGCTACGATCAATATTTGTGTAAAACTTGTTCGGAATAACACCATTAATGAATATCAATACATCCAGCAAAATGTGGATTGAAAAATCAGAAAACAAAATTACGAACAAAATATTAAAAAATAAGAAAACAAAAATTTTAAAAAGAAAAAATGTAAAAAAAAAGAATTTCGTTTCTGTTTACCTCCACGTGGTGAAAGTTGGTTAACGTACAGTGATAAAAGTTTACTGCATAGCTAAGAAATAGGACTAATGACTAGTTGTAAGTTTTCATGACATTTGAGCTTTAACCTTCGATGCTCCGCTCAAAGACGATCCATCACTGCAGAAATGACAAGGAAGATCTATAATAATTATCAATTATATGCTAATAAAAATATTTCTAACAGAGTTACTCATAAATCGCGATCCTAACCTAAAATAGTCGCCACACTGGATCCGCCATTTTGAATTTCTAAAATCTGACAACAGATTCGTAATCAACGATCTCATAAACGTACGGGATCATTTTTATATCAATCGCAAAATGAGTCGAATATATGAGCCTAAAAATATCCAAGTAAAATACGCATTGTATGATATTTTTGGTTTTTTCAGCCATTTCGGAAGGAATAACATTTATTGAGGTTAGTGAAAAAATTTGTACCATAAGCTGTAACTACTGCGTCCACCATTTTTAGCAGTTTAAACGAGATTAATGAATTTCTTCCTTTCGAAAAAATATGTTTAAAACTAAAAAAAATTTCAATCGTTCTGCACTTTTTTCTTTAACGCTGCCATATTTTTTACTGGACCGTGGAAACCAGATTTTGACCACAGGATTCTAAAGAGCGCACCCAAAAGCATAAAGAAACATAGTGTAGGTTCAATAATTGAACGTTTTATGTTCGAAAACAATACTGTAAAACCGGTCAGAAATTCGGTCGTATCAGACGTTAATAGATTAATATTTTAGACATTTTTGAAATATTACGGGATGACCTAGATATTTCGGAAATTTTTGTGGTATTGTAGGCTATCTACACTAATTGCAGGATTACCTTAATATTTCGGCAATCTTCAGGGTATTCCGGAATAACTCCCCTATTGTGGGATTTTCTGGATTTTTCCGGAATTCTTGAGGTCTTTCGGGATCAATCCTGTAATAGGGGATTTCTTTGATATTTCAGAAATTGTTGGGGATACTCCGGGATAACACGAAATTCTGGGATAATTCCACTAATATGGGATTTTCTGGATATTTCGGGATTTTTTTTGAGGTATTCCAGGATATTTGCACTACTTACGGAATTTTTAGGTATTCCGCGAATTTTTCCGCTAATTACGGGCTTTAGATATAATTGTTAATGTTTAATAGACTTCGCTATCTCTGTTGTGTTCGCTAGATTTAATTGTGTAGGAAAATAAGGATAAATCATTTATCGATTAATTTCTTAATGTTAAATTAGAGTTAATTGTATTAATCTATACCGAATTATATCGCATTTTTTTCGCTTTACATTGATTTATTGTTCAAAGATTTATATGTTATAAAAAGAGTGTAGTTATGTGCATTTAAGTGAATCTAGTAATAATGTAACCATATTGATAAATGTTGGAAAATATTGAAATACACCGCATTATAATTCATTAATTGTTTACATAATTATTTTTTTCATATCTAATTGCGAAACACCAAAATAATTCCACCGGAGCGTTAGCGACCGTTAATCTGCGCTAGTATTATATTAAAATGCATTAGCTCTCTGGTGTCCGGTGACCGGTGTCCGGTGTCCAGTATCCCACAAAATGCAAGAATGAAGTATATGTGAGAAGTGGAAGAGTTAACGCTCAATACGACAACTAGTCTTTAATAATCCCGCATGTAATGATAAAAGATTGAGGGATGGGAGAAGGGCGGTAAAATTAAAAAAATTACAAAAAAATTTTATAGAGGTTTTTGGTACAGGTGAATAGCAGTCTGATAATCATTCTTTTTTTATCTCCCATTTTAAAGATGAAGGAAGAAGATAAGTAGAGAAATAACAATATGACAACCATTCTTTTTTATCCCCCATTGAGATAACTGATTATTTGTCAGCTACGATGCTGAGATCTGAATTTTATTAGAATCTCATATATTATTATACATGTTATATTTTGCATTGTTATTCAATTAAATAAAAGTTAAAAAAAATATAAAAAATAAATATATATTTAGTATAATTTTCACCGAGGGGGCGTTAGCGACCGAGGAATTGTTGCTAGTACATTATTAAATTTGTACTTTATTAACTAAGACGCTTAGGGAAACAGTGCAAATTTTGACTAAAGATATACATTATTTAGACGATATACTAGAAAAAAGTGCAGCAAATATTTCATTATCTGTAAATATACCTTAATAATAGATGCATTCATAGTGAATGGAAAGGTTTAGTCAGCGAAGGATGTTCTCAAGGGGGGTCTCATCGCCCCTCCTGTGGAATCTCGTAGCTGACGAGCTAGTCCAAGTACTCGATATGGACAACATTTTTACAGTCGGGTATGCGGATGATTTTGTTATACTTGTCAAAGCCAAATATGAGGAAATCTTACCAGAGCTAACCTCCAGAGCGTTGAGGAAGGTCCAAGACTGGTGTCCTTCCCTGGGGGTGAACCCGAACAAAACAGAAATAGTAGCCTTCACCATGAAATATAAGAGTAAGATAAAAAAGGAACCTATGTTTTATGGGAAACTAATACCATATGCGGAGGATGTGAAATATCTAGGGGTCTACCTAGATAAGAAATTGACCTGGAAGAACACGTTAAAATGCAATCCAGAAAGGTTATTTACATATGTAGTGTAGGTCAGCAATCGGCACAGGGTGGGGGCTTGAACCTCAGAAAGCCTTATGGCTATATAAGGCGATACTGAAACCAAAACTGACATACGCTACATTGATATGGTGGAAGGTGACCAAAGATAAAACCACAAGAAGATGTCTGGATCATATACAGACTGTAACCTTGAGGGGTATCTTTGGGCTAAGGAGAAGTACGCCAACAGCAAAGGTGAGAATCTTACTGGGCGTTGTTAGTCTAGACCTCGATATCAGAGAAAAGACGGCACTGTCGGCCTATCGATTGATATGCGATGGTGAATGAAAGAGCTGTGGAATAGGATATGCTACTATTCGAGAGGAAATGCTAGGAGATAAAATTTTTTATACTCCTCAAGATAGAACAATTAAAACCCTACAATTCGGGAAACGTTTCAAAACGGAGATACCGGATAGGGAGAAATGGAAGAAGGACCAGGTCCTTGGACACGGACATCTGGTACACAGATGGCTCCAAGTCAAACAAAGGAACTGATCAAACACGGGTTAAGCAGCTATAACACAATCTTTCAGGCTGAAATGGCTGCTTTGAAAACTTGTGCGGAAAATATTGTGAACAGTGGGGTCAGGGGCAGAGATATTCGCATCTGCACGGATAGTCAAGCGGTTATCCTGGCCATTTCTAAACACTGTACAAAGTCTAACCTAGTCAAAGAAGTGAAATATACACTAAACAAAGTGGCTAGAGTGAACAGAACTTACGTTACATGCATACCTGGTCACTCAGGGTATAAAGGTAACGAAGAGGCGGATAAACTTGCCAAACAAGGATCGGATATCGACACACTGCCAGATAGGGAGGTAGGACTACCATACCAAGAAGGCTGCAATCCTGTAAGGAAAGAAACGTTTGAAACAAACTGGAGAGTTTGGAAAAACTCGCAGATTGCTAGATGGTCCAAACGACTATTAGGAAAATTTACTGAAGGGTTTGTTAACCGGACATTGTAACTTGCGATGCTATACACATAAAACACAGGTCACCGGTGACCTGTGTAGGCGGTGTAATCAAGAAGAGGAAACACCTTTCTACATGCTGTGTGAATGTCTTCAGTCGACAGCACAGCGGAGGAAATGGTTAGGTATGGATACTCTGGATCCAGAGACATTTCAAGAGGTGAACTCAAATAGCGTACTGTCCTATTGTAAGGCTGTGGGTTTTGAGGACATTCTCTAAGGTAAAAGCTATGGGGATAGACATACAATGGCGAAAGCTCAGTGTCCCTTAGGTGTTAACCGTGGCTATATCTATTTTATAATTTTTTTTTAATAAATATTCCTTGCGTTTTTGATTATAGAGACCCTATTTTTCTAACTGATCTTACTATTTCCGAAGTTAGTGAAAACTAGCAAAACGATACAATAATTACTCCCACGCGCGTAAAACATTTTAGCTTCAAACTCCCTGTAGTGAAATACGAGGAACAAAAAGAACTTATAGCGAATACTCCTATAAATTTTAGTATGCTAACTCTGACTAAGCGTCCCTATGAACCATTGACTTTAACACCGGATAACGTTATAAGCTCGGTAACAAAACGGCTCGCGACTGAAGTGTAAAATGAGTTGTTAGATTCTTAAATAGAGTAACCCAAAATCGGATACAAGAAAGTGTAAAAAAACGGACAACTTTTCAAGGTATCATCAATAAGATTAAAGGCGCGTTAAATATTTTTTCTGCTTCGATCGAAAAAGAGACTGAGGAAGCAAATGCATTAGTGACAGACACGGCGAAAGTACTCGACGATAAACTAATATAAGGCGCGACAAGTTTTACAATTCCCTTCGATAATCAATTAATTAAAAACTCACTCGAACAAGCAAACTCTCCTAAGATTAAAGACGAATTGTTTAATAAAATTAATTTAAAGGAATTAATAACAAACACCGGGACGAAACCAGAAAAATTAGATAGAAGCGAAGTTAAAAAACAAATTAATAATAAAACAATGACGTCTCAAATTCCAGATTTATCGCTGAAGTACTCTTTAGATTTAATACCGCGCTTTAACGATCATAACATAAATTTATCGCAGTTTTGAAGCAAAAGAAATTTTACCGGAGTACGAGAAAGAATTAACAAAACTTATTCGAATGCGTTTATATGGCGAAGCTTTAACTTATGCGGCCGGAGAGAATTCTAATACTATCATAGAGATACTTGAAAATTAGTGATTTTATGAGGTTTATGAGGCATAACTTTCACTAGCGGTCTTGGCCAATAATCTAACCACAGCCATTTGAAAACTCTTAAAAAATGTGATCTTTTGAGCGCTGTTAATGATATTAGGTACTCTGGGAAATTCCAGCAACCATAGTGGACAAGGAGTCAATTGTGTCTTCTTTATTGAAAAGTAAAGCTTTTAGTTCGGGAAGACGGATATTATATATTATGCATGATAATTTACGATTAATCAATCCAAATAGTTGGTTTAAAACGTATTTATTAGCTGTTGAAGAAAACAATAACATGATAAAATTTAAAATAAATAATAATATAATAAAAACTTCCGAACAATAAATTATCTGTAATAATTTAATACATGAAATTTTTGACGGAAAATAAGTAAAAATCATTTTTATATTTTAAAAGTCAAACTTATTTTATCATTTACACCATATAAATTAATGTTCAAAAAAAGAATCATTATTGTTACTTAGGAATTTGTATTTAGATGGAGTATGCAACGATTCTCTAATAATAATTATTATAGTTATAGAATGAAAACAATATACTATACAGGGTAAAATTATTACTCGAAAAAATTGTAGATAAACTATCATAATTCTAAGAATAAATCTATATCTTCAAAAGATGAAATACTCTTTGATGTGGTACGACGACAATTTTCTATAAGGCCAAGTTTTGATACGATAATAAACATATCGCAAGTATAATTATTTGAAAAAGTAGGCCATTTTTACCCAGACTAGCATACACGATTAAAACATATATATTGAGTTTAACATCGACCGTTTTGGTCGTTAATGGGTTAACCTGTGACTTGGTCTCATGTGGCGCTCTGGCTGGTGGTTTTACCCACCACTATATGGAAACGACTATCTCTCTACACTCGTTAGGGAGATCGTCGTCATCTTTCTAAATATATAACCGCTTAACATCTTGCTGGTGTCACGGTTCATCTTGCGAGAAGCGTCTAAGGTCTTTAGTTCCTTATTGAGAAGTCCAAACTGGAGATCGAGGACAAAATGCCTTTAATTTTCGAAAACAGCCATTCTCTGGGAAATTCTACCGACCATAGTTAGAAAAGATCGATATTATGTATTATATACACATAGACCTATTACCGAAGGATAAATTAATTTTTGTTTTACTTAAATTATTATGTTTTAGAATTTGAGTACAGTTTCGTGACGAATTATTAGAAGTGTTTGTCTAAAACGGTTTATCATTGTAACATAAATATTTAAAAAATACATTTATATCTTTTAAGCATACTTCGAAGTCATTCATACTTCATCACAAAAAATAAATACAACTGTTCCTAAAAATTTACCAAGTTTTGAATTTGAAGAAATATTGTTTGTTATAAATTGACGGTAAAACCAGTGCAAGCATCTGCTGATTATGGTGCGTAAAGCAACTTTTATGATAACGTTAATAAATAACTTTTTCTCTACCATCTGTACCATCAATAAAGAAAAATGTTCATTATTTTTAGCAGTAAACGCTATCAAACAAACATAATTTGTTAAAACAAATATTTTATACTGGAGACAATGTCCAGAGTGACTCTCCAGGCCGAATGACCGTCGTCTGCGGAGAGGCACAATCACCCAACACATAATACACCCAAAAAATATATTTAAAAGGATTATTTTTTATATTATTATTAAAGTGTATTAAATGTAATATCAAGTATATCGTCAAGGTACGGTACAACAAACAAGGTTGTATACTTCGTATACAAGGGGAGTACTTGACCTCCGGGAAATGGATGTTATCCTAACTTTGGTATGTCTTTTGTGATGTAGAGATATAAAGAAAGCCAAGTTATTACTTACCAATGGCTACTTTTACGAAAGTTATTAGACATTTAGTGATAATTTCAATAAAAATTACTTCCACTTTAATTGCTTATAACTCAAAAACTAACAGAAATAGACACTTAGACCATACGCTAAAAAGAAGCTGAGTTTAAGTAGATATAGTTTCAAAAAAAGGAAGTTTAAATTACTTGATTTGGAGCAGCTGTGAAGAAAATAATAAATTAAAAAACTTTAATTTCTTTAACTTCTTATTTTTATTATATCTTTTCTCCAAATTAAGTAATTTAAGCTTCCTTTTTTTGTTCGTTTTTGAGTTATAAGCAATTAAAGTGGAACTAATTTTTTTTAAGGCATTTACAATCGCTTTTCCGAAACAATCAAACTTAAATTAATCAAGGCAAAATCTGCTCGTTGTCCACTATATTCAGTGGAATTTGATCGATTCGGAAAATACGAGTGTAAATGCCTTTAAAATAGACTCGTTACCGAATGCTAAATACATTATTTGAAAAGAAATCCGCGACTTGGTTTGATTACGTCGCACTCTGGCTGGTGGTTTTTCGCACCACTAGAGGGAGATTATTTCTCTACACTTGCTATAGGGATTGTCATCTTCTTTTATATATAGAGCCGCATAACATCTTGCTGGCGTCGCAGTGCATCTTGCGATAGGCGTCCAAGATAAGATCTCCAGTTCCTTACTGAGGAGTCCAAACTGGAGATCGAGGACAAAACGCTTATAATTTTTATTAGCGAAGATCTGTCCTGGGAAATCCCACTAAATATAGTGGCTAAAAAGCAGATTTTGCCTAGTTTAATTTAAATTTGATCGATTCGGAAAAACGACTGTAAATGTCTTCAAAAATAGACTCATTACCGAATGATAAATGTATTATTTGGAAGTAATTTTTATTGAAACTATCACTAGATATGAAATAAATTTCGTAAAAGTGGCCATTGGCTAGTAATAACCCGGCTTTCTTCATATTTCTAAATTACAAAAGACATACCAAAGTTAGTGTGAAGTCCAAGTACTTCCCTTGTCAGTAATGTGTTAAAATTAATCCAAGAATATCAAACTATATATAAAAGTATTTAAAATATGCCATGCGACCAACATTAGACGATGGAAGGCAGACATTGGACGACCGACACTGGACATGGAGACAGGTCGACGGACGTAGCGTAGTTGGACACCGAACGACGGGCACCGGACGGGGTTTGCCGAACGCAGAACGCCAGACGTTTATCAACGATACACTTCCATTATAAGAAGGAGATTATTAGCTGCGAGTTAGATTCTAGAGCCCTCTCACCGCCACATTTCAAGTTCTTTTACAAGTTTTTGTTTCTGTGCACACTCACTGGTTGGGATACAATGTTTCCTTCTCTATCTTACGCTTCTTTTTCATTGCTATGATATTTCTTTCTAATTTATTATATAAATAAATGAACAAATATACATATACACATTTATATATATATATATATATATATATATATATATATTGTGAGAATGTACTTTGGTCAACATATTTAATCTAAGAGACTACATACCTACTCGTACAAGCTAAACGAGTACCTACTAAAACCTTCCCGATAACTGCCTACCCGCATTGTAACTATATCCTGCCTACGCTCATAGACTAAAAACCCACTCCCAATTCATACTGCACACAATCACCGGCGAAGCACTAGGGTGATCCTGGCGTAGAATGTCTTGTCGAGCTCAGCTGACATCAGGTAGGCTCCTCCGGGTCTGACACCGTCAAGAAGATGGATCAAGGGAGGGTATAAACGAAGAAGCCTTGAGGACCCTCCTTAGCTTCACATAGAAATCCAGGACCCAAAGAAGTCCAAGAAGGCAAACAAGAACAGGCATATCCAGGCAGTAAGCCAGGGAATTTCCAACGCCAATTAGTATGCGCTGTAAAAGATTGAAGTAATCACTACGAGCGCACATTAAGAGGACAAAGAACAAAAAAGAATATGTACACCTGTATGTAGAGGCCAAGGATCAAGGAAATATGTGTACAGCTGTACGTAAACAATACAGCTGTATAATGTACTAGTAGGACAGAATGAGGTTAGTTTGCTATACATACACAATGTGTACAGCATACCTATTAAACTATATACTGAATGAATATGAATACCCGCGCAATCCCCACAAATAAGTAATTACCTGGTGCTGTATGTGAAGCGGTTATCGGTCACCGTGGTTCGACGTCATCGTGGAGGCAGGATCGAGGCGGCTCTGGGCAGCGATGTGTCGGCGCAGCGGCGTAGAGACTTCGTGCCTGAAACTCGCGGCGTACTTATTAGTTGACGAGTATGTATTACTAACCAAGTATTACTTTCAAGAATGAGCAGCTACGATGTTAAGGAGAAGATAAAACCAGCTACTGCAGGAGATCAGCTGAGCTACCTCGAGACGCGCGATCGTGACACGATCGCGTCGCACTCGACCCGCCGTGAACGAGCTCTGCGCATGCGCGCAGACCGAGTCACGACTCTCGCTAGCTCCAAGAGCCAGAGCTCTACGATCCGCCGTCCTAGCTGGACATAGTGTTTGGTACGAAGCCGGATTTGGAGGATGAGCGCCGATCTTCTCTGGAAAGGTTGGTGAATATTCACTCTCGTTGCTTATAGTACCGCCAAGTATCAGTAGCCAAGTACCCGTATGTACGAGACCCTGGTTCCATCTCTTTCCCTTCCCCTCCTTCTACAGCAAACCACAGTATTAGTGAATTATCCTGAGAAGAGTGCAGCTTCGATACCCCGGAAGTTATCGCAATTCATGTCGCATACACGCGTCTGGCGCCCATTCTGGTAATTGTTTATATTGTTTTAATAAATACTTGTAATATTTTATATTAAAATCATTCACCTGCATCCTAGTCCTCAGTGCAGTGTGGTAATATAAAGATATTATCACGCTGCACTAGGGATTAAAGTGCAGGTGAGGTGGATAATAAATAGAACAATATATATGATATTAATAAAATTTATTATACGCTCCGTTAGTAATAAAAATACAGGTGCCAGTTTCGCGGTTTCGAACTCGGCTGCGAACCGAGGCTCGGAGGGGTGGGGTGATAGATAGGAATGCTCAGCTGAAGACTCCGAATACTCGTACGCGGCGAATTAAGCTACGGCAGACGGCGTGGCCGAAATCGGTGATCGCAGTATCGAGAGCTGCGCAAAAGGGAGAAAAGGGTAGGGAAGCACGAGAAGAGCAATAAAATAAAGGAGGCACGTAAAGGAATACACATACCATTACTTTGCCGCTGCACACTCGCTCTCAACTCCTAATTATTTCAAACTGCTCGCTCACTACCAATAATTCGCACGGGAATCACACGGATGACGACGTATGTCTCGGCGATCCGAAGAGTTCTGCTTCTTCGGTGAGATCGACGTGAATACTCTGCGCGCGCATGCATCGTGACGGCCCACGTGTGGTCCGTACGCGGCCTTACTCAAGTGCGGCTAGACTAACAATGGCCGCCGCGCACTGCCGGCCGTAGTGTTTACATCGTCGGCCCCGACAACAATACGACGGAGTTGACAGTTACAACATAGACTGCCTGCCAGGTAAGAGTTTGCTTAATTCCATATCAAAAGGCGCGATAGCGCCTGGATGCAAGTATAAGTATTGTCGACTAATAAGTTCGACGTTTTAGGGCTGCTGTAGATGCGTATACGCGGCACGTTGGCCCAGAAGGCACAACGGCGGACTCGAGCTACTCGGGACGAACGCACGGCGATAATTACCAGGTAATCACGTATTTGGAAGATGGCTCATAGTTTACTTAGTATACTTTGTACGAGCAATAACATTGCTCACTTAACCTCTTCCAATGCCTTGTTCTGTACTCACTTACTTAGGTAAACGTGTGCTCTTGTCTGCTCCCTTGTAATAAACCATTATTACATCAAATGGTGCTTACAGGTTTATTGAATTGCAGTTGGATTTCTTGGCTTCTGCTGGCTACATTGTTTAGCTGGACTCAGGATTTGACAGCTCGCCACAATTAGTTGCCTGCATCCTGCTTCCATTATCTTCTCTTCTTCAAGACTCTTCTCCTTCAGTTCATGCTTGATTTGTTTTAAGCAAACGTTGGCGCTACCTCGACTCTTAATATGCTCTGCTCGGCTGCTCCCCTGTACACCTTTGTTTGTGGGGTTCGATGGAAGATTTGTAGTGTATTAGGTAGCTCTTTTGCAGGGAGGGGTATTATTATAGGAGTCTGTAGGGTAATGGGACAGAGGTAGGGTAATATAGGTATGTAGGTACGCTAGGTTAGGCTTGTGTGTGTGTACTCGAGTAAGGGACAGTACGTTACCTAGGTTCTGTTGCCGCTTCACATGACATGCACTATTTGCATTGTCACAATATATATAGAAAATTCATACAGTTGCCTTGGAGTGGTAGAACAGCATCTTCGCTTTTTTTAGTATCAATCTAATCTCCTGTAAGTTGTAAAAAATACAAATATTATTATACAATTATAAAAAATTCATTATTAAAAATGTATAATGCTGGATTTTTAATTATACAGCCACTATAAGAATTATGATACTAATCTGAAGGATTACTATAAATATATCAACATTATTATTATAGTAACTGAAGATACATATTTCATACAAACAAATATCTCATGTAAATGAGATCTGAAATTATAATAATTAGTATGATTAATTGACAGTGACAAGTTTGTGAAATTCAAATAATGTAATGCTGAATAATAATAATAATGTTGATACTTTTATCCTTCAGATTAGTATCATAATTCTTGTAGGAGTTGTAAAACTAATAATCCAGCAATATAAATATTTAAAAATTAACTTTTAGTAATCGTATAATAATACTTGTATTTTTAACAGTTTACAAGAGATTAGATTGATACTGAAACAAGTGGGGATGCTCTTCTACCACTCCAAGGAAATTGCATGAATTTTTTTGTAATGATTATGTTAATAGATTCATCGCTATAAGGCAACAAATATACATTTCTTAAAAATATAATTTTTCTCGCCAAGGCAAAAGTTTTTTACCTTTAGACTGCCGGCATGGCTCATATATGGGACAGTAATAAAATTATAGCTTTAATAATGGATATAGATATTTTGATGCATTTTTCTCAATAAGTAGGCTCTCTGATCTCTAAAGTATACAGCTGAAACTATTTTCAGATCGAGGTATTCAAACAACCCGTAGCGCGGGGGTGAAATATTTAAAAACTCGTTATTGAACTTGTCATCGTTATTGAACTTTTTACTGAAATTTTGTTAGTAAATAACCTGTAAAATTTGTGAAATATGTCCTAAATTTTTCCGGGATCAATTGAGATGCCAAAACTACCCCTAGCGAGAGGTAGAAATTTCCAATATTTTGTTATTATTTGGGTATTCTCTTTTTACACGTTTTTTTCCGTAAACACGCTGAAAGATGTGTAAAATATGCCCTAAATTTTTCGCAATTGATTGAAATGCCGAAACTACCTCTCTACTACTAGCAAGGGGGTGAAATTTTCAAAAATTCGTTATTAGGTGGTTATTGACTTTTTACATATTTTAAAATGGCTGATCCTGATCCATGGAGTAGTGATGAATCTGAACCAGATGAAGCTAACGACGATAATTTTGATATTTCGGATGTAGATTTGGAGGATCCTGACTTTACATCATTAGGGGAGATTATTTATGATACTGATTTTTATCCATCAATAAAAGATTTTACTGATGTAGGAGGCATAAATGAAAATGTTGATTTGGAAGGCAATGAATCAATAAACTATTTTGAAAATTTCATCGATTTGAATATCCTCGAAACGATTGTGAAGGAAACAAATCCTTTTCAATCTCAAAATCCAGAAAATCCAAATCGGTCTAAAATGAAAGCCTGGATAGATCTGTCGGTTGAAGAGTTTAAAAATTTTTTGGGTCTTTCAATTCTAATGGGACATGTTCGAAAAGGTCAACTAAATGATTATTGGAGCACTAATACTCTGCTTTATACTCCAATTTTCAATCAAACAATGTCTCGTAATAGATATCAGCAGATATTACGATTTTTACTTTTTCAAGATAATTCAGTAGTAGCAAATCACTGTCTAAAAAAATCAAACCAATTGCAGATTATCTGAAAGATAAGTTTAGAAAAAGTTTGAATTCTGGAAAAAATTTGTGCATTGATGAGTTTGATGCTGTGGAAAGGAAGACTAAAATTCAAAAAATATTTACCGATGAAAAGGCACCGTTTCGGTATAAAACTGTTTAGATAGATTTTGTTATTTATACTAGAGCAGATACGGATTATGATAAGTTTGGCTTGGGCATAACAGGAGATATTGTTGCTCATTTTTTGCTACCCTTCTTTTTCAAAGGTCACGTTATGTGGATAAATAATTGGTATTCATCTCCTCAGTTAGCTGAATTTTTGCACGATCGTGATACAGGAGTATGCGGTACAGTAAAGTCAAATAGAAAAGGAATGCCTGTTCTAAACGAAAAGTTAGAAAAAAATGAAGTACAAGTAGCCCATACTGAGACCTGGCTTGCGATAAAGTGGAAAAATAAAAAGGATGTTCACATAATCACAAGTATCCATGAGATTGAATTTGCTTCAACAGATAAAAGACATTATCTTACAGGGGATAAAAAAATCAAACCAACTTGTGTCATTGACTACATTAAACATATGGGTGGCATAGATCTTATCGATAAGCAATTGGCTTTGACTGAAACAGTGAGGAAATCTATGAAATGGTATAAAAAATTATTTTTACATTCGATCGATTTAGCTTTATGCAACGCTCATGCTCTCTATAAAATAAAAAATGGTAAAATATCATTTCCAACCTTTCGTATACGAGTTATAAGAGCATTACTGAATCTTGATGTACATAAAGAAACCCGAAATGTTGCAACTCCTTCTCGATTAGTAGGTCGGTATTTTCCAAAAAATATCGTTAAAGAAAAAGATGTCATTTATGTTCTCTGAAACAAAACAGATCTCAGTGTTTTTTTATATGTTCAACTTGTGATTTTGCTTTTTGTATTGCATCTTGTTTTGAAGAATTTCATACGAAAGAAATATTATAGACTAAAATTATATAAAACTAATAATAAAAATAAAAAATTAAAAAATTAAAAAAATATAAAAAAAATTTAAAAATAAAAAAAATGGAGCTACATTATTTTCTACGTCCACGTGGTTAGCTCTGGGTCTAGCAGAAGGAAAGTGTTTTAGATATGTAAAATATGGATATTGCTAATAAATTTCTTACACATTGTACACAAATTAGTCGAATATTTCAGTCTTCGTGAACGTTCGCTAAACAAATTACCCCCTCGCTAGGGGTAGTTTTGGCACCTCCATAGGTTGGGACAAACTTCAGGGTATGCTTTACACATGTTACAGTCTGTTTACGAGAAAACATCGTAGAAGAAATCCAAACCAGCCTACTAATGAATTTTCGAAATTTTCACCCCCTCGCTAGGGGCAGTTGGGATGCTTTCGGTTTTATTGATAACTAAAGGAGTATTTTTGGGGTCTTATTACATTGTAATATCAAGAAAATTCTGTTAAAAATGAATATAGTAATTTTAAAATTTTAAAAATTTTTAACATTCAACCGACCGTTACCAGTCGGACTGGCTCATATATGACCTTGACAGCTACTCTAGAGATATGAGATATTTTTATGTATAAATTTTGCACATCAAAAATATCAATTTATAAGGCAAAAATGCCGACAGTCTAAAGGTTAAATTAATATAGGAATTTTGTCGGTCTTGCTGAGCTAACGTCTAACGACTCTAAGAACTTCAAGTTGCTCGTTTGAAAAGGCACGACAATTCGCCGCGTATCAATCCCGAGGACAACATTATGAAGGCCACAAGCCGCCAGACATAAACCAAAAGGAGAAAGAAGAAGCAAATAAAACAAGCAATAAAATAAAATAAAATAACATAAGCAAGACGAAACACATAGACTTAAAAATTCTTTCTTTCTTATTTAAAATATTTTCAATTTCATAACTTACAAAGTCACACCCTCTGGAAAACGGATCCTTACCTAACTCTAGGATATAATTTCTACTATAAAATCATGCAGAAAGCCGGAGTTTTAGTGTCCATTGCCCATTTTTACGATAGATATAAGCAAATAATGAAAAATCTCGCCGAAAAAACCGTTGAGTTTGAACGCTTATAACTCAGAAACAATTAAAGATATACGTATAAACTAAATTTTAAAAGAAAGCTGAGGTCAAGTAGATACGTTTTGAAAAAAAAGGAAGCTCAAATATTTTAATATGGTCAAAAGTTATGGGAGAAATAAGAATTAGACGAAATTTTGGGCTAAAAAAATCATTAAATTGTAACTTTAAATTTTCGATAAAATTTTATTGTCAAAGTTTCGACTGATTAAGTCCTTATTACGGTCATCTTCAGGGCTCTTGTACTAAACTAAAGTTCTGCTCCGTATCATAGAGGAGTCAAAGTTACAATTGAATACTAATAAAGTTACAACTGATATAGTACATTTCGACAGTAGTGCGAGTATTTGATTTTCATCTCGTGTGACTGTTTGCGCCCGAGCGAAGCGAGGGCGAAGAGGTCACACGAGGAGGAAATCGACTTCTCACACAAGTATCTAACAGTACTTTTCGATACGATTTGTGAGAGACTCAATTTAACGCACGCGTCTTTTGTTTCGCGTGCGCGGAATAGAGCCTCATGCACGGAGTGTCGAAATAGTACATTTCGATACTAGTGCGTAAATGTGATTTGATCCTCGTATGGAGGTTTGCGCCCGAGCAAAGCGAGGATGAAAGGCCATACGAGGATCAAATCACATTAACGCACTTGTATCGAACTATATTTTTCGATACGACCTGTGCGGAGCGAGATTTCACCACGCCAGTTTTTTGGAGCGTGCGTAAATTCACGTCTCCGCGCACGGCGTATCGAAAAATAATTTACAAATCATTTACGATAATATATATATTTTTTCGCGCGTAAAAATGTGTGTATGTACTTGAAAGAATGATAAAAGAAAAATAATGTGCATTTATATAAAACAATATTTTAAATAAACAAATATGTATTTATTAGAAACAGAAGGTTATTTAAGGAATGAATTCGTTTATATACGGGCTCCGTAAATAATAGGAAAAATAAATTAGATATATTATGAATCAATACGTAAATTTTAAAAGAGGGTGCAAATTAGGAATTACAGGTGAAATGGAAGACACTGGTTATTATTTATATGCCGCTACAATATTATAAATACTGCTTTAAAATTAATACGATAATTTATTGATTTAACCTTTAGAGGACGGGAATTTTCTGGTTCAAAAAAGCTTCTTTTTTCAATAAAATTAATGTCTAAAAACATCGGATCACTTTTAACCTTTAGAGGACGGGGATTTGGGTTTACTGTTTTCTCTCACTTTTCTATAGAAATCGAGTTTTTGTGATGTCTCACATCTCAATATATATGTATAAGGACCATCCCGTCCTCTAAAGGTTAAGAAAAAAGATTTATTACTCTAAAAGTACAAAATTTTGGTGACTGAACATTACTATTTTTGGTAAGTTCATTTTTCATTAAAATTTATAATTATTAAAATATAAATTTAAAGTTTAAAAGAATTTATATAGTTAAAATTTTGCAGTTAACATTTAATATGCATCCATTTTTTATAATTTTTATTTATATATTATATTTAAATTATATTTAATCATATTTAATCATATATAACTAGCTCGCCACGTGCGGCCTTACGGCCGCCGTTACTGGCCGCTTCGGAGCTCTAGATTGAGCTCCTCGGCATCTTGCATCGCTACGCGACACGCGCTCGCACCATTTGTGAATAGTGGGTAGATTACCTGACTCAACAATTCCAGTTTTATTAATTTTCTCAAAGTTCGAGATTTTTGGCCAAATATTACAAAATATAATATACATCATAAGAGATAGTAAAAAACAAGACTTCAAATTATGTGCTTATCATCTTCGGCTTTGGATCATGTAATAATTCATATGCACTGCGATACATTTAATTTTATTGTGAAAAACGTGATTTTTTGTAATTTTTCGTTATTTTGACCGTTTTTCTGTTTATTTTTGAAAATATTGTTCTAAATGTAAAGTGTAAAATTGGAAAAAGTTTTTTTATTTTGAGACGAACATTTCATTCGCTTAAAATTTTTGTGTATGAATAATACATTTTGGTTTATTATGAACAAACGTGAATTTGAATATTTTTTTCATGGTTTTAACCGTTTTTCTATGTTTACATTCAAAAATATTGTGCTGACTGTTAAGTGTATCATAGAAAAAAGGTTTCTTATTTTGAAATGAATATTTCGTTCATTAAAAATTTTTCTGTAAAAACTATACATTTAGTTTTATTGCAAAAAAAAGTGTTTTTTGTACTTTTTTTTATTATTTTGACCGTTTTTCTCTATTTATCTCTGAAATATTATGCTGAGCGCAAAGTGTACAATAGCAAAAAGTTTTGTTATTTTGAGACAAACATTTTGTCTATATAAAGTTTTTATGTAGGATTATACATTTCAAGATAATGCTACATAGCCGTTTCTGAGCAATTAAAAATGATGCCATACCTTAAATTGATTCCATGCATATATCTGGAAATAGGACCATTATCAAATTACATTATGACGAAGTTGCCTTGTAAATCTCAGGGAAATGGGTCAAAAAATGACTGAGTTATCTTAGATATATGATTACATAAATACATCCATATACATACATTTTGGGAAGGCCATAAATGATTTCGAATATACATAAATTTCTCTGACAATCTATTATCCAGTATATTTTGCTGCATCACACATTTTGCGATGATGAAAATATAAGGCTCTCCCGTGTAACGGTCGTGCCTAAAAATAAACTAAATTTTTAGTATAAAACCCAACGCGCTATAACTGTCCAAGGTGGTGTGTAAATCTGTTTAATTTTCAAGATATCCATGGCAGTGAAAAAATAATAGAATTTTATAATGAATGTACGTATAATGGAAACATTATTTTAAAAATAAGGGGTTGGCGTGCGAAGCGCTCTAGGGTCGAAGCCTCTCTAGTATATATATATATATATATATATATATATATAAAGAGAAAATTGAAAAATAATCGACAGCGAATTTCTTTATTGTGGCTGTTCTTATTTTTGCAAGTCACCACTGGGGAATATATTTTCAACACGTGCTTTCTTGATGGACATCGAATCGACACCTCTTTTGAAGAAAAACACAACTCAGATTTTCTCATTTAAAATAACATTACAAAATCTGAGACGTGTTTTTCTTCGTACGAGGCGTCGGTATAACATCCGTCGCTGATTAGCACTGATTTGGGAGCATAAAAGAGCGACGTTAAAATACTAAAAAAGAAAAAATTTGCATGAGTGATTTTGGACAAAACTTCTAACAAACTAAAGATAAACGTGTAGGAAAAGTTCAATAGATTTTATAAAAATAAATGGTATATAATAAACAGTTATGAAAACAAGAATACGAATAATTGAGTAATTGTATATATTGTAACAGTTTGGTTGCCGCACGGATGTTTATTCTATTATCGCGGCTGCTCAGCGGTACGGTTAAACTTACCGTATTTAAATAAACATATATTTCCCGCGTTGCGGCGGCGGTTACCTGTTCGCTCTACCAAATCTATTAAGTGTTAATCTGAAGCCCAGGTATTATTTCAGATAACAACCAGGTACAACAATCAAATCTGGAATTGACCGCGAACCAGGGATATCGCGTCGAGCACTTATCAACCAGAAATATGCGAGCTCTTAGGATTACGGAAGGAATCGTACGTGGGTTAAAATTCAATTCTTTGAACACCGAATTGAAATATAATAATAAATTGAATTTATTGAATTGAATATACAAGATAAATAATAAACAAAATCTCTAATCGTCGCCGAGGTCTACGCTATTATTACAAGTCGATAAACGGCCGACTTGTAGAGAGAGGGGGGAAAAGTATCGCGAACTAAAATAATATCCCCAGTCAACGGGAGTGGTATAACGCAATAAGATTGTTTATTAATTAGCGAATAGAACACGGTCGCGTGAAGTGGTACCACTTACTTCATAAGTTACTGAAGTCGTTAGTAAACAACGACTAGCCGATCGGTCGCTCTCTCTCTCTCTCTCGGTGAGTAAAAGCCTCCTTATTTGTTTACTCTTTGCTTTTGCTATTGCAATTTGCTCACATCGCTGCCTGGAGTTTTTTACAGCAGTTGAAAGGACCGAAGGCTGTCTACAGGAGCTATTTAGATAATAGTTGCAATTTTCTGTGGACAGTGGGTCTTGCGATTTTATTTCGAAAATTGTGATATTCTTTGGAGGTTAGCTGAGCAGTCGGAGGACTTCGCTTGGGCGGCTAAAATTCAGCAGGTCAGCCAACATCTCGCAGTACGTGACACCTTGCTGGGTTGATGAGTTGCGAAAAATATCGCGAAAATGGCAACGTCGCGAGGCTGCTTCGTCTGCGGGGGTCGGGTCACTAGGAAGGATTACTCTGAGGTTTGCGCAGTATGTAACAGCCTTGTCCATACTAATTGTTTCGGTATAGCGCCGGGCTCATCCGAGCGTCGCTGTTGCGTACTAGCGCGAATCAAAGCCGTGATACATACCACTACCGAGGCGGTGGCACCACCGACTGGGTTGCCGCGGTCGACTGGAGAGACCGACGTTACCCCGCCGATGGTCACGCCTACTCCCTCTACTTCTTGCGCGAAGCGCGTTGCCTCGCCTCCATCGCCATCAACAGCAAAGGTTGCTAAGCAACCACGCGGTGCCGCGCCCACTTTCTCCAATCAGTTCGCCCGTGATACCCTCGTGGACTCCGATCAAATGGCGGCAGCTCCACCGCCGTGGTTGGAAACATTTGCGCGCGGTCTCAGGGAAGATTTGAGAAAGGATATCAGTTTAATAACGGAAATGGTTGGTCGAGTAGAGGAGAAGGTGGATATGGTCGGGGCCGATCTTAGGGCGCTTCATGAACGCGTTGACACGCTCGAGGAGCAGACGAACAGAAAAATCGGTGATATGAATAATAAATTAAATACGGTAAACTCGCGATTACAGGTGTTGGAGACTGACATGTCAGCGTGTTCTGTGGGCTTTTCGCGTACCGCTGTTTCAATCGACTCACTCAAAGATACTTGTGAGCTGCTTATACTGGGCCTTCCGTTAGTCTCGAGATCCTCGGACGAGTTGTTGGTCGAAAAATTAGTAGGATTAATTAACCTGCCGCTGCTGGCAAAGCAGGTTGTCGACATTCGTCCTTGGGCTTCGCGAGTGAGTACAGGCTCTGGTGATAATGCGTCACAACCTAAAAGTAAAGGGCTCGTTGTGAGACTATCCTCGACGTCTGCTAGAGATGCGATTGTTGACAGGGCGTACCTTCTGAAAGGGCGAAAGGCGCGTGAAATTTTCGGAGAGGGAGAAAATAATGCCATTTTTATTAGGCCATTATGGCCTAAAATCATTTTCAAGCTTTGGTCGTCAGCAAATCGAAGGTGTTCAGAGTTGGGTTATGCGAGGCCCCTAGTAATTAATTTAAAAGTATACATTCGTGAGACGAGAGATGGGCCATTGACGCGTATAACGTCTGAAGCCGACTTACTAAACCTGCAACCGCTTTCTTCAACTTCCGCAATTTCCTCGCATGCTAAATGAGACAGGAGTGGTCGGGCCAATAACAATAAAAATAAAAATAACAAACTCATTTCATCCAACTCATTTTCCATCTCTCATACTAACATAAATCGACTTAAAACTCATTTTACAGCCATTGAAGCATCAATCTATCCGGGTTCTTTCGATGTCATCGCTTTAACCGAAACCTTCCTTACTGAACACGATTCATCTGATATTTTTAATTTACCTGGTTATGTATTGGATCGTGTAGGCAGGGGAGGTGGCGGAGTGGCGGCGTACATACGTGAGGAGTTTAAGGTTAGCGTTGTTGCAAACTCGGATCCGGTTTTTTCTAACAAACCGGAATTCTTAATCCTACGTTTGGTGAGCGGCTCATTAATAGCGGTGGTATATCGTAGACCAACAGCCGCCTACCCTAGCGAGTTTTTTGATGTCCTTTCGGATATTTTACCTGATTGCAACAACGTTATCGTCACGGGTGATTTCAACATCGATATGAGCTCGAATAGTGCAGCTGCTAATATGATGAAGTCGAATCTGATGGCATTGGGCCTTTCGCTCATACCATCGGAACCGACACATCATGCAGTGACGTCGAATGGATTCTCTCACACTTGGTTAGATCTCTTCCTGATTCGTGAGCCGGTGCCAAACTTCAAATATCTGAAATCAACTGCTCCCTTTGCAGCCGGTCACGACTCCATTAGTTTGGAAATAATAGTATCGAGTAATCAAAAAATAGGGGAGAGGAAGTTTTGGAGGAGAAATCTGGAGGAGGTAAACTTACAGACTCTCGCCACTACATTCACATCCTTCATGAATAACTCATTGGCTCCTGCCTGGCCCGACCAACCCCTTTCTTCATTATCTAACTCATTCGAAATCATCTCCTCTTTACTAACAAACATTAATCAATCAATCTTAAATTCATTTAATGCTTTAGCACCATTGAAATTCATCACCATTAAATATTCACAGAAACCATGGGTCACACGTGAAATAAAACAGTCCATTAGAGAAAGAAATAACGCTTTTGTAAGGTTCCGTATTTCAGGAGACCCATTGGATTACAGAAATTATAAGGAGCTTAGAAATAGAGTATCGAATTCGTCAAATTCCAGTAAATTTAAGTTTCTTGCAAATAAATTAGATGTAAATAGAGATCCTGCTAGCTCCTGGAAGTCTCTTCGGAATATGGGACTTTGCTCAAGGGCTTATACTTCTCCATTAAACGTTTTTTCACCTCATCAACTTAATAATCATTATGCCTCCATCTCAAATCGATCACCCCCTCTCTCAGTTCAGTCGTTGGCATCTATCATTTCTAACACTTGTTCATCGTCATCTTCATCTCCTTCCTTTTCTTTCTCTTTAGTAACGGCCAAAGGGGTTAGACATGCATTACTGAAATCAACCTCTAAAGCAGTCGGTATTGATGGTATCTCCTTAAAGATGCTCAGACTCTTAGAGCCACAAATAATCTTTCCGCTTGCCGAAGTATTTAACAATATGTTAAGTGTGGGTTTTTTTCCTGACTGCTGGAAGAGGGTGGTTTTATTTCCATTGGCTAAAACTAGTAAAATTGTAACGTGTGCGGATACCAGGCCAATTGCTAGGTTATGTGAACTATCGAAAGTACTCGAGCGCATAGTTCATCTACAACTCTCAAATTATTTGGAGACAAATAATTTATTGACAGAGAGACAGGCTGGCTTTCGCAAAGGTCACAGCACTCAGACAGCATTGTTGGGGGTCCTGGATGACGTCAGAAGGGCGATAGACTCTCGGAAAATTACGATTCTTATGCTATTTGATTTCTCCAAGGCCTTCGACACTGTCCCTCACGATGTGCTTATTACCAAATTAAGTAATATTAGTTGTTCGGAAAATGTATTAAATTGGTTTTACAGGTATCTGGTGGGTCGCTCACAGGCGGTGGAGGGTGAGGGTGGTGAATTGTCCGATTGGTTGAATATAAATGCGGGTGTACCCCAGGGCAGTGTACTTGGTCCGATTTTATTCTCCATTTTTATTAATGATTTACCGAATGTCTTGAAGTATAGCAAATGTATGTTGTTCGCGGATGATGCCCAGGTTTATTCTTCGTTTTATCCGGCGGAATTCGAAACAGGAGTTCAACAAATCTCGGAAGATGCGAATGCGATTGCCGGTTGGGCGAACAAAAATGGTCTCAAATTAAATGTAAATAAAACGAAGGTTATAATCCTGGGCAGTCAGGCGTATATTTCCCGTATAGATCTTAACACTGCCCCGAGAGTTAAAATTGAAAATGAATACTTGCAGTATGAAAGTGAGGTTAAGTCTCTGGGATTGTTCATATCGCCCACTTTGGATTGGTCAAAACAAGTTTTAGCAATTTCCAAACGGGTTCATGGAGTACTACACTCCTTAAGATACTATAGAAAAACACTATCGCGTAAACTTAGGAAAAATCTGGTGGAGGCGCTCATTTTCCCGCATTTTGATTATGCGTGCGCGGTTTATGATGATATTGACCAAACCAAAAATCTAAAGTTACAGAGATTATTAAATGCGTGCGTAAGATTTGTGAGGGGCGATTTGTGCAGATATGATCATGTGACGCCTCATCGGCTTGATCTAAAATGGCTGTCGGTCGAGTCCAGACGCTCCTATCTCATTGGATCATTAGCTTATAATATAATAATACACAACTCACCATCATACCTCGCTGTTCATTTCTCATTATTAAATAACCCAGTCACCAACCCTCGCACCTCATCACGTCATCCGCCTAAAGCACTCACCTACTTACCACCTCGCACAGAAGCCTTAAATAAATCTTTCGTCATTACATCATCCCGCATAATAAATTCCCTGCCCATCGAAAACTTCATGATCTCCTCTCTAAATCATTTCAAACGTTCCCTTTTCGATCATCTGTTTGGACTCGACCAGACAGCTTGGTCCGACCGGGTAAATAATGAGCGATTAGTTTTGCGGCCCATCCCTCGTTTCCAAGCGGAGTAGAATAATTTGTTTATTGTAGTTAGCTTAGTTATTTATAACAGTATTATCTTGCGTTATGTATTATTATTGCACTAGTTATTCTATCAGTATTATTTTTTATTATTTATTATCAGTATCATTATCAGTATTATTTTTTGCGTTATGTAAATTTAATTTGTATTTTACACTGCATTTAACGTACGTATGGCGATCATTTGTGTTTTATATTTTTATTTATTTTGTTACAAAGCGCTAAAATTTTCTTTTGTCAAACATTAAATTTTAATCTAATTTTAACTTTATTTTGTTTGTACATATATATTTTATTATTTTTGTTGCGTAGTTTTAAGGATTTTATTGTTACTTTTAATTATTTGTTACTTTTATTATTTGTATATATAAGCTCAAATGTATTGCTGAAGTGCCTACGGGGTTTCTATCCCAAAAGGCCCAATAAACAAGATTCATTCATTCATTCATTCTCTCTCTCTCTCTCTCTCTCTCTCTCTCTCTCTCTAACTCTCGCTGCGGTGTAGGACGAATTGTCCGTTCGCCCGTGCACCGAGGTTGCAGTAATTAAACAAATTTTGTATAGTTATTTTATAAGCGTTACATGAATTAAGAGATCAGATTAAATATAAAATATTATGTATGATATTTACACAATGTTTTTAAAATGAATCAATTATGTATGTTTCAGTAAAATATTGGACTAATTTGTATAAAGATTATTCAGAAGTGGCTGCCGATACTTATAAAATATGCCGAAATCGTCCTCTAATGACACTAACTTATGCTACATGTAATTATATATAATTTTATTTGTAAAATATATTTTGAATAATCTCATCTGTTATTTTACCGTATTTGTGTAAGTCATCATTATTTTTTTCTCTATCCCTGGTAGCACAATCTTTTGTCATTCATTTGTTATTATGTTGCAAAGTTCCTGAATGCGGTAGAAATTACATTAGTATTACAAGTTTTTATTTTCGACTTTCTCTATATTCCTGCCGAAATAAAGACGCAATAGGTCACAAGAATAAATAAATTATACAATCGTACTTGGAGCCGAAATAATACAGATTTGCACATGCACGCGTACTGCAAGCCCAGTTCTGCAGAATTGCACAAGACTTATATATTACTCGTGCATAAAGGAGATTGCAATAATGCAAGTAGGTACCTTCAAGAATAGCTACAGAATTATATACCTTGCCGTGCAACGAATCTGCAGCACGAGAATTATAACAAATTTACAAAAGAAAAATTGCATTGTTGAGAGTTAAACAGTGGCGTTGCACTTAAGAGGATGTTGGAGTTATAGCCTCTGTTGATAGCCGCTCGATTTCAAGGCTTCGAATGGCGCTGTAGTCAGGTGTCGATTTCTACGTTGCGTATAGCATTACGGTAGATATAGACTCAATGAATACCAAACGTATTACACATTTGTTTAAAAAAATAAATTTTTTCATCAACCGCCAGTTTGCCGAGTCAACGCTCGTAATCAAAGAACATATGTTTAGCGTCGTCGTAGGCCTAGCCGCAGTACTTGCAATGTGGTGATGTGTGTCTGCCCATTTGGTGTAAATAGCACTGGAAGTATCCGTATCCTGACAGAAACTGGGTGAGACGGAAGACCACCTCACCGTGATTCCTCCCCTTCCACGGAATAACCGAAGAAATGAGCCTATACGTCTACCATCCGTGTGGGGTGTTTGTCCACCCAGTCTGCCACAGTACCAACATATGCGTTTGTTCTCCCGTCGCAGCATCGACCCTACCCATATTCCTTAGTAGGTTCGATCAGAATGACGACAGCGATTACGAGTATGGCGATTTCTGACATCGTCCTGTACGTGCACGCGATTCGCAATGCGCCCACCCGTCATCGCTTTCGCGCATCCAGATTTCCGCCCCGTAAAGCATGTGGGTAACGCCCATCAATAGTCGCCGTGTACTCGGTCGCAGTCCGTTCACACTGGCCATAAGTCTGTTCAAGGGTTTTGTCTTTTGCGCTACTTTTTGGGTCACCGTACGTATGTGAGCCCAAAAACTCAGCTTTGTATCTAGACTCACCTCCAGATACTTGACCTCACTCCTAGTCACCACTTGTTCAGTCCCAACCGTAAAGGGTATATCGGTGTCTATATATACGTCTGGTCAGTAGCAGAAGTTCTGTCTTTTGCAGCGCTCGTTGCAGTCCGTGCTCTTTCATCCACTCCTTAACCCATCGAATAACTTGGTTCAGTTTGAGTTGAATCTGATGAATGTCTCGGGACACTATGATAGCGGCAACGTCATCTGCGTAGATAACAAGGGATGTGTTCGTCGACATGTCCAGTCGGAGTAGACTGTCGTACAGTATATTCCAGAAGTCAGGCCCCAGAATAGAACCCTGAGCGACCCCCGCGGTTATTCGCCTCTTTATTTTTTTATCTGTAGATCTGTAGACGTCGGTCCTTAACGTAGTCAATCCCAACCCAGAGGAGGTAGTCGAGTACCCGGAAGGCTGTTTGTGACCGCGTCCAGGATATGGATACACCTCAACGAGTTAAAGGCGTTGCGGACGTCGAGCGTCACCAATAAGACCAGTGGTCTAGTCGCATGGCAGCCCTGGTTCCACGTATCAAGCATGTTCTTAACTACGTCTATTGTTCCGATGGTCGAGCATTCCTATCGAAATCCGTATTGTCGGTCGGCTTAAAGGCCGTATATGCGCCTGAACCAGCAACATGCGGGGGACCATTACGACTCGTTTTCGGGCAAAGGAATTACTCATATGTGTTTATGCACTCCTTAGCACGGTGTCTCTTATTTCCGAGGCATCTATGACACTTAGGAACTCGGATCCTAGGCCTTACGCAACAATTAGTTCATCCGACTTTAATTCAGCCTTTTTTTAAAAGTTTTGTGGTGTCTGTAAAGTAAAGTTCGCGAACTTGTAAGGCTAAACCACGCGCATTTATTCCAAAAGAGTATACTCTACGCCTCCGGTGATGCTATAGGAATGTAAGTCATCCTCTGTGTCATACAGGAAGATCCGTACTGTAAGGTATCTCGATAACTTTACGCAGATAGAGCGACACCTTCCATTGTTTCAAGGACAACATAATGTTGTCCCATCGAACCAAGTTGAAGGCATTGCGGATACCCAGTGCGATGATAGCACACATGCGCCTAGAATTCCTAATACCGAAGATGGCATTGGTAACCAGCTCAACAACTCGACTTATGGCGTCAATAGTTGAGCCCTCTTTCCGAAAACCGAACTCATTGTCGGACAGATCGCCTGGTAGTGTAATGGCTCTTATAACCTGGCACAAATGACACGCTCGAACAACTTCTCAGCTATATCCAACAAACCGAGTGTATGATACGAGGACGGGTTCTTCGTTGGTTGGCTTCCCTTTGGGAGAAGCACCAATTTCTGTACCTTCCACCGGGTTGAGAAGCATCCTAATTGAAAACAAGCACTGAATGTGTCTGCAAAAATTTATGGCACATTTAGCGCAGCGGTCTTAAAGTCCAGACCAGGTATTCTATCCGGCCCTGGAGCTTGACGAATGAATATTCTAATAGGTCTAATGTGGACGACCTGCCCGCCTTGGTAAATGTGGGAGTCTTCGTGGTGGTAGCAATATCCAACTCCAATATCGCAAAGGACTCAAAGAGTGTACGACCACGAGTGTTGGTTTTCGTACTACTCCATTTTGTCGCTCAAGCATTAAAATCTCCTCATCGATGTTGTCACTGGGTAGGAGGTAGCAACTGCACATTCGTATAACCGCCACCCAGGTAAAATAGGAGACGGGAGCGACCATTTTTCCGTATACATGCAGGTTTCCACGTATACAGATGAACTCCTGTACTCCTCACTCACGATGACAATGTCAGCATTCTCTTCTTTGACCAACAGTGGCAGCAGATCCTGGGCTACAGCATAGTGATTTAGATTGATTTGGAGCACCCTAATCTTTTCTGACAGATGCTTCAGCCCTAGGCGCAGCTATGTTCTTATTCGCCGCGCAATCCACTATTCTAAAGCGCTTTTGGAAACCTTTGCAATATGACCGACTTTGTGGTATCTGTAACAACGTGAGCCCGTCTCATGGAGCCAAACCCTGCAGTTTACCTAACCTATCCGAAGTTTTCCAGTCTGCAGCAGTTTGTTTGAGTCCCTACGTCAGGTCCTACGAGTTCAGTGAGCAGCTCTTCTCCTCTGGTACGCCGGATGCGGAAGACTCTTTCTCCCAGCGGTTTGAGGATTAGTGCTACTTCAATTTGCCAAAGGATGTTGGCGCAAGGTCGCCATTCTGACACTTTGATCATAATTGCCTCGGAACGAGCTGTTTTCAGGACCGCTCTTTGTTTTTTGGACACCTTAGGCGGCCCTCCGACATCCTTGGCTTGCTTCAGCTGCGTATTGTGCTGAGCCCCTTTCATTTTGCACTTGCGCACTACCGTAGCCCAGCCGGGGACCTTGGACTGGATTTCACTGGTGTGAGAAACAGACGTCGAAACCTCTACTGGCCCACTTTTTTAGTGAGTTGCTTTGACTTTTTTCTCTTCTGTGGTGGACGCTGAGGTGGCGAGGGTTTCTCCCACTTCACCGCCTTCCTTTGACGCACCTCAACGCGGAAGATGGGCAACGTTTGGCATGTCCCATCCTTACGCACGCCTACTGCTTTATCTTTCGACGCTTTCGACCAGAGAGTACTGCTCACCCGCGTGTATTCATTGAGGGTTCTGCTTGTTGTTCTCGCCATAGTCTTCAGCTCCTTGTGGATGTTGCTTTTATTAAGAACAATCTTCACCAAGGTGTCTAATTACTCATGCAAACGAAGTAAAGCTCTGTCAGCGCCACTCGACATTCCAGTCGAGAGCGACTCACGTAGTTTTTGATACTACACAGGCCGAGTGATCAACCTCCGCAGTACTTACCGTTTCATCGATGTAAAATTGGTTGCCCCTAAAATCCATGGGACCACCACTTACTACCGGGGTTTTCACCCAATCGGAATGAGTGACGGGTTTTGGCAAGGCTGCCCTGCCCACTTGGGGTAGTGATGTTTTAATCTCACTATACATTATTGGTTTAATTTTGGGGTACATTAAATTTCTGTCTCGAATAGTATTTTCAGAATTTGAATTTATTGTATTTGTGTCATTATTTATTCTGTCTACGTTTTCAATTTCAGGTTTATTATTTTCGGTCGCTTCAGTCTCTTTTTGTTTGGTCGTATTTCTTGTTGTTATATAAGCAATAGTTTGTCTTCCAATTTTGGTATTTGTAGTAGTTGGGTTTTCCGTCTCAAATTCAATGATCCAATAAGGCCTTTAATAAATTCCTTTTATAAAAGTCTCATTAGATTTGGGGTCATATATATTAATTGGTTCTTTTTTTTTAAATTAATTGGTTCTCTTTTTAAATATACACTTAAACCCATATCTACGAATTTGCTCAAGTATAACACAGATTTTGAACTGTCCCTACTCCCTCCGATTTTAAGTTCGCAATATTCTTTGTTCGCACATTTAATTACGTGCGGTTTCTCAATAAAATTTTTGAAAATTAATTTTGAATTTGACAAGTGTTCAGTCGCCTCGGTGTCTGCTATAAATTTGTGTAAAACTGTCTTATCTTTTATATTCTGTCTCTTGTCAGTCTCAGTTATTGTAGTATTGAATATTGTCAAATTATTATTTATATTTGAGTACTTACTCTTTATTTCTGATGTTTTAGTTTTGTTTTTATTTCCCTTTTGATTCAAATCGGAAGTCTTTTTATTAAATCTTTTTCCACGACATCTCGTATTACGATGGTTATTTCGCGATAGCGCTTTATCAAACTTTTTTTATGTTTCCTCAATCGTTGCTATCATCGAATCTTCGTTTGTTGTTATAACCATCTCTTTTTCTGTCATTACTGTCTTTATTATTAGCATTATATTGTGATTTTTCATACCTTTGACGGTGTCTTGGCTGTCGCTCACGCTATTTCTCGGGACAATTTGCTGCTTTATGGTCGATAAACTGCTTGCGCACAAAGCATTTTCTGAGTCCAGTACCCGAGCATGGACAAGTTGATAACATATGGCTAAAGTCATTACATTCGTAGCACCTTACATTTCCCATCTTTCTGGTAGCTACCATCGCAGTCGCTGTAGATGTTGATGCGGTCCCCTATGTTTGAATGCTCTCTAACTGCATAAGATACAATTTTTGTTTATCATAAGCAAGAGGTTCTCCTTTCATACTTTCAGCCATAAAATTGATGTTTATAATTTGTGGCACCGTGCTAACAACTGCCGTGAAACACGCATCTCTCTTTTCTGTCCCCTGATAGTGGTTAAATATCAGACAAATTATTATGTAATCTTATGAATTCTTCAAAACTGTTTATGAATACAGTCGCTTTTTCTTTTACTTTGTATCTGATTGCATATAATTGAGCCCGTATCGTAGTCGAATTTAGATTCTTTTCACTACGTTTAATTTCTTTGATTTTATTTAACAAATCAACTAGATCATTAATTTCCATTAGTTACGCGTGATAATGTTGATCGATTCCATTTATAATTATATTACGAACTTTAAATTTATGTCTTTCAATTATCGATTCAGATACATTTCCAGTCACTGTTATTGTTTGATCAATGATGTAAAGTAAATCGATGGCTCTCAAATCCGATTTAAGAAAATCCAAAAAGTATTCATATTTCGTTTGAGTATTTAATTTGTAATCCCGTTTTACAGTCACTTCTTTGTTTGAAAATTCATTACGGATTGTGGCTGTTAATTCTCGCGATACATCACTTAAAGAACTGTCTATTTTACTATTATTCGAGTTTAATTTATTAATTTCTGATTGTATCATTTGCGAAATTTCACTTTTATTCAAAACATTTTCTCTCGAATCGCGTTTTTCACTTGAATTATTAATTATAGATTGATCATTTATCGTCTTCATAACTTCCTTAAATTTATTTGCAAAAACAATCTCTCTCTCCCTCTCTCCGACATCCAACCCATATGCCTGTTTACACGCAGAATGTCTTGTTTCAATCCGTTTATCCTTTTATCCATGTTTGTCATTCTTATTTTGATGTCTTTTAATTCTTGCAGAATTTTTCTCAGTACTTCAGTCTCTCTTTCTATCTCAATTCTCTATTATTTTCTGTCTCCGTGTCAGTCTTTGATCCGTCTTCGCCACTCTCTCTCTCTCTGTCTCCTTCAGAGGTTTCAACCTGTATGATTGCCCCTCTACAATATGGTATGAATAATGCTTCGTTCTTTTTTTCAATCTCTTTCATAGCTTTTCTAATTAACCGTTGTTCATCGTCAGACATCAACTTTAGTTCTGTTAATTTAACGAGAAAAAAAACTGTTAATTAATATTTTATACATAAAAATGTGAATCAATAAGGTGATTACAAACAATGATGATCACTTTTTTAAAATGAGTTCCTGCACACAAGTATCATCACTTGTTTTGCTGAGAGTTTAAACATACACAAATGATATGATTAACTTGACTCGGTCACGAAAACAACCAGACTGTCCTTTAATTTCACCGTCACAATTTTATCTTTGTGGAGGTCTTTGAAACCATGGATTTCTTCCTGGGTCTTCAGGATCAGTTCCAGATTTATTAGATCTGTATAAATACATAAATAAAAGCTAATCTTTAAATTTGTATAATACGCGCTTTGTTACTATATTAAAAACGTCCAATTGATTTATATTTTCGTACAGTCTCTTTTTCTCCTTATACATATGATATTCACATACGATATTCACATACATTTATTATTTACTTGCACAAGATTTGTTTTATTTTCGAATTACAAAATATGTATTTATTTACATTTATTGTCGCTCAATCACGTATTGAAAAATGTATGTGTATATTCAGATACACGTGCACACATACATGCATACACGCATACTGTCATGTAATCTGTTGCATATTTTGTTTATCAGAAAATGTGTATTTAAAATTATAAATAACAGCGTTGTTATTTTAGTCATTCCGTCTTTTCTTTACACGGTCACCGATATGTGTAATATATATATATCTGCTTGGGGGTTTATGACGCCCGCCATAAGAAATTTGGATCTTCTATCTGCTTCCCATCACATTATAAAGTATACGTATCTTTCCTCTCTTTCTTCGACGGCAAAAACCTCTATTCCCAAGTTTATTATTATATATATATATTATATATATATATATATATTTTTTTTTTTTTCGAAAAATTCTAGCCGCGTGTTTTATTAAATATATGTAAATATATAAAATTATGCATAAAGAAAATAGAAAACATGGATAAAATAACATTATCAATGTATCGCAAAAAGGAACCAACAAAAAAATAGTCTTATGATGAAAAATAAAAAAAAAGAAAAAAATCCCGGTATAACATAAGAATTCCCGTAATTAGCAGATATCCCGGAGTAATTTAAAAATTCCCGAAACACTGAAGAAATTCCAAAATTAGTGCAGTATTTCCAGGATACTATAAAGTCTCGAAATATTCAAGAAATCCCGTAATTAGTGGAGATCTGCCGGAATACATCAAATTTTCCCGGAATTCCTAAGAAATTCCGTAATTAGTGTAAATATCCCAGATTACCTAGGTAATTCTTGAAATATACAAGAAATTTTTCTAATAAATTTGTAATAAGTGCAAATATCCCGGAATTATATAAAAATTTCCGAATTTTCAAAGATAACCCGTAAGTAATCATTCCAAATATCCAGGTATACTATAAAAATTCGCGAAATACCTAAGAAATTTCGTAATTAGTGCAGATATCCTGGAATACCATACAAATTTCCAAGATATCTCGTAATTAGTGCAGATATCCCAGATTACCTTAAAAATTCCCAAAGTACCCACGAAATCCTGTAATTAGTGCAAATATCTCGGAGTACCATAAAAATTATTTACAGTAGAGGGGGTAATTTACAGAAATCATCGTTATAGGTATTGTATTTTAATACAGCGTAGATTTGTGAATATACTATTTAATGTTTGATATTAATTGTCATAAATAGTATACGACCTTTCTGCGTATGTGATTATTTAATCCAACTGTCAAAAATACAATTTTTTTTTATAATTTTATTCCTATTCTGCTGTTTGAAACCTGTTTTATGGCAAATTATACAAATTTGCTGCTATTCTAGAAAGTGCTCACTAGCATTATTGCACATTCCCTTAACAACTGAAGCAATTATGTCTTACGTAATCCACAGTATGGGGCCTGCTGTAAGTGCGCGTGTACAAATCTACAGTATTTCTGCTGGAACTGCAATTGCTTAGTTTAACTCCCAATAATGCAATATCTTTTTAATTAGTTACAATTTAGCTGTTTAATACCTGTGCACTGGCGGTTCAGTAGGAATATAGTAGACGTTAGAACCAAACAAATAATGGTTGAGCGCAATTTTGCAATTTTGTGCTATCAGGGATATTATGAATAATAATAAGTTATTTTCTATTAATACATGTAGGTAGTTAATACTTATTACTATCTAAACAAATATAATTATAACATTCACTGTCAATCATAGCACTAGCTTTTAGCAATTAATAGATTCTAGTATACCTAGTTACGAACCGATCAACCGAGTTTTGTTCTACCTCACGTGTTCTGGCATTCAACGCACTCGGAAAACTGCATGTTTATAAAATGTAAACCTTTCGTTTAATATATGCTAGATTAGCAAATTGTAAAGGGTAGCAGCGAGCGTCTTTTAAAACATAACCGAATCAGTTTTGTCCGAGCTCTCGAGCATAGTACATCGATCTTGTAATTCTTAGTAAGTATTACTAAATTAGTTTCTGGTAGGACGCACCTGTTCATCAGTGCATATTTATGAAATAATATCGTTTTAACCCATCAAATCCGGGAAGAGCAACAGTTTTATATGATATTTGAGGCTTATTTTCTGCAGTGACAAAATGAATAAAAAATTTCCAAAAATATACTTTCTACCTTTTTTGAGTTGGCTTTTTCGATTTGTGCTATCAGAAAAAATTGAAAAGTTTTTTGGGTTTTTATTTTTTGTCAATTTTTTCACATTAATAAAGTTGTTGAATCGATGCCAAAGCACTACCTAAAGTGCACAAAACAAAGAAACTATTACTAGAAATTTTTTTATATTGTTTTGAATTAACTTAACTTCTTTATTTTACCAATATGTACAAAAAATGAACATTATTTGGTAAATTATGGACATTTTTAAGAACATTCAATTCTCTAATGGTACAATCGTCCCATAAATACATATACATGAGTTTTTGAGGTCACTGATCAAGAAAATTTGTTGTTTTCGTCCGTTAGCCGTTTTATATAACGAAAACAACAAATTTTCTTGCGTAAACTCCCCATGTAATAAACAGTATCGCATGATATTCAGTCATTTCATGAAATGTAGTCGTAGTAAAAGATTCTCTATTTTGAATTAAGAAAATCTAACCTTAAATGCATGATCAGTGACCTCAAAAACTTCCCTACATACATTTTCTCGTAATTTTGAAGCATTATGTACTATTCGTTCGGCCATATTGGATCCGTAATCTTGAATTTTCAAAATCTGATTTCAAATTTATGAACAGTGAGCTGTAAAATCCATGTATATGTATTTTCGTTAGAGAAATGAGGTTCATTTTTTGTACACATTGATCAAATAAATAGGTTAGACTAATTCAAAGCTAGATAAAAAAATTCTAATAATAGTTTTGAAAATTTGTGCACTATTGGTTGTAGTTTGGCATTTATTAAACAACTTTATTAATACAAAAAAATTCACAAAAAATGAAACGCAAAAAATTTTTCAAATTTTTTATTTAAAATGCATCATATTGGTGTTTGGAGTTATAATTATGCAATTCTGATTGTACCAATTAAAAGAGCGGCCTCAAAAATAGTAGAAAATGTATGTTTGGAACTTATTATCTATTTATTCACTGCAGAAAGTACGCCTCAAACATCATATGAAAATGTGTCTCTTCCCGGAGAAGAAGTTCCGAAGAAGAAGAAGAACCTTCAAGGTTAATGTTAAGCATTCGATATAGCGACCAGTAGTAAGTACAATGTTTTAGATCGTAAGTCTTAGAAAAAAACTTGGAATAAGTTATAATTTAATGTATTTGTTTTTTATTAATAAATCTATAACCAGAAGAGAATGCTGAAGTCATCGAAATGACAACATCTAATTAAAAGTATGGTGTATTCCACAAGATTAAATAATATTCTCTTAAGGGGAGTCGGTACACAAAGTTTAAGAAAAACGTCACCTCGAGTGGTGGCGCTGGAGTCAGATGGGATAATGTTATAGAAACTACCAATAATTGTAAATTATAAAAATACGAAGCTCTCAATGCATAAATATTGAGCTGAGCGCCATAGCCATTCATACGGGGAACATTTTTTAGTCGGATATGGATCCGAAAAATTATTATTGAAGTCGTAAAGTGAGAAGTACGACTTGACAGGTACGAAACCTGTGTTCTGTTATCGACGCCATTGCGGAATGCTTGGTTGCGCAATTACATCAGCTGCCTAGAGATGGCGCTCGTTTATTTGATTTGCGTCAAAAATATTATTATGTATTCGATCAAATGAAATAATATACTTTTTTTACTTCTCTATAAAAGACTTCTCTATACTTATGTGGCATATATAAATATATATGTATACACTGCGTCTCGTATAAAAATAAAATATACTTTTCACTCTAATCAGCTATAATGTGCATTTGATCCCTGTAGACTCACTTTATTCCCCGTAAACCCACTTTATTCAACATACACTAACTCTATTACTTATTTTGACTTCTTCCTACAAATACTAAATTAAATGTACCAAAAAATCTTACAAAAAAGTATAGGAATTTGAAAAGTGTATAACTTATTATAAATTAATTATTGTTGAATAAAGAGGTCAGTTAAATTATCAGGGTGAAAATTTGTATATGCAGTTCGGGAGTAAAAGGCAATTCTCTTGGATGAATTACTGCTCTCGCTACAGCTCGGGCAACAACTTTTATAAATGCTTATTTTACATCCTTAGTGGACATATAACTATTATTTTGTATAGAAATAAAGCTACCCGTTTACAGCAATATATATAATTAACTAAATAAACAAATAAATATACCTAAAATTAAATTAAAAATCTTTTAACCTTCAGAGGGCCGGAAAACCACTGTAGTGGGTCTACCCATGATGGGCACTTTGTCAATGACCAATCCATGATATAAGATACCTTTTTTACCATTTTTCTATGGAGGATATGCTATCCCAAATCCCGACCCTCTAAATCGTATATAATTAGACATTTTATGAATATATTAATTATGTATTAAAATATTTTGTACGCGTGTACACAAAAGTACAAAAGAAAAACACAATTACTGGAAAGCAAAGCAGCGAACTCACGTAAAACTATAAAAACAAATAAAAAAAACGTATTTAAAAATATATGCTCAAAATACAAATACATTTTTCTTTAAAAACTTTTTATGCATACATAATTTTATACAACGTTTAACGTAGTATACTTTCATACTAACACTATACATAAAAGAAAAAGAATATTAGTACAACTATAAAAAACTACAAAATTATTCTACTGTAAGTTGTATGAAAAGATAGAAGGCATGCGTATTTTTGAAAGAGCTCTGGCACATTTTAGTTGCAGAATTTTGCAACCATATAAATAAATTATATTAGAAAATATAATTATTTCTTTCATTTTTTTTATTTAACATCGCACTTTTTAGCTTCTATTATAGTGCTAATAATCGACGGTGATATGCGACGTATTTTTTGTAAAGAAAGCACTTGTCCAAAATATACATTTTGGTAATTATAATAGTGCGAATGCCACTCTTTAAACATTAAGGGTCTGTAATTCTCAACTAGTTACCTACCGAGCCATATGAGACAATTATATTTAATTAACTAATACATATTCTGAAAATAAAGTAAACGAAAATAGCATTGGAAGGGAATTTTCGCATAGTGGATTTAGGTTATAAAATTTCCTTCCAATCATTGTCGTTAATTATTGCCCATACATACTTAGCTCTTGGCAAATCAATACGGAGGGCAATGATGTCTTGATTTTTCATTTATTCAAGTATTTCATGATTAATTGACAAAACATGCGTGCCATTACTCATTCGACAAAAATTGACTATTACATCCCGCTAAGTATATTACTGTTTAAATACAGCTCGAAAGCAGAAGTTCATGCAAAAAATATTACAGAAGATAAAATTAAAAAGAATTTTTATACAAAGTGCAATTTTATTTTTGCACAACAATTTTCAATATTGCTAAATAAAGCAAACATTGGAATATATATTGTATAGGTAGATATACACCATACAAATTACATTGTATTTCAAATTGCATTTCAATAAAAATCTAAAAAAAATAGAGATCAAACCATGCAATAGAATACACACAAACACTTCACTAAATGACAGTAAACTCATCACCTAGCAGCAAATGCGTCAGACAGCCTTCCTAGACATCGAACACGTTAGGATGTTGGCATTTGGATACGCTCCTTAACACACACAGCTCACAGATAGATCTGTAGATAAATCCAGTAATATAAGTATTTATATATACTATAAAGGGAGTAGGAAAGGACTGTATAATACAACTGTATAATATAATTAATGGCAGCTGAAAGTGGGAAATGTGATTGGGAAGATTTGAAGTTATGATTTCGTTAACATAACCAGTTAATTCAATTAATAACATACGCAAGCCCCAAGCAAAAGTATATTACCTGAAATCAAAACAGCGCATCATCTTCAGCAATGGAACTATTGACTTCAAGAAAAGAGAGACTAAAACTTGTATCGCTCCATTGCCATAATCCATTGAAATGTAGAATTGTAGAATATACCTGATTTGATATACGTTGTAACAGTTGTTTGGTACACTTCTTGGAATGTTCTGAAAGTATATCTAAAATTAGTATCTTTTCGGACAGCACATTAATGGCAAATGGATTGTCGTCACTTCCTCAAGTAAAAGCACTAACTAAATATCTTAATAAGCTATAAACATTATAATTTACTATTACCTAATCTCCTGAGCTTCTTCTTTTTGTTGTACTTTAGCTACCAGAACCAACTATCCAAGTATTTCTTGTAGATCTAGGTGCTTGTGATTATTTATTCTCAATCCAATATTACCCGAAGCTTTCACTAAATAACATAGGTTTCCCCTCTTCCTTTAATGGGCACTTATTAATAAAAAAATGTTTTCATGATTAAAATATGTTACAATTTTTATAATTATTAAGATATTTAAATAAATGTTACCAACTTTAGGAATTGGTGAGCTTAAAACACCTTTGGCCATATGCTTGGAATAAGGATTGCTTACAGTGATGATGCCCTTCAAACTGTTTTGAGCTTGGTTTATGCTATGTGCTATCAAACAGAGACCATGTTCTTGTCAGCTTCTTGTCGTACATTCAAATAAAAATTAACTATTGCCTTTTGCTTGACTCGTACATATCGTTCCTCGAGAGAGTAACTGACGAGAAGTTGCAGATCGTTGAAATATTCAGTTGATCTTTCTTAAACCAACAGCAAGCTCTTTTTTCCTACATCTGTCGTTGGATTTGTACGACAAGCAACCATAAAAAAGTCAGGATGACATCTACGATTCCTTTTCACCTTCTCCAAATAAAGATAAAGAGTACAGACAATTTATAAACGCTCACTTCTTCCAAATATAGGTTATGTTTGTCCCGGCGACCGGCGTACGTTGCATACTGTATGTTCCTGACCATAGAGAGGCAATTAATATATAATTAATTTTTAATCAGAATAATTCAGAAAACTTAAATTAATTAAAAATTTGACCCAATATATTAATGTTGAATACTTTATACTTCGATATAAAACTATAACCAAACAAAATGCATGTCAACAGAGAGTACTGAACTGACAGTAGCAGTATAAGATAGCGCCCTCTCGCTGCCACATCTAAACTAAATGTCCTGCCAATCGTTGGGGGCTCTGTTCGCGTTATTTGACCGGTTGGCACGCAACGCTGTCTTTCTATCTCACACATCTCCCATATCGCTATCTCTTTTCGCTTTCTATAGACATATATATACATAGAAAGACGAAAAAAGGGAAGAAGCAAAAATCGAGAAAAGAATTCGACCGAAACTTGTTGTACAGTGAGGGTTAGCAATAAGGAAAGTAATGCGTGGCCAATAGCACAAAATAAATAAGTAATATTGAAGTGGTTAAAAAGTAAAAATCAGGGAGGGCTAGTTAGCTGTATATAATGGCTCTCGCGCCTATAATTGTGTCAGGCGCTATCGCGCCTTTTGACCTATATTTTAGGATATGAATCGCGTTTTTATATTAAAACAAACAAAAAAACTGTAAATAAAAATATAAATCGAGTAGAAAATAATCGTTCGTTGGAGCTACCGAGAAGGTGATTTCGCAGGGCGATTTTACCATTCCAAACAGATGAAACGAAAAAATCGACGCAGCTCGCGTTCAGTACCCTACGGGCGGGGATTCGCACGAAAGCGCGAGCGTGATCCCCTCCCGTAGACTCCCAAACGGGAAACTTGATTTTTGTCTAAAGCAGAAGATTTTGTTATCATTTATTATGATTCTTCAAGATTTTCCTCAAGTCGTTTTCCAATTACTAATAGTTGTATTCACTAGTATTTTATAACCTATATTTTAGGATATGAATCGCGTTTTTATATTAAAACAAACAAAAAAACTGTAAATAAAAATATAAATCGAGTAGAAAATAATCGTTCGTTGGAGCTACCGAGAAGGTGATTTCGCAGGGCGATTTTACCATTCCAAACAGATGAAACGAAATAATCGACGCAGCTCGCGTTCCGTACACTACGGGCGGGGATTCGCAGGAAAGCGCGAGCGTGATCCCCTCCCGTAGACTTCCAAACGGGAAACTTGATTTTTGTCTAAAGCAGAAGAGTTTTGTTAGCATTTATAATGATTCTTCAAGATTTTCCTCAAGTCGTTTACCAATTACTAATAGTTGTATTCACTAGTATTTTATAACCTATAATTTAGGATATGAATCTCGTTTTTATATTAAAACAAACAAAAAAACTGTAAATAAAAATCTAAATAGAGTAGAAAATAATCGTTCGTTGGATCTACGGAGAAGGTGATTTCGTAGGGCGATTTTACCATTCCAAACAGATGAAACGAAATAATCGACGCAGCTCGCGTTCAGTACCCTACGGGCGAGGATTCGCACGAAAGCGCGAGCGTGATCCCCTCCCGTAGACTCCCAAACGGGAAACTTGATTTTTGTCTAAAGCAGAAGAGTTTTGTTAGCATTCATAATGATTCTTCAAGATTTTCCTCAAGTCTTTTCCCAATTACTAATAGTTGTATTCACTAGTATTTTATAACCTATATTTTAGGATATGAATCGCGTTTTTAAATTTAAACAAATAAAAAAACTGTAAATAAAAATATAAATAGAGTAGAAAATAATTGTTTGTTGGAGCTACGGAGAAGGTGATTTCGCAAGGCGATTTTACCATTCCAAACTGATGCACCCAGATCTACAAGAAATACTTGGATAGTTGGTTCTGGTAGCTAAAGTACAACAAAAAGAAGAAGCTCAGGAGATTAGGTAATAGTAAATTATAATGTTTATAACTTATTAAGATATTTAGTTAGTGCTTTTACTTGAGGAAGTGATGACAATCCATTTGCCATTAATGTGCTGTCCGAAAAGATACTAATTTTAGATATACTTTCAGAACATTCCAAGAAATGTACCAAACAACTGTTACAACGTATATTAAATCAGGTATATTCTACGATTCTACATTTCAATGGATTATGGCAATGGAGCGATACAAGTTTTATTCTCTCTATTCTTGAAGTCAATGGTTCCATTGCTGAAGATGATGCGCTGTTTTGATTTCAGGTAATAAACTTTTGCTTGGGGCTTGCGTATGTTATTAATTGAATTAACTGGTTATGTTAACGAAATCATAACTTCAAATCTTCCCAATCACATATTACTTACACAAATACTTATATTACTGGATTTATCTACAGATCTATCTGTGAGCTGTGTGTGCTAAGGAGCGTATTCAAATGCCAACGTCCTAACGTGTTCGATGTCTAGGAAGGCTGTCTGACGCAGTTGCTGCTAGGTGATGAGTTTACTGTCCAGCCCAATATAACGCAATGAAGAGTCGGTGTTCTTCATGGTCATCTAATCGGGAGCTCGCCAAAATTTACATGTCCTATCCGAAAGGCCAAAGGTGGTATTTTGTGCTTTACAAGCATATATTTGTTAAAATAAATATATAAATATTGTTATACTAACAATATTTGTATGGGGTTTGCAAATTGCAAATATACATATATACATAAATTATATTTTCTTAGTCATGTCTTTTACGTTTTAATTATACATTTACAATGTCATTATCACAAGATAGACCTTTTGTATACTTTTTTTGCATTAAGTGAAAATCATTGAATTCAGAATTTATTGTATTGTAATCTAGTTGGTCTCTTATGATAGAAAATTTCATTAGATTGAATCCGTACAAAGCCAATTTTTATGAAAGTTGAAGTAGAATGAATTGGGCTTAAAAAATTATAACTATTTACAAGATTGTACCCGCATCAATTTGGCGCCATCTTATTTAAGTTCACTGATTCAACATTAATTTTTGTCTACAAAAAAAACTATTTACCTTTCATACCCTGCTAGACAATACTTTTCGAAGCAAAATTGTTTGTAATTCTACTTGTTAAAATTCTGTTTTATTCTGATGGAATCAGATGAAATTCTCTATCGTAAGAGACCAAGTAGATTGCAGTACAATTAATATTTAATTAATGATCTTTACTCACTACAAAAAGAATAAAAAAGGTCTAGTTTGTGATATTCACATTTTGAAAATATAATTAAACAAATTAAAATTTGACTGATAAAATACAATTTAACTATATGTATATTTGCTATTCGCAATTCACAAACAAATATATCATATGTAACGGGGTACAATCTTTCGCGTCGGTAGGGGTAAAGGGATCGGTTGCTACGGCACTGCCTAGTTATACTCCCTAGGCGGTGCTCCGAGAGTGCGCGGCGGATTCAAATCAGTGAACCCCGCGCACGACCTACCGTTGCGATGTCCGTTAACAACCGCGAGATCACTTGCCAATCTCGCGTCTTTGTACAGCTAAACCGTCGTGAGATGAAAAGGACCGCGAAGAAAAGTGATAAATTCGCGGTAAGTTTACCTCGGCCGCTCCTGAAACGGAGAGGGCGGTATTCGGGATAACGGGAATAACGTACGCCGGTAATCAATAATCAAACTCGTACTCGGATATTGATTACATATGAATTTTATTCAAGTTAAAGAAATATAAATACAGTTTAACATAAAACAAAGATTTAACAAAAGCCGTATATAGGCCGCGTGAGGTCTCGCGACGAGGTGTAACCGCCGGGGTTACTCGTACTTTCTCTCTTTCTAGCACGCGTACGCGGTCGCCCGTTAGCTTCCTCGCCGTCGACGCGCGCGGACGAGATCCGTCGATTCCTAATTTAGTTATAGCCGTAAAGACAGAGTCTTAAAGACTCTATCTTTACGGCTTCGGCGGCTCGCGAGTGGTGCACCACGTACCTTATCTCCCCGTCGATGCGCTTGGCTTCGCCTGTTTCCCTACTCTCCGTCGGGCTCTCGCGCGCGGCAACTTCGCCGTCCTCGCAGGTTCCTGGGAGTCTCTGGAGCTGTGCACTCGACACCAGCACACTCACTCCACAAAATCACTCGTTCTTTACGGCACGAAACCCAGAACCTGAGCAAGAATCCGCGATAACGATTCTTGTCCTCTTGCCACGAATTAGCAAGGAAAACGTTACCGGCGACGTGTCTATCTATGATGACTCGCATAAACTCTCCATCTACTCTCCTCAGTCAGCTTGCGCGTCGGACCATTATTAGTCCTTACGCGGCTTACGCGCGGGCTTTCCCGATCACCTACGAGCTTTTCCGATCGTCACTCGCGCTCGTTATAAGGTATAGTTTCATACGCATAAGAGTATGTAGCTTACCTTTACACCCCCTACCAGATTCCACGTACACTGGACGTGTGTATCTGAGATTCGCGGGTGCAGGATCGGGATAGGGCTCGGATGCCCAAGCTTTGGCCACGAAACTTCTGAGATCTAGTCGTCCAGAGCGAGCTAGGGGCTCTCAATTTGCTCGTTCCGTGGCAGAGGAGAGTTTAATCCAAAAGGAGCCTTCAGAGATGGGTGTCGGCTGCTAGCCTTGGTACTGTTTGGGTATTCCCTTATTTCGGGTTCTTCCTTGGACGACCCCTACCACGCTTCCGTTCTGTTTCACTAACGCTAGTGCGCGGTTCTATGGCCCTGTTTGTCGGACGGACGACCACCCTAGCGGTTTTCCGCGGACGACCCCTTCCCTTTTTCGTCGGAACGCTCGCTGTGGGCCTCGGCTCCCCGCTGGGAGCGGCCGGAGAGTACATTTTTCGCTCGAGGTGTCTTCGCTCGCAGGAGGCGGGTCGCTCGTCGCCTCTTCGTCCATCGTCGGTTGGGCGACGTCGTCAACTTCGGCCAGAGGCATTCCGTTGTCGGGCACGTAGGGCTCGAGATGTTCGGCGTGTATCATCTCCTCGTCGCCTTGCCCGTCCTGAATAAGGTACGTGTGTAAACCTTTTGTCTGGACAACCACGTATGGGCCTACATACTTTGGTGCCAACTTAGAGGTTGTCTTGTCAGCGCTGGAAGACTGGACTCTGTTCTTTTTCCAAACAAGATCGCCTATCTCAAAGTTTTCGTCTCGACGCCCGGCGTTGAAATATACGGCTTGTCTCGCTTGAGCTGCGGCGGCATTCTCGGAGGCCACTTTGTGCAACTCGGTTTGCCTGGACAGTCTCTCAGACCAGTCCTGGAGCCGCTGCTGATCAAACCGTTCTTGTGCGAGCTCTTCTTGCTCTCGCCGGTCCGTGCTAGCTGGCTCTGGCTGTCGACCGTAGTTCAACATTGCCGGGCTCCACCCTGTCGAGCTTTGAACCGCTGTGTTTATCGCAAACACTAATTCCGGTAGCTTTTCGTCCCAGCTGGTATGCTTTTCCTTGATGTACGAAGCTACCATTGTCTTAAGCGTGCGGTTCGACCTTTCTACGGGGTTTGCTCGAGGGTGGTAAGGAGGTGTCGTCGTATGGTACACTCCCTTCTCTTTGAGATAGTCGTCGACCATCTTGTTTTTGAACTCGGTCCCATTACCGGAGTGAAATACTTCCGGCGTGCCGAAACGCATGAGGACACGCTCGTGTAACTCCTTTACTATGGTCTTTGCGTTTGCTTTTCTAATTGGGACCGCTTCAATCCAGCCATTAGACCTCTAGGCGGTTGCTGCTCTATCTTACACTGCTGGCAGATTTGACATTTCCGCACGTAGTCACCTACCTCCGCGTAGTATCGGGGCCAACAGTATAATCTGGCAACCCGTGCGAAAGTCTTTTCACGACCTAAGTGGCCAGCAGTTGAATCGTCGTGACATTCTCTTAGAATCGACGGGCGATTCTCTTGAGGCACTACCATCTTCCATGCCTCAGGGTCTTCCATAACGTCCTCTAAGGTGGGGTCAGGCCGGTAAGTATATAGATTTCCCCCTACTACTTTCCATTCGGGGAATTCCCGTGGTCTCTCTGATACATCCTTTACCCATGCGAGGTACCACGGGTCAACAGTAGTGTCGCTCCAAGAGACCGAGGCTATCGTCGGCTCTCCTTCTTCATACATTCTGGAGAGCGCGTCTGGAACATGATTAAGCGCACCTTTCTTGTGCTCAATCGTGAAGGTGTGCGCTTGGAATTCGAGAGCCCATCTTGCGAGACGACTCGTTGGGTTGCGCATATTGCAGAGCCAACGCAAACTGTTGTGGTCGAAACTCGTAACCTTCTATATACTGCCTGAACTTCTTTATTGCCCAGACAACGGCTAAACATTCTCGTTCGGTGACACTGTAATTCCTCTCGTCTGGGGACAAGATCCGACTTGCGTACTCCAAAACTCTTTCGTCTCCATCCACGAGTTGGAGTAGCACAGCCCCTATACCGGTGTCACTGGCGTCTGTCTGCAGTATGTACTGCCCATTTGGGACAGGACGCTGCAGAATCGGTGCTGTCATTAAGACGGCCTTGAGCTGTTGGAAGGCTTGCTCTTGCTCATCAAGCCACTCATACCGCTGGTTCTTCTTGGTTAAACGCGTCAAGGGTTCTGCGATTGTCGCGTAATCCGGCATAAATCGCCTATGCCAAGAAGCCATACCGAGGAAACGGCGAAGCTGTTTAATATTCTTCGGAGCCGGATACTCTTTTATCGGCTCTATCTTGGCGGGATCGGGACGTACTCCGTCCCGGTTTACCAGTACGCCAGGATACTTAACCTCTGACTTACAAAAAACGCACTTATCCCGGTTTATTGAAAGTCCAGCTTCTGCCAGTCTTTTAAGGACTTCCTCTAGGTAACGCTTATGATCCTCGAATGTCTCCGACACGACGATAATATCATCAAGGTAAGCATAAGCGTGCGGCGCCAGGTCTGGTCCTACGACTTGGTCTATCATTCGTTGAAAGGTCGCTCCCGCGTATGCCAATCCGTACGGCATCCTCGTGAACTGGAACAGTCCCAATCCAGGAACTGTGAAAGCAGTAATAGGGCGCGACTCGACTTGCAACGGTATCTGATGATAGGCGCAATTCATGTCGAGAGTGGAGATATAGCGAGCCTTTCTTAGTTTGCGCAGTATATCATGCATGAAAGGCAAAGGATATGCATCTGGTTTTGTTAAAGCGTTGACTTTCCTGAAGTTGATACAAAACTGTCTAGAATTGTCATCCTTTCTCGCCATCACCACCGGGCTGGACCATCCGCCGGTCGAGGGCTCAAAGACCCCGGAGTCAAGCATCTCCTTCACTTGGCGGTGCATTTCTTCTTAGATTTTGTCCGAGACCGGGTAGTACCACTGCTTGATCGGCTTGGCTGATCCGACGTCGATTGTGTGCTCGACGTCATGAGGTCGACCGATCTTTGGCATGGTGTTGGATGGAACTCGGTCCAACAGCTGACGCAATTCCTCGCGTTGACTGTCGGTTGCGTCAGCAACCCCTGCTGACGATAAGGAAGCCGTACCCGGAGGAACAGCTGATCAGCGTCTGGGTCTAGAACTGCACGAAATGCACGTACGAAATTGACTCCTACGTAACATTCGGCGTCCAGATTTGGCATAATGGCAACCCTGAGCTTCTTGGTCTCACCACCGATGGTGAAAGGCAACATTACGTGCCCACTCAGTGGTTGTGCATGTCCATCAGCCAATTTCACTCTCCCCGCGTTTTCGGTAGAGAGTGATTTTCCCAGGGCGGTAGCGATTGTGAGGCCATTAGACCCCATTACCGTCGTCAAAGCTCCTGGATCGTACAGGGCTCTGATCCGGAAATCGCCTATTTCCGCTTGGAGCCACCAGCGCGTCTCGTCCTCTGGACGGTAACTCCGGTGTGGCTCCTGCTGACCTTGAGGACTAGAATCTTGGGAATCGATTCCCTTTCTGTGCTCCTCTGGCTTCAACGAGTCTATCCCGCCGCGGATGAGCTCCGCGCGGTCTCGTTCATTCCGTGGGCCCGAGGTTCTGGGCATCTCGGGGACTCTCTGGCCCTTGGGTTCGGCCCGAGTCCCGTTTAGCCGCTCCCGGAGGCGTTTCCCTTATTGCAGTCAGGGCAATGGCGGTGGAAATATGCAAGCTTACCGCACCCATAGCAGGAAATCGGTTTGCTCGGATCAAAGGGCGTCCTGCTTGGCCCTCCTTCCGCGCTCTTTCCGCCGCGGGGCTTCTCGTATTGGCCCCTCTGCTCTCCGGGCCGGTTCGGCGGTCTCTTTTTCTGAGCAAACCGTCGTCCACTCTTGGGACTTCCTGATTTGCTACTCCCGGCTGCGCTCCCGTTCTCATTTGGTAGCAACTTCTTCAGCTGGGTGAGAATCGCGTCCAGCTCCACCAGATTCTTGCCGGTGGTGGATTTATCGGATTCCACCGCTGCTACCTTTGCCTTCGGAGGAGCCTTCTCTGACTTCTTCTTGGCCTTATACGCGAACTCCGGCCGCACCAGCTCCCCTTCCATTGGAGGTGGTTTGTAGAGCTTTTCGCGCTCTTGCAGCCTCTCCGCTTTGCGGGCCAAGTCAAACAGCTGGTCGATCGTCTGCGCCTCGATTCGCTTGAACCGGCGCTGGATTCTCGGCAGCATGTTTCGGTAGAGGTGATCTACCTGGTTCCTCTCGCTAGGCTTGGGGACGAGCTCTTGTAGCATGCCTATCATGCAATTCATGTACTCACGTACCGGTTCGTCTTCGACCTGAGTACGTGAGGTGCATTCAAGGATCAGCTTCTCTTGGTAAGTTTCGCTGGCTCCGTACCAGCGTTTGATTGAGCACGTGAATTCGTCCCAATTCCTGCACTTTCCTTTGTTATTGCGGTACCACCTTGCGGCGTCTTCCACTAACAACTGCGAAAGAGAAGAAAGGACTTCATCCTGCGTCATGTTTGCTAGGACTCTGCAGTCGTCCACGCGCTCTAAGAAGCTGTTAATGCTCTCGCTTCCGTCCCCTGAGAACTTTATTCCCCACTTTCTCACGATCTCGCCTCGGTCGCGTGTGGGGTTAAATGAGCGCGAAGCCCAGGACGGTTGTTCTTGGACGCACGACGCTTGGGGCCTTAAGGGTGAACTTTCTTCACATGGGGGCCTTCCTGGTACCCAGATGTCTCCCCCCTCCCAAGCTCCGCCCAGGGTGGCGCTAGGAGCTGGTCCTGGCGTTTGGGGCTGTAGTCGTGCGTCCTCTTGCTGAACCGGTGATTCCTCTGGCCGGTAGCAGGTATACGCTCTTTGGGACGTCATATGGCTTACGGCATCGGTTAGCCTCGTTATCTGTGCCGCCATACTTTCCATTTGCACTTGTAGAGCTTTTGTCTTGGCAATTTGTTCTGCCAGACATGTGGAGAATAGCCGCGGCACATCAAATGGCGTTCTATCGGTCACTATTAGCGTTATCCAGTCAGATTGACTACCCCTGCGACTGGATTGGCTGCTAGACTGGCCCTCCTCTGGGGCTGTTAGCAGGTCCTCGCTAGGTAGTCGGGTCGTACGATTGAGATTTTCCTCAATCAGGTGCGTACCTCTCTCATCAGGTAACGCTCCTGGCGTTTTCTCTCCGACTCGGCGGATCACTTCTGTCCGCTGCTCGACCCGCCTTATCCGGTCATTGACGGTGTCAGTTTCTTGACTGAACTCGACGGCCGAATAATTTCCTAGCAGCCATTGCTGTAGACGTTCCGTCTTTTGATAGCGGGAACCATCAAGTCGAAGCTCCATCTGTTCTAGGTGAGCCACGATTTGTGCTGCGTTTTGGGTGTGGATCCACTCGTCCACCTGCACTATAATGTCCTCGTCTCGTTGGGCCAAACTGTCGGCGTTTCGGTCGGCCATTGCGCTTATTTAATTATCGCTCGCGGATAACTTCAAATAAACAAAAATCTCTATTTTTGGTGCACTGTGGCCTGGCGTGCGCAAGGTTATTCTATTTTAATTTGCGTGGCAGCAAAGAACAATTAAAATTATTGGGCCAAAAGTTGAAGGAATTATCTTTTCCCTAAGATATATAGCCACTCACTTGAATCTGCTATCCGCAAATACATTTCTAGCTTTTCGGACAGGTTCTCTTGAACTCTATTATCAGTCACTAGAGAACTATCAAAGAAAACCGAGGACAATTTGAATTTAAAATTAATAATATACAAGATTTTTCTTATCTACTCGTTAATTTAAATTGTTAACCTGGCTCGAGGTCTATCGCAACTAAATCTTCTTAAATTAGTGAATTGAAATAAATTAAGTAACTTAATCACAGACAAATTAATATCTTATCGTTATCTAAATTATTTAAACGGCACGCATGACCTCCTTACAATCGCATAAACATGGATTTGTTATCCTAATCTATAAATATTAGGACGTCGGGCCAGGTTATGTCCGTCCGAAAAGCTTCAATTCTACCAGGTTCAAGTTTGTAACCTTGCGCAGGCTTTACAATTCGCTTCGTTGAATTTTGAGTCAATTATTTACGAATAATTGTCTCAATCCGCCGAAAACGAGACGATTCGAAAGAGAGAGAGAGATGGAAATTAAACTAATTGAGTCGCAGGATCGACCTCACGTTGTGGTATTTGTCCGCAAATACCACGGCGGCTTTTCGGCTTTTACTACCCACTTGGTAGTAAAAGCTTTATTCTTGTTAAAAATTTCTTACTATTAAATAAATAAAGTTTTCGTAAGATTAATTATCACTTCTCTGTGAGAATTAATCCGGCGTAATCCCTAATCCACACGTATTTGGGCGCCAGTTGTAACGGGGTACAATCTTTCGCGTCGGTAGGCGTAAAGGGATCGGTTGCTACGGCACTGCCTAGTTATACTCCCTAGGCGGTGCTCCGAGAGTGCGCGGCGGATTCAAATCAGTGAACCCCGCGCACGACCTACCGTTGCGATGTCCGTTAACAACCGCGAGATCACTTGCCAATCTCGCGTCTTTGTACAGCTAAACCGTCGTGAGATGAAAAGGACCGCGAAGAAAAGTGATAAATTCGCGGTAAGTTTACCTCGGCCGCTCCTGAAACGGAGAGGGCGGTATTCGGGATAACGGGAATAACGTACGCCGGTAATCAATAATCAAACTCGTACTCGGATATTGATTACATATGAATTTTATTCAAGTTAAAGAAATATAAATACAGTTTAACATAAAACAAAGATTTAACAAAAGCCGTATATAGGCCGCGTGAGGTCTCGCGACGAGGTGTAACCGCCGGGGTTACTCGTACTTTCTCTCTTTCTAGCACGCGTACGCGGTCGCCCGTTAGCTTCCTCGCCGTCGCCGCGCGCGGACGAGATCCGTCGATTCCTAATTTAGTTATAGCCGTAAAGACAGAGTCTTTACGGCTTCGGCGGCTTGCGAGTGGTGCACCACGTACCTTATCTCCCCGTCGATGCGCTTGGCTTCGCCTGTTTCCCTACTCTTCGTCGGGCTCTCGCGCGCGGCAACTTCGCAGTCCTCGCAGGTTCCTGGGAGTCTCTGGAGCTGTGCGCTCGACACCAGCACACTCACTCCACAAAATCACTCGTTCTTTACGGCACGAAACCCAGAACCCGAGCAAGAATCCGCGATAACGATTCTTTTCCTCTTGCCACGAATTCGCAAGGAAAGCGTTACCGGCGACGTGTCTATCTATGATGACTCGCATAAACTCTCCATCTACTCTCCTCAGTCAGCTTGCGCGTCGGACCATTATTAGTCCTTACGCGCGGGCTTTCCCGATCACCTACGAGCTTTTCCGATCGTCACTCGCGCTCGTTATAAGGTATAGCTTCATACGCATAAGAGTATGTAGCTTACCTTTACACATATAATATTAGTTTATTATTATTATTATTATTACAGTTAGTTAATTTAAAAAAAACTTTCTAAAAAACAATATACCTGTGACTTTATCTCACATTTTTGCATTTTGTAGGTTGATTGTTTATTTATATTTTTAGCATGGCAGTTTCCAGGATCTATTAAATTGTAATTTTTAAATTTTTAAATACTGAAGAATTTCTTGTCAACATCAATCAGAACTGAGTATTATAAAATTATATAGTAAAATACTCAGGTTTTTTAATATTTATTACGCAGTATTGTTTGACATGGATAACAGGTTATACAAATTATTTTCTTGTCATTTAGTGAAGTGTTTGTGTGTATTCTATTGCATGGTTTGATCTCTATTTTTTTTAGATTTTTATTGAAATGCAATTTGAAATACAATGTAATTTGTATGGTGTATATCTACCTATACAATATATATTCCAATGTTTGCTTTATTTAGCAATATTGAAAATTGTTGTGCAAAAATAAAATTGCACTTTGTATAAAAATTCTTTTTAATTTTATCTTCTGTAATATTTTTTGCATGAACTTCTGCTTTCGAGCTGTGTTTAAACAGTAATATACTTAGCGGGATGTAATAGTCAATTTTTGTCGAATGAGTAATGGCACGCATGTTTTGTCAATTAATCATGAAATACTTGAATAAATGAAAAATCAAGACATCATTGCCCTCCGTATTGATTTGCCAAGAGCTAAGTATGTATGGGCAATAATTAACGACAATGATTGGAAGGAAATTTTATAACCTAAATCCACTATGCGAAAATTTCCTTCCAATGCTATTTTCGTTTACTTTATTTTCAGAATATGTATTAGTTAATTAAATATAATTGTCTCATATGGCTCGGTAGGTAACTAGTTGAGAATTACAGACCCTTAATGTTTAAAGAGTGGCATTCGCACTATTATAATTACCAAAATGTATATTTTGGACAAGTGCTTTCTTTACAAAAAATACGTCGCATATCACCATCGATTATTAGCACTATAATAGAAGCTAAAAAGTGCGATGTTAAATAAAAAAATGAAAGAAATAATTATATTTTCTAATATAATTTATTTATATGGTTGCAAAATTCTGCAATTAAAATGTGCCAGAGCTCTTTCAAAAATACGCATGCCTTCTATCTTTTCATACAACTTACAGTAGAATAATTTTGTAGTTTTTTATAGTTGTACTAATATTCTTTTTCTTTTATGTATAGTGTTAGTATGAAAGTATACTACGTTAAACGTTGTATAAAATTATGTATGCATAAAAAGTTTTTAAAGAAAAATGTATTTGTATTTTGAGCATATATTTTTAAATACGTTTTTTTTATTTGTTTTTATAGTTTTACGTGAGTTCGCTGCTTTGCTTTCCAGTAATTGTGTATTTCTTTTGTACTTTTGTGTACACGCGTACAAAATATTTTAATACATAATTAATATATTCATAAAATGTCTAATTATATACGATTTAGAGGGTCGGGATTTGGGATAGCATATCCTCCATAGAAAAATGGTAAAAAAGGTATCTTATATCATGGATTGGTCATTGACAAAGTGCCCATCATGGGTAGACCCACTACAGTGGTTTTCCGGCCCTCTGAAGGTTAAAAGATTTTTAATTTAATTTTAGGTATATTTATTTGTTTATTTAGTTAATTATATATATTGCTGTAAACGGGTAGCTTTATTTCTATACAAAATAATAGTTATATGTCCACTAAGGATGTAAAATAAGCATTTATAAAAGTTGTTGCCCGAGCTGTAGCGAGAGCAGTAATTCATCCAAGAGAATTGCCTTTTACTCCCGAACTGCATATACAAATTTTCACCCTGATAATTTAACTGACCTCTTTATTCAACAATAATTAATTTATAATAAGTTATACACTTTTCAAATTCCTATACTTTTTTGTAAGATTTTTTGGTACATTTAATTTAGTATTTGTAGGAAGAAGTCAAAATAAGTAATAGAGTTAGTGTATGTTGAATAAAGTGGGTTTACGGGGAATAAAGTGAGTCTACAGGGATCAAATGCACATTATAGCTGATTAGAGTGAAAAGTATATTTTATTTTTATACGAGACGCAGTGTATACATATATATTTATATATGCCACATAAGTATAGAGAAGTCTTTTATAGAGAAGTAAAAAAAGTATATTATTTCATTTGATCGAATACATAATAATATTTTTGACGCAAATCAAATAAACGAGCGCCATCTCTAGGCAGCTGATGTAATTGCGCAACCAAGCATTCCGCAATGGCGTCGATAACAGAACACAGGTTTCGTACCTGTCAAGTCGTACTTCTCACTTTACGACTTCAATAATAATTTTTCGGATCCATATCCGACTAAAAAATGTTCCCCGTATGAATGGCTATGGCGCTCAGCTCAATATTTATGCATTGAGAGCTTCGTATTTTTATAATTTACAATTATTGGTAGTTTCTATAACATTATCCCATCTGACTCCAGCGCCACCACTCGAGGTGACGTTTTTCTTAAACTTTGTGTACCGACTCCCCTTAAGAGAATATTATTTAATCTTGTCGAATACACCATACTTTTAATTAGATGTTGTCATTTCGATGACTTCAGCATCCTCTTCTGATTATAGATTTATTAATAACGAACAAATACATTAAATTATAACTTATTCCAGGTTTTTTTCTAAGACTTACGATCTAAAACATTGTACTTACTACTGGTCGCTATATCGAATGCTTAACATTAACCTTGAGATGACAGAGGTGGTCTTTTTAGGTTAGTCCCTTTAGGAACCACCTGTCACTTAGGGTATCTAAAATTAGTGAGCACATGTTTTTAGACGTGAATTTTAGTGAAAATAGATTATTTAAATTAATTAATTTGGAGCAAAGTTATAAAGAAAATAAGATGTTGAAGAAATTATAACTAAATTTTAATATACAAAATTTATTGGATTTTCAGCCTAAAATTCTTCAGCTTATTATTTTCTTCATAACTTTGCTTCAAATTGAGCAATTTTAGCTTATTTTTTTAAGCTATATTTAATTAAAGTCAACTTTCTTATGGTTTTTGGTCTGAGTGTTTGTATCTATTCCTTTCCGAGTTGTAAGCAATTAAAGTGGAAGTATTATAAAATTATTATTAGATATCAAAGAACTTTCATAAAGTGGCCATTGACAAGTAGTAACTTGGCTGACATACCAAAGTTAGGATAAGATCCGTTTACTGGAGGTCAAGTAGTCCCCTTGTAAGTTAAATAAATAGATAAATAAAAACAATAAAAAATAAACGCATCCCACCTTAAAGGTCAAATGTGCCCAAAATGAAAACAAATATCATCCAGGGATTTTAGAGTCGCTATTTCAATTATATGATCAGATATGCAATAACAAATCTAGGTTGGATAGTTCTTCCGATTTTCATGCTCACCATATTGAATCCACCGTCGTAGAAATAAAAATGTTCAAAGTCTGACCTCAGATTCGTGATCAGTTATCCTAAAAGCCTCTGTAACACCATTTAGAGCGAAATATTGAGTAGAAAACCGTGTGACTGTCATCACTATTTCATACAAACAATACGCGTGGATTTATCCGCGTCGGGGACATATAAACAATCTTCCGGGCTGGACGCACCTCACTGGTTGGGGCGACGGAGGGGCCCCACCATCACATTTGACCTTTTAGGTGGGATGCATTTATTTTTTATTGTTTTTATTTATTTATTTAACTTACAAGGGAAGTACTTGACCTCTTTTTAGATAATACAGACGCATAACATAATCTTAAAAAAATATTTAAGTTTTATAACACAATTAAAACGAATTAAAAAATATATGAAATACGTTACTTCATTTAAAAAACGGTTTAGAAGGACTGGACTGTACATGATTTGTATACATTTTTATTATTTTTCTTCACATCAAAAACGTCTAACAGATTTATGAATATGTTAAAAATGTGTGTTTTGAAATATAACATTCTAAAAAATGACCAATAGTCAACATAATCTTTAAAAAATCATGATTCAAAGCACATTATTAATTTTGTTCCCAAACAGACAAAATAATTCAATTTTCAGCTCGTAGAGTAAAGTAATACAATTTTTATCCTCAATTATCTGTTATGAACCTGTATTGGCCTAACAGGTGTTTTATACCTTTATTTTTGTTACTGCATATAATTAAGCACGATCGTTGCATGAGAGTGTCTTATATTTTCACCATCGCGAAAAATGTAACGCCATAAATAATTGTTTATTTATACGTAAAAAATTTTTCGTCTAGAAAATAAGTCATTTTAAAAGTTTTTTATGCGATTTGACGGAGGCAAAGGAAAAAAAATCTTAAAAAGACAGATTTTTTTAATACAAGCAACGTTTTGTTGACTTGGTCTGTCAACTTCTTCAGGTTATTTATAAGACACAAAAACAAAATTACAATTGAGAACGCACATATGAAAATACACTGATAATAAAAGATTTTGTACCTTTAATCGGATTATCGATGCGTCAAATGATCTGCTAAATTTTGTGTACATCGTCGTGTTTATACATGTAGCGAGTGTAAACACATGAAAACTAGGGGGGCCGAGCCCCCCTGCGCGTTGCCGCGCGCCAACCCCCCGGGCGCTTCGCGCGCAAGTTTCTGTTCTTGTAAGGCACGACCGAATATAGCTCGCGCTTTGCGCTCGCACGGTTGGTGGTTTTTGTCGTTCTATAAAATAATAATAATAATAAAAATTTGAATTGTAATTATAGTATGCAAAATTATTATTTTGCATATACATATATGTTCTAATAATAAATTTAAAATGTATTTATAGTTGTTAAATTTTAGATATTATTCTAATATTCTGAATATCAATGTATTGAAAAAAGAAGTGTTGTTCCTCAAATATCTCAAAAATTTAAAAAAAAATATTTGGTAAGAAAGAAGTAATAGGAAACATATTTTTGAAAGAAGAGGTAACGTGATTAAAAAAAAATACATGAGCTAAAAGTCCCTATTAATAAACACCTCGAGAAAATTGTACCTCATACTAACAGAGAGAAAGTAATACGAATTAAAAGAAAAGTATATGTATATTAATGATTAGAAAAATTTAATTAAATAATATAGTCTGTTAACTGTGTTTACGAATTGAAATAAATTTGAATGAAGCACTGGGGAAAATACGAAAAAATATTAAATTGTGCACTCGGCAAAATTGCATAGATCGATTAACATTTTGACGGAAAAAGTCGGCATTGTCGCACAAAGTTTTCTAACTCTAATACAGTAATAGGAGGATTATATATGATCGTTTAAGCATTAGGGGATAGTTTTTATATCGTATATTTCGATTACAGACTGTTTTTGCAATTTTAATATTGTTTTAATTAAATTATTAGCTGTTCCATACTACATACATATGATTTTGTTTCTGTCCCTATTATTAAACGGTATAAACACTGTTTTAAATCAATATATACCGATTTATTTATAGATGTTTATTGGTAAAATAGTTAAAAATGCATTATTAATCGATTTAAATGATATATGCATGTTATATAAAGGCTAAATAATGCATTTCTTTTGGTTACAAAGTTTTTTGTTTTTAATTTTATTTAAAAGTTGTAATTAAATTTTAATTTAAAATTTTAGAAAAATTTGGACATATTGAAAACATGCTTTATGGAGTTTGACGTTTAGATTTTTTTCAAAATTTTATTTTTGTGTGTGGTAAATATTTTTTACTGTTTTATATTTTTTTATATCAAATTTTGTTTTAAAAATATTAGTTTTTTTTTAATAAATAAATTTTTTTATTATAATTTTTTTTTTCTATTCGATTTTTTGTATTAAAAAATAAATAAAAAAAAGAGAATTATTATAAATAAATATTTTTGTAAAAAAATAAAAGAAATTTGAAATTCAAATTTGGATACGGGACGCGGGTTACATAAAATGCGATATGCATTGTACTTATGTGTATATGATGGCGCTGATGGCGCTATTTAAACGGACAATAAATATAAGGGATAGTTACTAGTTAGTTTATTTATTTTATTGTGTACATAAAATTATGTATATACATTATGTATATATATATATATATATATATATATATGGGTGGTTCTCTGTGACATCGAAGATGAAAAAAATAAATATTGCTATAACTGTGGGAATATGTTTTAGAGGTATCCAGTAGTTCTCCTGAATTTTTTCAGATTTTTTCTGGGCCATTATTTTAAGTTACAGAGAGTCAAAGTTGACATTTTAGCACTTTTTTGCATTATATGCCCATTTTCATGAATTTTTAGCTCCCAGGGGATGCATTTTTCACTAAAAACATAAGTATGACTTTTTTTGTAAAATTTTCCGAACTTTTCATTAAAAATACTTTTAAAGACATAAATGTATGCTGTCACACTCTTGTAAGCCATTTAAAACTTAAATAGTGAAAATCAGCAATTCTGCTCCGGACTCTAGTAACCTAATACTGTCTAAAAGATGTCTTTTTATAGTCAGAAACTGCCTAAAAATTTCCAGAGTGGGTCTAAATCATTAAGATTACGTATGGTCAAAATATCCGGGAAAAGTGCCCGAAATATTAATAGAAATGTATATTTGTTGCCTTATAACGATGAATCTATTAGCATGATCATTGCAAAAAAATTTGTGCACTTACCTTGAAGTGGTAGAAAAGTATCTTCACTTGTTTCAGTATCCATCTAATCCCCTGTAAGCTGCTAAAAATACAAATATTATTATAAAATTATAAAAAATTATTTTTTATACATTTATAATGCTGGATTTTTAGTTTTACATCCCTTACAAGAATTATAATACTAATCTGAAGGATCACTATAAATATATAAACATCATTATTACAATAACTGAATATACGTATTTAATACAAAAGATATATAAATAAATCGGATATATAATTATAATGAATAATATGATAACGTGACAATGACAAGTTTGTGAAATCTAAACAATGTATTGCTGAATAATAATAATAATAATGTTGATACTTTTATAGTAATCCTTCAGATTAGTATTATAATTCTTGTAAGGGATGTAAAACTAAAAATCCAGCATTATAAATGTTTAAAAATTAATTTTTTACATTTGTATAATAATATTTGTATTTTTAGCAGCTTACAGGGGATTAGATGGATATTGAAACAAGTGAAGATACTTTTCTACCACTTCAAGGTAAGTGCACAAATTTTTTTGCAATGATCATGCTAATAGATTCATCGTTATAAGGCAACAAATATACATTTCTATTAATATTTCGGGCACTTTTCCCGGATATTTTGACCATAAGTGATCTTAATGATTTAGACCTACTCTGGAAATTTTTAGGCAGTTTCTGACTATAAAAAGACTTCTTTTAGACAGTATTAGTGCTAATAGTGCTGATTTTCACTATTTAAGGTTTAAATGGCTTACAAGAGTGTGACAGCATACATTTATGTCTTTAAAAGTATTTTTAATGAAAAGTTCGGAAAATTTTACAAAAAAAGTCATAGTTATGTTTTTAGTGAAAAAAGCATCCCCTGGGAGCTAAAAATTCATGAAAATGGGCATATAATGCAAAAAAGTGCTAAAATGTCAACTTTGACTCTCTGTAACTTAAAATAATGGCCCAGAAAAAATCTGAAAAAATTCAGGAGAACTACTGGATACCTCTAAAACATATTCCCACAGTTATAGCAATATTTATTTTTTTCATCTTCGATGTCACAGAGAACCACCCATATATATATATATATTACGTATACACATAGATTTTATATGATTTTCATCAAGTTTTACTGTGTGATAAGTGTTATTCTAATATAAAGTTAAGTGAGCATTACAAAATAGCGGAAGCTCTTGTCCAGTATTTGTCCAATGCTGGCAGTGTTTGAAAATAATAAAATAATAACTATTTTTGGATGGTAAATAATTTTTATTTATTATCTAGTTAATTTATATATTGTATAATATTTATATTTTATTTATTTTTGAAAACATTATGTTGTCGTAAATTGTCAATAACTAAGTAATATTTATTTTTTTACATTTTATTTATGTTTTAAAATTGTAGAATACATTATAATTAAATTTAAAGATAATTTATAAGATAATTATGAATTATATTATATTATTATTATTATTATATTCCAGGTATAAGCGTATAGATACAATGTATTGTATATATTAAATACTGTTGTTAAATATGTGCCTGCCATTTGAATTTGTGGTTGAATTAACAAATCTTATCATGACCGACACACACGGTGAAAACTTGCACTGTACATATCATTACTGCACTCCTGTAATTGTTCTTGTGTAGTAATATTGTATAAACAAATAATTACAGAAGTAGTGCTGATACAAGTTCAAATGAAGGCAAAGAAGATAGACCTAAGTAGAACTCCTAAGCCCCAAGGAAAAGTGTCGCCAGTCTAAATGGTTGGTGCGCACCCCAACCGTAGGCGACGCTACCGTCGCAACCGCATAAAGGTCTCGCGTCCACGCAAATGCTGTTATGTTATAGTAGGGTCATGAAAAATAAATAAATAAAATTAAATAAATGTCGTAAATAGGAAGATTCTAAACGTTGTGTGTGCAACATTATTTAATACTTTTATTTTTTGATTTGTTTCATACAAATTAACGGACAATAGTCCTTTTACAAATTCATTACAATAGCATAATTTTAATATGTACATTGTAACTTGAAATATAAGTTCATAATGCCTCAAGAGCGCTATTATAAAAGCTTCTATACTAAAAAATGTTTTTTAATTTTACGGTTATTCTACGTTTCGTTGAAATCAGTTATTTTTTGTTAAGACATATATTTGCCGTAGAAAATAAATATAACTGATAACATTCGATGGAAACCAAGCGGAAAGGTAGCAGAATATCTTCCATCAGGAAGGGATGAGGATTCAAGGGATGCAAAGAATGGGAGTCAAGAGATTTTTGTATGACGAAGATTCAAAGGACGCAATGTATGGGACTCAGGAGATTTTCTATTTTGTTAATTGCGATTAATAAAAAACATCAAATAAAAGTATAACGCGTTCTCAAACAAAAGATTAAAATATGTACAAAGTTTTATTACACGTTGCAAATTATATACACATAATTGCAGTACCTAATGAAAAATAAAAATGATGATTAAAAAAAAACATTATTTGATAAAATTTGAAATATAATTTATGAATAATTTGATTTTAATTATTATACACTTAACGTACGCTATTTAGAAAATTTAAAAACGTTAAAATATTTACATACTTTATTTAAAACGATAACTTGTAAAAATTAAAAACAGTTTGTAACCGCAAAATAAAAATTAACGAAATGCACCCGGGTAGATTTATCTAGTTTATACTTATAGAACTAGAGAAAATTTCTATCAGGGTAACAGGCGCACTCTAACTGAAACCTGAAACACTGTAAAAATTGTATTAAATATAACATAAAAGAGTACCAAGCCCTTTGTTCATCTGTAAATACTCGCAAGTTGACTAAATAGATTCAAAACAAAGATGTTAGTTTAAATTGAACAAAATTAAATTTATTTTATTAAATTTTTTGACTAGAAAATATTGCTAATACAAAAAAAAATTAATATAATTTATGTCATCTTCAAGTACCTACAGAAAACAAAACTATTTACATAATGTACAAAAAAAGTATATGCAAATAATCAAAATTCTAAAATAAACAATTCAAAATTGAAATTAGTTAAATTAAATCATTAATATAGATCAAACAAAGTAATATTTTCTTTCAAAACTACGTGAAAAGCAAAAATAAAACATGCTAAATTTAACTAATTTTTCAGTTCATATAATACAATTGTAACCTCCCTGCGTACGCGTAATATACAAATCACGTATATTTTGTATGAGATATCTCGTCCTTACACGCAAGAGGGTTAATAAAATAAAATTTTAATGATACTATATATTAAAAAATACATTCAGCAAACAAGTTTAAGCAACTTTTTATTTGGTTTAAGCGCTTGCAGTATTACGCGTTTGTTTATATTTCTGTCCCTATTATTTTTAGAAATCAACTTAACATGATAAAAAATATGAGTTTTAATAAATAATTTAATTATAAAATCATAATGCTCAGAACAACTATCTATAAAAAAATCAGGATTTCTTTTTGAAATACATTTTTTAATTAAGGTGCACAAATATTTACCTATAAATTCGGAATGAGCAATTTTTTCAAATTCTGATTAAAAAATTTCATAACAAGTGTTTACAAATGAAATGAGCAAACTTGTCGGAGCTTTCAATCCACCACAAGCTTTCGCTTTTAATGGTGGATAAGCTTTCCACAACAATAATAAGGCAGCGTCAGATTTTAATTCTCTACTATTATCAATTAATTTTGTAACACAGTTATCACAATTGAATTTATTTACATCTTTAAAAGCTAGATATCCGGCAATCTAAGTTTTTGTACAGTTTTGAAGATCATCAACTGGAGTAACTTCGGCTTTGTATACTTCTGATTCATCAGTGTTCTCTACATCGAATTTTTCATTATAAATAAACCAGTTTTCTATATTTTTATTAATAATCTCATTACTCGCGGCTACTCATTTTTGCTTACTTCAAAATTCGAAATTAATAATCGCGCATCATCCGGCTCGCAGTTTGTTCCAATAGGAGGATTACAAACAATGTAATCATAACAGTAGGATTATCATTGTAGCCCGATCGCGATCGCATGACTCCGAAAAAGTTTTCTATTTTATCTTGGTTTAATCGATTGGTTAATAAGTACGGTTTGTTTTGTTGTTTAAGTTCATTCCACAATGATAATATGCCGTTGATTGTTAACGCAAAATTTTCAAAGCAATTAGGTTTTTTACCATTTTCAATAGACCATTTATCAATATAATTAGCGAATTCTTTTAAACGAATCTCTACATTTGGATTTGAATTAGACAAGCCGTGTTTTAAGGGATTTTGATCTTTATGAGAACGAGCGTTAAGAGGACGTCGAAGCTTGCATTTTTACCATCAGAGTAACTCTACCTAATGGCACATATTCGCAATCAGTTTCACACTATTCTTTGTTATTTGCCGCTAGATTTCAATGAAATTTGCACAGGATATATAAAATAATGCAGAGAATTGGGCTGTGCATCGAAAAGCGGCGAAAATTGAAAGAAAAACCTTTCTGATTAGTCTAAAACTGCTAACCCCAACATCGATGCACCCATACAGCGCCACCTTTTGGGGAATATCCTTACTACATACGTATAACGTACGCGGTTGAGGTTAGCAGTTTTAGACTAATCAGAAAGGTTTTTCTTTCAATTTTCGCCGCTTTTCGACCCACAGCCCAATTCTCTGCATCATTTTATATATCCTGTGCAAATTTCATTGAAATCCAGCGGCAAATAACGAAGAATAGTGTGAAACTGTAATTGCGAATATGTGCCATTAGGTAGAGTTACTCTGATGGTAAAAATGCAAGCTTCGACGTCCTCTTAAGACAGTCGAAGATATCGTTAATATTTTTTAAGAAATTTGCAGTCGCGACAACAGTCTTACGTTTTAAAACTTGCGCGGCCAAGCTAACACGCATTTTTTCAAAATTATTTGGCATATGGCGATCTGTCAATTTAGACGCTGCTTTACACGATTTGGCCCGTTCCAGCTCTCTTAGTTCCCGAATATCACACTATGAAACTACTTCCGTACCCATTACGTAATTATGTTTAATTAAATTATTTCGAATGCATTTTAATATATGCGGTACATCAAAACCGAAAAATATTTTACGATTATTTAACTCGATAAACGGATGATCTTTACTTATATTTAATAAATTTATAGCTTTTTGATTGGAAGCACCCTGATCACAAACCATATAACAATTTTTAAATCCTATTTTTTCACAAACATTGATTACATTTAAAATAATCTCTTTCTAAATTGAACTGGAAATGGTACCTGCAGTCGGAAAATAGAAAAGAGGCTGCTTCCAATCATAGCTTAGATATAATTCGCCATTTTTAATTCCTTACCACCGAAATCGTTGCTTAGATCATGGAACCCTTTAATATAATCTTCCTTCAGATTATAATGAAGGCCTGGTCTAATTGCCATTTCGTCCCACATTAATACCGATTCTTTTTCAAATTCAGATTTACCTTCTAATTTAATGTTTAATTGTTTCAGTATCTCTTCATTTTTACCCGATTTTAAATTTATTATGTTTACCCAATTACGAATTAATGAAACCGATGGCAAAGAAAAATGTTTATTATCCCTCAAAAAAACATAAGCTTTTGGCGATTTGTAATATAAACCTAGCGCGAATTGTTTTTCATCTTCCTCCCATTTACGTTGTTTATAATGATTTAATTGCATTTTTTAAAATAATATTAAGTCTTCATTTAAGAATCTAGCGGCTTGTTCGACAATTTGATCTTTAGACAGCTTAAGCTTACGCTTTTTTAATCTTAATAATTGGCAATGCTTTAACTTCTAAAGTAAGATTCGCGTGAATTGGAGCTCTGATTTTACGTTTTTTATAACTACATCGCGTCTTCGTTTTTGTATTTGGCAAGCATTTTTGTGGCAAGCATTCTCTTTATAACCGGAATCTACAGCGTCTAAATTTGTTTCACACAAGTGTGAAGTATTAAAAGTACCATGATGATCAGAAGTTGCCGCCGAAGTTGCAATGCAAGTTCGGTTTTAACTGCATTTTCTGATTCCGAAGCGTTGCTCAAAGTTAACTGAGGAATTGTACCGGGCCTAAGTACTCTTCTAACATTACTGCTCTGAATAAAATCTGATTCTAAAAAATGCTTACTACATACTCTTTTTTCCTGCAGCTGCTTTTCTGTTAATTTGGGTAAATCGTTATTCCCGCAAACTCGAAACCATTCTGATAAACTATTCGAGCATGCAAATATAGATTTAACTACTTAAAAATGAAAGAGCACGCAACATTGCTGATTAATAACATTAAATAAGTAATATTTAAGTTTAAGAAAAAAATAAATAAAACCTTGATGAAAGTATTTAATTTAGATCGAGTATTGTATTTTGATTGAGTGTGCGTTAAATGGCAGTTTACGCATTTATAAAAATCTTTAAGTGCTATTTTCGAACATCAAATAAAAAATGTATTATTCGAGTGTGATATTCACAAGTAGAAAACTACTATTTGAATGCAACATTACATCGAAAAAGAGTTATTATTATGCCATTTGATAAATATAAATTTTAACACTTAATCATTTGGTCTAGTTAACGACATTTAAAAAAAAACTCCTATTATTATATTACTTAATATTATTAGTTATTTTATTACACTACTAAATACCTAAAAAAAAACAAAATCAAAAACTAGTATAGATGTGCAAAGACATTCAAAATGTCCGTTAAGAACAATTGAAGTAAGCAAAGAAATCAGTGCAAACAATTAAAAAAACTTATCTAAATGTTTTTTTATAATTATTAATAATAATTAGAGAAAGTTTATAAAACTCAATTTGCAGGATCTACCTAAAAACCCAAAAATATGAGAAAGTTCATGCATGACATTTGAATCATATAGAAGATTAGTCTATAAATTTTAGTTTCATATTTAATTCATTTCGCTTAAAATTTACATTGATGTGTCACTCTAAACAAGAATAAAATTTTGAAATTATGCAATCATGAATCATTTCAATTTGTGCAACTAATTTTCATTGGACTTCGTTTAATTATAAATTTTGTGAGGTAAACCTCACACCGGTATTAACTTATAATTAGCTAAAGGAGGGAAGTCTTGTCGAAGGGACATACCTGAAACAAGAAAAAGAGTTATTAGTGTATATAGTTAGTTATAAGGTTAGCGTAGAGGAAATAGATATAAGTGAAATAACATTTTAATACAATATCATACCTTTTGAGACGACGAGTCCTGGGTGATCCAACGATGCTATCCCTGTGCGTCCTGTCCTTGAAAGCGATGAGTCCTGGGTACTGCCCCTGGTGATTCCATTTCCCCTCGAGGCGATGAGTCCTGGGTGAACCTTTTGGTCCTGGGTCCGCTCCTTGGTAGTGTTGGTTAGCTGAAAGGTTTATAATAAATAAAACTAGAATATATATAGAAGGTTAGGATAGTAGGATTTATAGAGGGACAAAGTGTAGTTGTAATAAGGAAGTTATGTATGAGTATAGGATATTATATATAGGATATGGGAATAGAGGTTAGGAAGGAAGTAAACACCGGCTACGAATCCTGGCTCGAGCCATTCTCGTCACCGATATTTAAGTACGTAAAGGAAAGGAATTAATAGGGTTTTTATTGATTTGTTGAGGAAATCGGAGGATTGTAGAAAAGAAGGAGTTTAATAATGAAGAAGGAATGATACAACCATACCGCCACCGACGTCCAACCATGTTCCCACGTAGATCCAATACCATCTCCCGACGACCTGGTGATGGAGAACGAAGGCAGCCACGAAGACGACGACCCAGGAACTGGCGCACTCTTCACACACACAATATAAAAACCCGTTCGCCGTCGTGTAACCAAACAACGCCCGACTCGCGTGCAACGGACTCGGCCGTCTGCTTGTGTACTATGGTCAGCGCGGCAGAGAGGGGGGCGGCGCTCGCTGCTCTCGCACATGCACGCCGCGGCACATGGCGGCGCACCGAGGAGGGGAACGACGGAATGAGCGGGAAGTAGCCAACTACAGCGTGTGTGTACGAGAGAGAAAGAAGACACACCTGTTGCATTGGTGGAGGCGCAAGTCAGTTCCTCAACGGAATACGGGTTATTTCGTTATTCCGTCACTGAGGAAAAGAAGATTGATACGGGAATAGATGGCGCGGACGGCGGTAATAGTTAATCATCTAATTAACCAGGAGGATATTATTGGTTAAAAAATAAGGAAGAAGAAGACAATCAGCGCCGCGCTTTAACGAACTACGAGGACGAGCGGGATGCTACGAGTCCCGATCGTCATTCGTAGCCGGATAGTCTCCCCGAGCACACCGAGCAATTTTCTGTAGATCAAGTAGTATAATTTTTTGTAGAAGTCCAGATAGTAGTAGTAGTAGTTCTGAGAGTGGTCGAGTCGTTTTATTCTTGAAGAAGATCGTTTCTCGTTGCGGTAAGTGGGCTGCACGGCCACCGATTAATTTAATAAATGGAGTGTATCGCCGGGGATTTCTTACGCGCCGCATATAGACCTCCCGCGAGTCCGTGCCGCCATATTGACATGTGCCGCGAATTATATTATGATCGTTAAAAGATTGGGAATTGTGATATCGTTTTTATACCGGAATTTGTAACTTGGTAGAGTCGGATTAATTAATTAATATCGGTGATCGGAAGATCGGGTCAGCTTTGCGGGAATTTACTCTGTAAAATTTATTGCATTGATTAAAAATTGTAACGGTGATCACCCGTAGTGATCTAAGGTGGAAATAGTAACTTCTAAGTAATAAACTTGTCCTCGAATTTAATAGACTTGAATCGTTGAGTTTTTGATTAATTAAACCTGTACCTCAGTAAATCACCGTCATACGTACTGAAGGAGATAAAATTCGTCGTTGGTTTCGCCACCTCCGTATTGGCGTTGGAGCCACGTCCTGAGGAGTCGTACCGGGAAGTTATTTGTATTGGTAAGACCTGGCGCCCAGTAAAATATTAAATACGGTATTTACCGGATTAATAGGTAATATATATAGATATTAAATAAAGTGGAATCGAGTAGCGTGGTTTACGGGCCACGAAAGTGAGGACCACGTTACAATTTGTATCACCCTTTTCTAATTTTTCTTTAATTTATTAATTATAAACGCATACAACGTTAACAAATTAGATATAATTACAAAATTATTTCTACAAGTAACACATTATGCTTAACCTGCATATCAAAAACTATTAAATAAAGATAAAATCCATGATAAACTTGTAAATAAAATGTTAAAAATAGTTTACATTGATTGAAATTAAAATTAAAAGAATGGTTAAACAGAATCATCAATTATGAATATATAACAAATCAAATCTAATTCAAAACGATTTGTTCTACATAACCAAGAATTACGACCTAAAACGTGAGCGAAAGAATAATACATTTTTATTTTTAAATTGATTAACTAAACAGCATTTATAATGGTTTAAATGTACAAAAGTACATCTTATGACGGCTTAAAAAAACATTGATTGAATCGGAATAGAGTCCAATATGTTTGATAGAACCGAATAGATACCGGCTTACCATACACACACATTCATCGATAGACGTTTTTCACAAATTACATATTCCGAATCTCAAAGTATCAAAACTTCGGTACATAATAAATTTAGCAAATTTTTTTTACTATAACAATGGTTTCCTCCATGACGAAGCAAAAACAAAAGGTGGAATTTAAATTTACCTTAAAAGGAAAACAAATATTAAAATAAACTTGTTTTGAAATTACAATACATACACGTTTGGAAATCGAATGGGAAACCGATGAAAAGTTAAAGTTTGATCCTTTTTTTTAATGCTCACAATTCTTAAATTAACACGTGTTTGTTGCAAGCATTTCACTTATTGAACTGTCAAATTTCACTAACAATAATCACATTTATTAATTGTTTATAATGGCAAATTTTGTACTGTTTACAATAAGAAAATGTATTAAAAAAGTATTAATCGCGAGCTGAAAAATAAACTACTGCACGTGTAAACAACGCGTATAGCACTGACGATCATTGATCAACAATATTTTGGCGGTTAAAACAATGCATGTTTACTATTTGTCGTTTTTTAACAAATGCCATCGTGTTCGATAATTTAAATACATTAAAAATCTATTACTCACTTTAAAAATAAATTGTACTGTTTATGCGTTTAAAATATTTTTTGTAAAACATGTTTGAATTAATTAATTAATTCAGGCCACAACATTATAAAGATTTTCAAGTGGAAACAGCGAAAAATTATAAAAGTGGTAAGTGCGTTTATCTACATAAGATATATATTCAGGATTTTTAGATAGAAAATGTATTTTACGGTACAAATAAAATTTATATTTTGAAATTGTTATATTGAATTATATTTATAAGTCTCTAGTGTAGAGACTTAACCAAAATAAAATGGGATAAGGTAAGAAAATACCACACGTGTTGTTGCAGAGAACTATTCTGTAATTAAACAAATATTTAGACTATTACAATGTTTAATCGTTTACTACTACTTACATATATACATATTATATATTTACCTGAATCAACACAATTGTCGGTATTTCAAGTAGATATTGTCGGAGCAAGCGCGACTGTGACGCAGCACAGTTTATCAGCTACTGACTATTCGAAGCGTTTCGTTCGTAGTCAGTCTAAATGACTTAGGCGGTAATTGTCACGTGACATATAGGCGGTTAAGTTTGAAAAATTTTTAAACTTACATCCCCTTTTTTAAGGAGCAGCGTTAGGCGCGTGGAAATAAGGAATGAGTTTACTAGCGTGGAAAAGGTTGGATTCCTTTTTCCTAAAACCGCTGTCAATGACAAATATCACACCAGATACTTTCTTTGTTATTTTGTACGGACCTATTCTGATCGGATCTAATTTATTTCTGTTTAATTTATTGCTATTTTGTATATATACTAAATCTCCTTCGTCATGTTTAATTGTAACTGAATTTTTATCATAGTATTTTTTATTTTTTTCATGATTTTTTTTTGAATTTTCATATGCAATTTTTCTATTATATTCTAGGTTATTTTTATTATTTTCATTAAGTTCTTTCGGTAATATAGAATCGCCTTCTCCAGTTAATAAATATTTTGGAGTGAACCCCGTTGAGCTATGAATTGTTTTGTTATATTCGTTTACGCATTCTTGTGCTAATATAGGCCAAGGTCAGTTTCATTCATTGTAAATTTTACACCTTATTCTGTTTAGCAAAGTTTGATTAGATCTTTCATTTAATCCGTTAGAGAAAGCACAATTGACTGCAGTGAAAATTACAGTTATCTTTTCTGATTTTAAATATTGTTTGAATTCTTTCGAATTGATACCTCCGTACTGGTCTGTTAGCAAAGTTTCTATTTCATGTTTGTTTTTTATTGATTTTACTAAATTTATAAAGTCTTTGGCGTTTTGGGTTGTCGAAGTAGCGATAAAAGCAAATCTTGTAAAATGATCTATAATTAAATGTAACTATTTTTTTATACTTTTATTGCCTGCGAACGCTCCTATCGTGTCAAGAGAAATTATTTCAAATGGTTTTTTTGCAGGTCTAAATGTGAAAGCGGAGCTTTGTAATTTGCAATTCACATGTGCGGCATATTATTTTTATGTGTTTGTGCATATTTTTAAAATAAATTTTTTTTGTTATCGTTAGTGTTGTGTTTTGTTCCCACATGTCCCTGTGTTTCATGAACTATTTTTGTTAATTTTATGCCGAATTCTTCAGTTACATATATCTTTCTTTTATTATTTAAGGTTTTATAAATTATATTATTTTCAATTTCACATTTTTGTCTACTTTAATTTCGTTTGATCATCAATTATGTCAGTTAAGTTTATGAGATTTACAATTTTAATTATAAATTCTTCATAATCGTTTTCTCGTTGTTGTTGGACTGGATTCCTAGTTAGACAATCCGCCCCAAGTTATTTTTACCTGGGTTATATATTATTTCGAAATTGAATTGCGATATGTAATTTAGGATCTCTCGTAATTCCGGATCTTTACAATTTTTTATATTAAAATGTTCTAACGGTTTATGATCCGTATAAATAATAAATTTATGATCCATTAGATAATATTGCCAATATAATATGGCTTCTTTAATTGCCAGGCATTCAATGTAGATCGCTTTTTTAGTTTTTTGTCGTTCCGTTAATTTTCGAGAAAAATAAAACACAGGTTTCAATGTTTTGTCTGTTTTTGGTTGCTTTAAAACTGCACCTACGCCTTATAAACAAGCATCCGTATAAATATAAATTTGACTATTTAGATCAAAGATTGATAAAATTGGTTTTGTACACAAATAATTTTTCACTTTTTCTAAGCTTTCTTGGCAAGTATCGGACCATTTAAATTCTACGTTTTTTCTGAGTAATCAATGAATTGGCTCTAATACTATTGTAGCCTTAGGAATATATTGTAAATAAAAATTTATTTTTCTCAAAAATTGTCTGATATTTGTTTTTGTTGTGGGTGTTGGAAACTTTTTTATCGCAATTACATTATCATTTAGTGGCTTTATACAATTTAAACATAGTTCGTGACCTAAATATATTATTTTATTTTGTGCAAGCATGCATTTTTGTAAATTCAATTTTAAACCATTATCTAGTAACGTTTTTAAAACTAATTCAACATGTCTTAGATGATTGTCGCAATTTTTTGAAAAAATCAAAATATCATCGATATAGTTTACCGTGAATGTTTCTAAATAATTTTTTTTTATTATACTTGATAAAATTCGTTGAAATATCGCCGGGGAGATTTTTAGGCCAAACGGTAAACAACGCCATTGCCAATGACCGTGATGTGTTACAAAGGCTGTTTTGTATCTATCTTTGTCACGGAAAGGGATTGTCCAAAATGCCGAATTTACATCAAGTTTCGTGAAATATTTACAATTTCGCCTCTGTAATACTAATTCCTCGATTCGTGGGAAGGGTTGACTTTCTGGCACGACGATTTTATTTAATTCTCGATAATCAATACACAATCGAGATTTTTTTCCCTCGTCCTTTTTAAAAACTAAGGTTACAGGGGCAGCATTAGGACTATTCGATTCTTCAATTAATTTTGTTTTTAATAATTCTTTGATTTGTTTCTCAATTTCGATTCTATCTTGTAATGAACATCTATATGGCTTTTTTATATATATAATTGTTTTCAATGAGTTTTATCGTAGCCTCATAATTTTTTATTTTACCTACATCAAATTTTCCTTTCGCAAATATTTCCTTGTATTTTTTTGTTATTTCGCCTACAGGATCAGCTTTTTTCATTGGATAAGAATTTGATGTTGTGTATAGTATTAAATTTATATTAGGTTTTTTATCATTTTGACTTATTTTTAAATTTTCGTCTTGACATAATTTAAATTCTTTAATGCTATTTAATCCTAATAGTACATCATCTTCAAATGATTCGCTTTTTATTATGAAAAAATTAAAATTTCTCGTGATATTCAAAATTTTCATTTCTACCGAGACTATACCTTCCGATTTAGAAGTTGTGACGGAAATCGTCACACAACTTTTCGCGGCAAATACAGCATTTAAACTCCTTTTAAATGTAAGTCGTCGGAGCCTTTGGTATGTCAAGGCCAGCCGACGACATTTGTTTACGAAGATCAAGTGTACAATTACGCGCGCAATAGTACGTAGGGATGAGAGCGCGAGAGTCTGTGTGTGTTTCCCACTCTCATCCCTTTTTCGAAAATTAGGCAATTGCCTATTAGTACGTCCCGATCCGCCGCTCGAGGCGAAAGAACTTATCCGGGCCGATCGATATATTGTTTACGGCTAACGAAAAGGCGCGTGAGGCGCAAAACCGTCAAAACCCGGATCATCCTCGCGAGGTGAGCTGCGAGTGACTACTGGTGTGCGAGTAGAACGGGAAGTGTGAGAGTGAGTGCGAATGCGGTTCGCGAGGCACTCGCCGCGGCACAGGGCCGCCTCTCCAACACGGCAGCCGACGTCGGTCCTCCGTTGCCCAGGAGGCCAAAGGGACCCGGATCGGCTGGGCCATACACGAGGCGCATTCCGGTAAGTTTTTATTCATACTACCGCGCGTCCCCCCCCCCCTTCCCGAGTGTTTGAGTGTGTGAGCTCGGGAGTGTATTCGGGTACGCCGGTACCCAAATAGCGGAGATCGGGGTCGAGTCAACCGCAGGCGAGGATCTCGATCCGGTTGACTCCCGATACTTCCGCCCGCGCGAGGCAACCTTTGTCGCGGCACTCGGGCTGGATAGCCAATTGTTAACAGCTCATATTAAAATAAACGTTTCTTTTATTTTTATTTTATTATGAGTATTTATTGTTCTCCCCGCTCCCGCCGACATTCTATTAATTTAAACTAATCGTGTCGAGGCAAGGAGGATCGCGAATTTTATAATTGTGTGCGCGGTATTGGGCAACGCGGCCCAACGGTCAATTTTAATTATAAAAATTAATTAAAATCACCGGGTACGCGAATACCGCGTCACAAAGTCCCTGATAATGTTTTTATATTATCCCCACTTATATTTCTCTCTACATGAAGCGTTTTCCAAAAATCATAGTTTATTAATGATATGTTTGCTCCCGAATCGTATATGGCTATAGCTGGTTTGTTATTTATTAATATTTTTACTTTTATAAGTGGGGTAACAATTAGTTTTTTGCTTCTTCGGTCGAAGAGATGAAGTTTTAATTTTTAAGAGATTAATTTTTTCATTTTTATGTGCGCTTTTATTTAATTTAGTTCTACATAAATTTTCAGGATAATATCTATTTGGGTAACCTATGTTTTCACAATACGAGCAAGGAGAGTTATTGTTTCCTCGTCTTTCATTTGCCTTGTTTTGTTTTTGTTTACTGTTGTCTTCGATCGCCGAGAATTTATACTTATTTTCCATATTCTCGTTCAAGTATTTGTACTTGTACGCGTATTCAATCTCAGACCATGATTTTTGACTAAAAGTGTCAATAAAAGAATTATTCCAAAATTCCCATGCATCCCAAGTTAATGAATTTGTTTTTAAAAATATCGCGTGATATTCCAGTGCACTGTCTTCTAAAAATAGTCTCATAATTTCGGCGAATTTTTCTTCATGGATGTTAAAACGATTGCATTCACTTACAAAAATTTTTATCCACGATTCCGCGTTAAAATTTTTTCCGTTGAATTTTTCAAAGACCATGTTTTTCGCTATAGAGTGGATTGATTTTTCGGTCGAAGAATTCTGTTTTGGGAGAGATTGAGATAAAGAGATGTTCTCGTCGGTCTCCAAATAATACTCGTTAAAAACAAGGTTACCTTCCTCGTCTAGATATTCGTTATGAAGTTTCTCCTTTTTTAAAGTGATGACCACATTTCGAAATTTATTTCGTTCATTTAGACTTTTGACAACTCCTTTTACTACTCGATGTTCAAAAAGTTTTTTGTTATAACCACTGGTTTGTTGGTCGGCTGGGAATTTATAAATTTCTGGATGGTCGATTAGTTGTATTGTTTTTACTTTGACCACCGTGGTTTTAGAGGTTTGTCCTTCTGAAGCAAATACCACACGTGTTGTTGCAGAGAACTATTCTGTAATTAAACAAATATTTAGACTATTACAATGTTTAATCGTTTACAACTATTTACGTATATACATATTATATATTTACCGGAATCAACACAATTGTCGGTATTTCAAGTAGATATTGTCGGAGCGAGCGCGACTGTGACGTAGCACAGTTTATCAGCTACTGACTATTCGAAGCGTTTCGTTCATAGTCAGTGTAAATGACTTAGGCGCTAATTGTCACGTGACATATAGGCGGCTAAGTTTGAAAAGTTTTCAAACTTACATATTATTAAAATAATTAAATAAAAAAATATTGCTGTAAAGATTAAAATCATCTTTGTAAATAAAACATAGGTATATAAGATTTAAATTAATTTTATTTAGAACAAGTTTATGGACTGGAAAAATTCTGGGCATTTTTTAAGTATTATAAGTATTTAGATCAACTTCTTGTTGACACTAAATTATAAGAATATCTCCATAAATTTAAAACTATCGAAGATTTTAGAGTAGTAGAGGTAAATTAATTTTTAAAAAGTTTTCTATAATTTATTGGAAATTATTAATTTTATGTTAAGATTAGATATTTTTTAAGTAAACTTTAAATGAAAGATTCGTGTTAATTTGCGAATTTTTAAATCTTGATTATCTAAATTATCATTAAATAAACATAATTGTATACTTTATAAATTTTAGCCTTAAATTAAATGAATTCTCGAGATCACGAGCTGCTAATCGTCGCAACAGAAGCGTATTGGATGGATCGAACATAGTAACACTGCCGACTGCAAATAATTTCACAGCCTCTACGTTGCAAGCTCATCAACCTCAAAAACAGAACGTAAACCGCTCGCAATATTGCAATAGAACGGGCTCCATCGGCTCTGGCAGACTCTGTCACCCCAGAAGACATCATTGTTATCGAACCTACTTCAACAAGCGTAATCGAAAAATAGACACGATTCGGACACTATGGGTAAATTTGAAGAATTTGTCAAGACTACGAAAAAGTGAATGAGCTTACGAGTGGTAAGTCAACGATGATGGAACACTTTGAGAACACATGTAGATGAAATTTTCTACATTACTAATTTTTAAAATTTGGTCATTATAATTTAACAGGGTGCTTTGACATCACTACAATTATTACTATCGTTGAGCTCGAACAGTGGTCCCGGTCTACAGCAGTCACAGCAGCTACCACCTCTATTACCAACGCGGCTATTTGCGTCAATAAGTAAAACTTTGTACTAGACATAATAATGTCGAATTAACTGTACCAACAACAGCCGTCATCATCTCAGTCAAAGTATTCCTTATCTGGCGATTCATTTCCTGAAAATGTGAATAAAGAAATGCCTAATTATAAAGGCATGTACCAGAATTATTCTAACCACGAGGTAGTTTTTATTTTCGTTTGTTTTTTTTATAATGTATCTGTAATTTTATAATAAAACTACTAGTGAATTTGATTTATAGATTAGGAGACAAAGTGATAAAAATATATCGAAAATCAACGTCGTCAAATGTACTGAATAATAAGAAGACCCAAGAAGCAAACGGTTTTAACCAAAAATTCAAACTTCAGAGAAAAAAATAGATAGTTCGAACAATATGCATTTAACGATTGAAAATATGGAAAATGAGTTTTAAAATTATAAAAGTGAACTGAAAAAAACTTCTATAGTTTGCTTTGAATGTACTTATTACAATTGAATTTACTTTTAATGTTTATTTAGTTTGGAATGTGTTTATAGCTGTATGAACCCTCCTCGGGTTCTTGGTAAGCTGAAAAATAAAAAAAAATTAATAATGTTTATATGTAATGTAATGTGATAATTAATATGTTTGAATGTCTTATTAAAACTGTTTGCTGCTTGTGTTTTTATATTATTAAGTATATTTGATGACATCGACTTTTGATATGTCTTTATCACTCTGTCTTCTAATCTATGAATCAAATTCAGTAATTTATATATTATTTATATTTTATTATAAGTTTACACGAAACGTCTACGTTTTCCAGGGAAATCGATTCATCAGTGAGACGACACAGTTTACCGAATCTCCTATACCTGGTTTCATACCATAATTAGCAAGCAACCGTTCAACGTATCTCGCTCACTAACTTGCAGGAAATAATTCAGCGGCAACGCATGACAAATTTCTTCCGATTCTCAATTTGATTATTACTTGGCGTTTTACAATGGCTTTTTCTCAGGATCAATACCATTGAATACTGCTTGACTGACTTGTCTGTTTGTACCACCTGAATTTAGTGCCTACTACAAGGAATTACTTGTTACTTCATTATCGTCCTCTATTTTCCAAAATACACTCATGATGATTCAATGACCCGCTGCATCAATATCCAAATAAACGAATTGGATTTCGCCTTCGTCATAATGTCATTAAGATATCTTAAGTCAACCTTGTTATAGCAGAACAAAAATATGATTCCATCGCTCTTACTGGAAATAGAACCAGCACCATCCGAAGGGTAGAGGAAACTACTCTTAAAATTTCAGCTAAATCAGTTGAAAATTTTTCAAGATATTTGTGGAATATCGAAATTTTTAAATTTCAAATTGATGACATTAGCGACTTTGCGAGTCTCTAGCGCCAAAAATAGTGGAAAATCATGTACTACGTTACATAGGAAAAAGTTGCGTCTTTTTAATAGAAACATTTTGTCAATAGTAAGTTTTTTGCTAAGATTTGTATATTTTGAAATATTGTACAGAGAATAAATGTAAGCCGTTTTTAGATAAATGTAAACTTTGTTATAGCGTAAATATGGTTTGACCAATTGAAATAGAACCAGCACCTTCTTATATGTAGAGAAAACTACCCTCAAGGTTTCAGTCAAATCGCGTAATAACTTTTTGAGATATTTGTGGAACAACGATTTTTTTATTTTTCAATTTTATGATATTTGCGTCTTTGCGAGTATCTAGCGGTAAAAATATACTATGTTAAATGGGAAAAAGCTGCGTCTTTTTAATATGAACATTTTATGTTTTTATATTTTTTTTCATAGGTATCTATTTCGAGATATTGTACGAAGAATAAAAAAAATCCGTTATTTAAAGACATGTAAACTTTGTTATAACTTTAATATGGCTTCACTGTTGAGACTGGAAATAGAACCAGCACCTTCTTATAAGTAGAGAAAACTACCCTCAAAATTTCAGCCAAATCGGGTAATAACTTTTTGAGATATTCGTAGAACAACACTTTTTTCGATGACAAAAATATAAGGTTCTCCCGTATAACGGTCGTGCCTAAAAATGGGAGGGTGAATGGTTAGAATTGTAGGAGTATGGGAGGCTTCTTGGGCATTTCGGCTTGTAATGGCTTCTAGTGGAGCTACCCAGTCTGATGAGGGGACGTCATCCTTTTCGCATAGATGGCGTCTTCCTCTTACGCACGCACGCGTTCCTCGACAGGTCCTTTTGTGGCTGCTTATTACAGGCACGGTGGGCTCTTGTTGTTGTGGGGTGGAGCTCGGCGGTCGTGCTAAATCTAGTCTAGCTAGAACTGTTTCCAGCTCCTCCTCACATGGTCGAACACCGGCTCTTGGCTGGACGAACCGTCCACGGTTTCGTCCTCGCTCCAGAGCTGATGCTGCCTGGCCTGTCCTATCCATCTACAATTTGTTTTGCGTTACTAACTATTGCCTAACCTCACTAACTTTCCTTTGATTATGTCATTTTTACTTTAGTCACGAGAATTTATTGTTTGCGCGGTCTAAGCTGCATTCTTTGTGGTCTATTCCCTGAAGTGGGTATAATGGGTGGCTGCTTCCGGGGGCGACCTCTTTTCGTTGGGGAGGCATCATTTTTTGAGTTATTTTGGGTGGTCTGGGCTCTTTTTGGTTGTAGGACTGGAGTATTTGGGGTGAGAATTGGGATATTGCGCGGTGCAATGTGGCGTTTCAAATCTGTTATGTGCACTTTAGTTTGGCGTTTCGTTTGTACATCTTCTATCAAATAAACTGTGGGTGAGTATACTTGAATAATTTTTGCGGGGCCTATAAATTTGGGGGCTTGTTTGGCTGCTATACAGTTGTCTGCTGATGATAAGATGCGGTTTCGGTACCTAACTAGGTCTTCTAATTGATATTGTATATCACGTCTGCCCTTGTTCAAATTTTTCAGTGCCGGATACTCTAAGATTGACTTAATTTTATCTTGATTAGTTTGCAAGCCTAGTTCGTTTATCTTATATCCAAGATAAGTGACTTCTGGGCAACAAAATTCAGATTTTTCTCGGTTTAATTGCAGATTGGCCTTCTTTAGGGCTATTAGGACTATTCTGAGCCATTTCATGTGTTCCTCGAATTTTTTTGTCGTGATGGTATCATCCAGGTAGGCAAACACATGTGGTTCCCATTCCGGTTTAATTAATTTGTCCATCAATTGCTGGAACATGGCAGGTGCGTTCGTTAGACCGTATGGTACTCTCTTAAATTGGAAAAGTCCTTTCGCCAGGAGTGCAAATGCTGTGATTTCACGGCTTTCTGGGGCTAGTGGAACTAGGTGGTAGGCTTGTGATAAGTCTAGCTTACTGATAAACTGCTTTCTCGCAATTGGTCCAGAATATCATCTATGTTGCGCATTGGATAGGCTATTTTCTTTGTCACTTCATTTACTAGCCTGTAATCAATGCAAAAGCGGTATTTGCCATTTTCTTTTGGTACGATTACCGGATAGCTGCACCATGGGCTCTGCGAAGGCTCTATAATGTCTTCTTTTAACATTCGATCTATTTCTTCGTAGCCTGCTTGAAGCATTTTTGGTGAATATTTGCGGCGTGGCTGTCTTATTGGCTCTGCTCCTTGCACATCTAGCTTGAGGCTCGTTAGATTAGTTACTCCTAGGGTTTGGTGTATTCGGGAAATTAATTCATCAAATAGTCGGTGCATGCTACCTATTTGCTCCTCGCTTTAACCCATTAACGCCGAAACGACCAACATTTTTTTTCTTTTTTCATAGTCATTATTTAATATTTAAATCATGCGCTACCATAGTACTGATTTTTTTCGTTATAGTTTTGGATATGTTCTTTCGAATGCCGTCGATAAAATTGACTTAACCCTTTTTTGAAAAAAGTTATGATTTTTTTAATTAAAAAAAATACAAAAAATTATTGCTATGTTTTTTTAATTAATTTTTTTTCATATTATATAATGTATTTAGATCGTTCGATTCATGAACAAAAGTGCATAAAATAGTTATACTTTGATCCTATATTTTTTGTATTTTATTCTCAGATAGTCAAAAATTTTGTTTTTATTGAAAATACACGAAAAATAACCAAAATTATTCATTTTTCTCAATTTTGAGTGTTTTTACATTGAAATCAAAATTGTTGACTATCTAAGAATAAAATACAAAAAATATAGGATCAAAGTATAACTATTTTATGCACTTTTGTTCATGAATCGAACGATCTAAATTCATTTTATAATACGAAAAAAAAATTAATTATCAAAAAATAGCGGCAAATTTTCTGTATTTTTTTTAATTAAAAAAATTATAACTTTTTTTCAAAAAAGGGTTAAGTCAATTTTACCGACGGCATTCGAAAGAACACATCCAAAACTATAACGAAAAAAATCAGTACTATGGTAGCGCATGATTTAAATATTAAATAATGACTATGAAAAAAGAAAAAAAATGTTGGTCGTTTCGGCGTTAATGGGTTAATCCTCCTATACTTGCTACTGCTGGAATACAACTGGGATCGTTGCCTTCGGGGTAAAATGTGTGTATTACGCCTTTATTCGTCCACTAGGTGTCATCTTCGTAGTTGATGCTCATATTAATTTTACGTTTGAAATCAATTCCAAGCATACAGTCGTAATGTAATCCATCTGCGACTTCAAATGACATAACTATTTCGTCTCCATCAATTTTAATTGTGATGTTGACTGTGCCTTGGACAGGAACAACTGTACCGTCTGCTACCTGAACTGCAGGGCATTGCGATGCTTTTAATTTGTGTTGCACTAGTGCTCCTATATTACCTCCTAGAAAAGAGTTTGTTGCTCCATCGTCTAAGAGTGCAATTACTTTATGGTCGTTTATTTCTAGATTAAAATAATGCCTGGGGTCAATATTGGGAATATGTTGAATAAGCGATTGGTTAGTTGCTACTTGGGATGGCTCCGACCCTTTAGGGAGCTGGGTTGAGGAAATACGGGTCTTCATCTTCTCTGGTTGAAGTTTCCCGCGGCTTGATTTGAGTTGCATCTCTGGCAATTTTTAACGTACACTCCAGGTGTACCGCAACCTCGGCAGCGTTGATTCGGACATTTTGCTGCCCAATGGCCCAATTTATTGCAACTGTAGCATGGCTCACTCTGTTTGCGCGGATGATTGAAGATAATCGGCGCTTTCGAGTTCGAGTATATATTTTGGCTACTTGCATGCTGATTTTGATTGCTTAGTTGCTGGTTTTGGCTGCTGGGATTTTGATGGTATTGGCTGCTGGGATTTTGTTGGTATTGTCTTTGCCTTTGCCAGTTGCTTCTGTTGAAATTGTAATTCTGTTGTACTTGAGTCCGCTGTTGATTAGCATTTTCATTCTTTACTGCATCGGCATACTACTTTTGCTGATTGTTATTTGCCTTTGGGTTTCGCTTTGGGGATGGCTGCTGGGTTTGTTTGGGTGGATTAAAATTGGTTGCAGGAGTTGCTGGTTCAGTGTTTTGTAAGGCTTCTGGGGCTTTGAGTTTTGGCTCAATTGCTACTGCTGCTACTTTGCGCGACTTAGGCTGTGTGGGGTCTACATAAGCAAATCTTTGTAGTCCTGAAATTGTGATTGGTGGAGGCGGGTTATATGCTTCATTTAGATAGCGTTTGGATTCCTCTCTCTTACCTAATCTTTGCAATTCAGTGAAATCATTGAAGTGATGCCTTTCTATTCTCGTTCCATAACTTGGGTGCAGGTTTCTGTATGCTTGATCAAGTTGTTCTTGCAGTGACATTAGTGGCTTAAAATGATCGAACATTCCTCTTAATTTCTGGAAGAAAGTTGCTATATCTACGTTAGCTCCTTGAGTTCTTAAATCTGCAGTTCTACGTAAGCTTATTTGTGCATCTTCTACTCCGTAATGAAGTTTAAAAGCTTCAACGAAATTGTTAAACGTCCTCCAATTGCATTTGTCTCTTTTGAACCAGTCGTATGAGTCCTCATCCAATACTGCTGGCAAGGAAAGCATTATTTCTTCTGCCGAGAAACCGTGCGACTCTTTGCATTCTTTTAAATTTTGTAAGAACGTTTCAGGATCGTTTTTCCTGTTGCCCTTAAATGTTATGTGCCATCTGTTAAAAATTTCCACCATTCTCTTTTCTCTGATGAATGTGGCATCGTCTAATCTTGTCGCTTGCAATCTATTGGTGCTATTAAGGGTGGGTAAAGCATTAAGGTCTGGCTGCTGCTGGTAGTCGTATTGCTGCTGGCTATTATAATTTCGCTGCTGGGATTGGTGTGGAATAAGATTTGGGTTTGTTCTTGGGTTTGCTTGGGAAATAGGAGAATACGGAATTTCATAAGTTTCGTTATTGGCTGGCTGTGCTCGTGGGATATTGTAGACATTTTGCTGTATGGCTCCTGTAGTACTGGGGCTACTCCGGACATGCTGCTGTGTCTGTTACCAGAGCAGTCTTCCTTGGCTTTGGACATCGGTGCCCTGTCTGTGCTTCTGCGCTGACTTCACACTCGGCTGATATCTCCAGGCTCTCTGAGTGCTGTTCGCCCTGTACGTGGCCTCTTAGTGGCTAAGTGGTCTTCTCAACTCCTGGGTGGCTGCTAGCTACGTTTCAATTCTAGCGTGTACCTTGTGCTCGGTGTTAGGCGTGTTTTTATAGGGTTTAGGGAGATTATATATAGTGTAATGGGTAGGTAGGAATGTGTGCGCTCGCTTCGCAACATGACCGGCACACTTGCCTTGTCACACTCCCCCCCCCCCCCCCCCACCTAACTGAAGTTACGGGAAGTTGTAACTGAACTAATAAAAAAATGAACTCAATAATAACATGTTATTTATATAATAGAATATTGCACGCTTTGGGTCTATTGGTGGTGTGAGTACGCAACTTAGGTTTGAAATTTAAAAACTAGATGTTATTTAAATAGTTTATGCTATTATAATGGTGTATTTGTGTTCAGTCTTGATTGACTGCTGCTTGTATGTGATAATAGATAATTTAATAATTTTACTAATTTACTTATTATAACTAGATACTTGAACAACGACTGGCATACCCTTTATAATTCTATAATGCGTTTTGAGAGCTCTATTTCGCGGTAAAATATCAATCCCAAAGTAAAGTAACAACCTCTATACTATCATAAGAGACCGGCTATAGGATGCTTGGCGAGGAAAGGCGGATGGTACATTTCTTAATTTTTCAATCAGGCTATATAGTCTCTGACTATATATCGTGTACGGTCTTATGGCCACCGAAACAGCTTTCATAAAAATTTGTCGGCTTTTTTAAATATATTTACTCAATCTCAGTTTTTTTTCTGAAGTTAGATTTGAATGTATATCTTTACCCGTTTCTGAATTATAAGCAATCAAATTTAAGAGTATTTTCGGCGAAATTTATCGCTTTCTGCTTGTACTCATCATAAAATAGAGCGTTATTTTTATAGTAGAAAACATATCCTAGAATTTGGTAAAGATCTGTTTCCAGCAGGTATGTAATTTCTTAAAAATCTAATGCGTTTAACCCACTAATGTATTTAAAGTTTATATATCTATACGTCATTATTTAATTTTATGTGTTTACATTACTTTATTTTATTACATTAATCTAAAATTGTGCCATTTAAAAATACTAATCCTAAACTACAATATTTATGAATAAGTGTAAACGAATTTTAACATACTTTAATATGCTGGAAACGCTTAGCATCGCCACCTATTGATGCTTTTTCAAACTACTTAGCTAAACTTTTTCTTACTCTTCCGTCTTGTAATATATCAACTAACATCTACCATGAGATCAAGACTAATTCTTAGAAAAGACAGCGTCACCTCACTCCTATATTGAGAAGAGAGGGAAGTCAAAGGCATGCTCGAGGTAAAGGTTGAAGGAGGAAGATTTTTGGGGACACTGAATTCTAGTCGGCCGACACGAGAGGACTTACTCTCACTTATAATATCCGAAAGGATTGCCTGCGTCTCGATAACGACACCGATATCACACGCTAATTCTACACGCTTGTACCATACTACCCGATACAAGTGCACCAAGCCAGGGATATTGGTTGCGTCATTTCTTCAGGACGAAAAGCTGCCATGAGCGAAGACTTAGATGCGACAATCCGGCCGGAATCGTATATAAATGAATAGAGCGCGGGCATTTCAGCGTTGGGGAGAAGTCGAATTCCTCTAGCACAATCGAACTTATTTAGCTCCGAAGAGCTGAGAACAGCAAAGTTCACACTTATTCTACTTGGCGACCGACAAAATAAAAGTGTACAATATTAATGAAAATTACTATGCAATTAAAAACATTGAATTATGTTAAAATATGTTGTTGAATAGGATATTCAATTTATTAATGTAGGATAACTATTAATGTTTAATTCAAAGATAATAATAATTTTTTTATTCATTTATAAATAATAATTTAATTTTTAAGTATTAATGTTACTATGGGTTATTTCACGTCAAGTGGTACGATGAAAATTTTAAATAGCTCCAAAATTTGAGAACAGGCTGGAAACATCTTCCAGAACATAGAAAAAAAATTTTAGGTGTTAAAAATAATTAGCCTAAGAGTTATTCGACCATGAAAAATGAAAATTTTTCAATTTTTTAGAAAAATTGCTATTTTCAAAGCCATTTATCCCCAAATCTATTGATTTTTTGAAAAAACATTACAAACAACTTTTGTTTAAAATAATCTTTAGAACTTATCTACCCTGGTTACAATTCTTAATTTTAAAATCTCGAAGAGATAGAACAGCCGGAAATATTGATTATCAAAGAAAGGCGACCACGCCACAATCGATTTTGATCTATCACCGCTCAAAAGATCACATTTTTCGAGAGCTTTCGAATGGCTTGGGTTAGATTATTGGCCAAGACCGCTGGTGTAAGTTATGTCCTAAAATACATGAAAATTAGTGATTTTATGAAGTTTATGAGGCATAACTACCCTACATCTCGTAATGTCAAACAGTTGAGATCCTTCCTCGGGATGGTAGGCTGGTACACTGTATTCGTTAATCGAGAAGCTAACATTAAAGCTCCTCTTACCAAGTTGCTACGTAAAGACCAGGATTGGGATTGGGGCGAAGAGCAGGAGGAGGCGTTTTGTCAGCTTAGAGTTGCGTTAGCTGAAGCGCCTGTATTAGCCCGTCCAGACTTCTCTAAGCCATTTACCGTCCAAAGTGACGCTAGTGACTTAGCAATAGGTGCGGTGTTGACGCAACTGGACGACGAGGGTTTCGAGCATCCGATTGTTTACGTCAGCTGATTATTAAATCGCGCTGAACGTAATTACATGACAACAAAAAAAGAATGCTTGGCTCTCATATGGGCTATTAAGAGATATGGACCATATATTGAGGCATATCGATTCACGGCTGTGACTGACCATAGTGCTCTCAAATGGCTCAAAAATCTTAAGGAGCCGTCGGGTAGGTTGGCACGATGGATACTTGATATGCAGCAATTGGATTTTGAAATAGTGCATAAGAAAGGAGCCTTGCACTATGTCTCGGACGCGCTTTCTCGTGCTGTCAAACCAAACCCCGACGAAGAAGAGATTGTCTCGTTCGAAGTATATACAGACCCATGGTATATTGCTAGATTATACGATGTGCGCTCATGCCCTCAGAAATTTCCAGAGTAGAAAATTGAGGATGATATGCTACATCGTTTTACAAGCGATAAACTACTGGACTCTGTAACAGAACAAGAAGAAGGCTGGCGCCTGGTTCTACCCTTAGAGCAGAGGAACCGATTCTTAGTAGATTCTCATTTCCACCCATTCATGGGTCATATGGGAGTCGAAAAGACTTACGAACGTGTTGCAAGAGAGTATTATTGGCCAGGTGTCTACAACGATACCCGCCAATTCGATTTCCAGTGTCTGATTTGTCAGAGCTATAAGACGTCTCAAGCAGGTCCTCAAGGCTTGATGGGTATACGGAACATTGAGAGACCTTGGATTGTTGTGGCAGCAGACGCAATGAAGCTTCCACGTAGTAAAAGTCAATACAAATACATCATAATATTTCAAAACTTTTTTACAAGGTGGATAGAGCCCAAACCTTTATGTACGGCGACCGGTAAGTCGGTGTCGAAAGCATTCGAGGAACTCGTAGTCTTCCGTTGGGCAACACTAGATATCCTAATAACGGATAATGGAACTGAGTTCATCAACGGCATAATATCGCGAATGCTGGAGGAGTATAGCATAAAATATGTCAGAACCCCTCCTTACCGGCTACAAGCCAACCCGGTAGAGAGAACTAATAGAACGTTATGATAAAGGAATGACAAACAAGATTAATGCAAAAACAACACAATTACGGAAAAAAATCAACAAACAGCAAGTACATCACAAGAAGAGACTTAATAATGTATCATCAGTTAAATCTACTAGAAACAATACAAAATAATCTTCAAAAAAGTGGGAGAGTATATGATGATATTGAAACTTTTAATAAAGATAGAAAAATTAATAGTAACTTAATATTATGTCTTAATATTAGAAGTTTAGAAGCAAATTTTGAAAAACTACAAATCTTGATTAAAAGTTTCAAAATGAAACCATATGTAATTGTGTGTACTGAGGTATGGAAATTAGAAAATATCAGTATTATAATATAAAAGAATATAGTCTATATTATAATAATGGAGACACTAACAAAAATGATGGGTAGTAGTTTATGTTAGAAAAGATGTAAAACATGTAAGCGAAACGATAGTTATAGGTAAGCTGAAAATACTAAATACAATAATTACAATAAATAATAAACTGCTTGAAATATCCTCATTATATAGATCTCATGAACTGCATTGTTCAGAATTTAACATAAATTTAAAAAATTACTTAGAACAAAAAAAGAATAAAGCGGTAAATCATATAATAATTGGCGATTTTAATATTAACATACTGGAAAATAATGCTATAAGTTAAAACACGTTCACTGGGGATCAGGGTGAACGGCTCCCTTACAATAAATAAATAACACTCTTTGTTTGTAGCTAGAACTTTAATGAAAATGAAATACTTATACAATAATAAAACGGAAATTTAGTCACGGTCGCCAGCCACGTTCACGCGGCAAAATTTTATATATCTATCACGCGCGATTACCGCACACACACACACAAATCACAGCTTATTCGGGAAGCTGGAAAACAGGAAATTGAGGCAGGAATTCTCACCTGCAGATGCTCGAAAAGAAACAATTAAATAAAAAAGTAACCACTCTCGGTAATAACTACGTATAATTTTAAAGTTAACGTCTAGTTCGACGGCCCGACTCGGAATCACCGAGTTTGTCGTGATGAACCGATCAACGAGTCCGCGCGTTTGCGCCACGCGCAACAGTTGGCTCTCGTTCGCTTGACTCGGCCGATCCAACGTACGTATTGTTTATGTGCAGTGAACACCTCCGTCCCTGTGCACCGTCTCAGCTACTGGATACTAACAACCCGGAGTCTCATCCACAGGAACAACGTCAACAAACGGTAAAATACTCTAGTTCCATACAATAACCTGTATTAATGTTAGTTCGTCTGAGTTTATTTATATGTTTCAGGTGCAGCATGCGGAAACGACGACATCAACACTGCACTGGAGATTTCCTCAGCTAATTCTTCCTCACCAGATTCCGGAGGTGCCTGTTTTATTCTCACGTCAACATCTAGCTGGATTGTCCGAGGTAATGGTATAAATAGTGTTGTTTCTTCCTTTAAAATTAATCTCTTGTGGAAGTAATATCCTAACCTCAACTAACCTCTCCTTCTCCTTACCTGCAACTAGGTTTTGACAACCTACTGCTTTCCTCAACTCTAATTTCAATTCAGTATTATTTATTAATACTGTTGCAGGTACTCGAAGGAGGTTTTGTACCAACGAAGGACCATTACTTCTTGGAGGAGGCTGGATGCTTACTTGTTGTCGATGCTGTTCAATATTATCTGTTCTACCTCAACTGCTACCTTCTACGATTACCTTCTCCAGGACATAAGGAACAGGATTTGACACAGGACCTCACTCAACTACTCCAGGATTCGACTTCAACAACTGGATAATTATTATACAGGAACTTAACAGGGACAGTGATTGTGTGCTTGTGTGCTTGTGCGTATGTTTTACTGGAGTGCGTACTCCTTCCTCACGGTCTAGACTATCTGGATTCCGAGTGAGTTTTACAATTAATTCCTATAAGCTACGGGGCTTTGGAATAATTAATATATAATATAAATATAAACTAAGTATGTGACATGCAGTTAGAACTGCCATGTCACAAAGTACAGATTTTCTAAATAATCTATTTGAAAAAGGTTTTCTTCCAAGTTTCACTAACATCACTAGACCAAAAACTTAACAACGGAATTAGGCACTTGCATAGATAATATGTTTGTAAAAACGGTAAGAGATCCTAATGAAATTATTAAAGGAATATTAAAAGATCTACAATTATGTTGTGAAAATGCAAAATATAAAAAACTGAAATGGAATAAATCAAAAAACAAACCGAGGAAATATTGGATAACCAAAGCGATCTTAAATTCATGTAGTAAAAAAGAAAAATTGTACAAAAAACTGATCTAGAGGTGAAATACAAAATTTTCGTCAAAACACTTGATAAAGTGCGACGAGACGTCGTTGCAATGAAATAAATAATACTTATTGTATTATATTATTTCGTAGTATGTATTAAATATTATATCTTAAAATCTCGCACTTTATTATTGTTTCGTGCGTTGCCTCTTCAAGGCCACGAAACACGCGTGTTTATGTCGACGACCGAGGATGTGTGCGAGCATCCGTATATTCGATTGTTATTGTGTGTGTGTGTTAGGTACTTTTCGGGAATGCGACAATTCCCGAAAAGCTCAGTACGCTGCCGGTCTTGACCGCGACAGCATCGTAATAACCCATCGTCACGTTTAGTTTCGCGCGTCACGGGAAGTACCGGACCGGTTGGTCCGTGCTCCGGGAAGCCGTACGCGAGTGCTCGTGAGTTCGTGTAGTGCAGTGCGAAGGACCAAATACCTCGGGTTAAGTGTTCCCCGAGGTAGGCGAATCGCCGCGGCATCAGGCCGCACCTGCAGACTACCGCCGAAGACGACGGGAATCCGGGCCGACTCCACCGGCCAGCAGACGTCGGGGCGCCGACGCACACCAGGGCCTATGGATAAACCAGCCCGGTAAGTACCCGACATTGGTCGGTACCCGTTAGAGTGTGTTGTGAATGTGCACGTTTGTTTGTTCGGTAGCACACCGGTGCTACCGAAATCGAATAGGTATTGCGCGGGGCGAGCACGGGGGCAGCCACTGCTTGCCGCGTATATGCCACGCGACCGGGAGAACGCCCCGTTAATTATTGTCGGGCACCTCCGTGTAATTTGTTAAATAAATACTTATTGCTATTATTTTAACTGAACGGTCGCGATATCATTTTAATTATAATTTAACCCGCAAACAATCATTCCGATTCCCGATTTTCCCGCCACGTGTGTCGGTATAGAGGAGATCGTCCTATCTCCGCTACCGTGTCCCGACGGGTTAACTATTAACCCACGGCGACGACAAAGACGCGTTCTTCGGGGCCGTCGTCCCTGTATTATATAAACAAATTACTTGTAACTGGTATTAGGACGAAATACCACGTTACAAATGGCGACCGTGACAGGACGGTAGTTGTACCGCCTGCGTGTCGAGGATTTTCGGGTCGGTAAAATTTTTCTTATTTTTTTTTTAAATAAGTGCTTCTTATATGTGCAGCTTTACCTGTATTTATTTAAGAAGCAGCGGGTTATTTATTTTTAAAAGAAATTTCGCTTTGCAATCGCGAGAGAGAGAGAGAGAGAGTGAGAAAGGGCATATAGGTTTATAATGGCATGGATGCATGCCATTATGATTAAATCGTGTGTGTGAGTGAGAGAGAGAGGGAGAGAGAGAGAGAGAGAGAGAGAGAGAGAGAAATTTGAAATTTCGAGTTCGCGTTAGAGTAGGGACGCGCGGGTATCCCTAGCCGTATATTGTGGTTGAGAGAGAGAGAGAGAGAGAGAGAGAGAGCAAGAGTGAACCAGTGCGTGAGAGAGAGAAAATCCCAACTAGCCGGCGTTAGACTCGCGCGGCGTAAGTGTAACGAGTATCGAGAGAGAGAGAGAGAGAGAGAGAGAGAGAGAGAGAACATACATTATACGGCATATACCGCGCGGCTATCCTTCGTTGCTACGCATGAAGGAAAATTTCCCCCTCTGCGCGACCGAATTTCATTTCTAAATTCATCGCATGTATTTTATTATTTCATTTTTAATTTAATTGCATGAATTTTGTTAACTCGCTTTAAAAGCGAGTTTAACAATTTGTGTGTGCGTGTGAAATATTTTTGAGTTCGACTCACTGATTTTGTATCAGTTCGAGACGACCAATAATATTTTTATTACTTATAATTATTAATTTTATTATTATCATTATTAATAATTTATTTTGCTGTAAATATATATATATATATATATATATATATATATATATATATATACTTTTGAATTAATTTTTCAAAGATATTATCACGCTGTTAGTCAGCTGATAATTTTGAAATTATACAATATTTCTTTTTTTTTTGTTGTGTGCTAATAATTATTAATATTATTATAATCAATTTTGACATTGCCTGTTAGTCAGATAAGTCAAAGTTGATTAATGTTTTTGTATTACCGTCGCGATTTTGGCTCGCATTAGTGCTGAGACACATCGTGATATCGGTGTTATATTTATATTTATTGTTAATATTAATATTATTTCGATTAAGTGTTTGTCACTTAACCATTAATTCTGCTGGCGGGAAATTTCTTTGACTTATTTTCTTAATTTTTTTTGCTTTCCTCCAAATTAAGGAATAGATTGCAATTAATTTGTTTGTCAAATTAATTGCATATTTATATTGTTAATTTTTGTATAATATAATATAATATATATAAAATTAATAAATAAATAATTAATTTCTTTTAAAAATAAATTAAAAATTTATTTTGGAAGGTTAACGATAAAATTAATTTTTTTTTGTATGTTTTAAATCAACTTTAAAATTTTTTTTTTGCTGTTTTAATCACATTTAAAATTTTTCTTTTGTGTGATTTTGTTGAGAAAAATTCCTTTCTTTAGAAGCTACTTTTACAAATTTTTTTTTGTGTTTTCTTTGTATGAGATTTACATTTTGTGTAAAATTATAATTATTTGTTTGTCAAAATAATTATATTTGTGGCTTCCAGAATTTTTTTTTCTTTCCTTTCAATATTTAATTTCTCTTGTCAGCGAATTAAAATATTTTTTTTTAGTATTTTTCTTTTCAAGTTGCAATCGATAACAATTTATTTTAAAATTGTTACTAAATTAATTTGTTTGTCAAATTAATTCGGTCTTGGATTGGTCCAAGTATCTTTTGCAATTTTACTTAGGTTTAAAGAGAAGATCGACAGCAAAAATTTTTTTCCTTTGATCCGAATACAAATTCGATTAAGATTTCGAATCTGGTGGCAAACAAACTTTTTTTGTTGTTTGTTTATAAACATTATATTAATTTACATTAATTTCTTTGTTGATTTATTTAGATTTTTAGTATTTAATTAGTTTGCCAAGTTCGGATCGGGATTTTGTTGTGTTCTTTTCTCTTTATGTAAGGTATGCCTTCTCATATAGAGTAGTTTGTACTCCATATTTGAATCTGGACTCTGAGCTATCTCCTCAGTTGTCCAAGCTTTACAGGGCATACGGGGACGCAGTTGGTGTGCCAACTGAGAAGAAATCCCCAGGTGCACAACGCCGTCTCTGCCTTATCAAAAAGATTACGATGGGCAGCTACGAGACGCGTATGTGCAAAATACTTAGTGACTGGCGGGATGCGAGGCACATTAAAAAGGACATCAGATCACTTCTTTGGGAGGAGATCTACGCCCAGCTCGATCGTTTGTACCAGAATCGCCCCCTGGGCCCTTCACGCAATTAAAAGAGCGTAATAGCTCTAGGGGGCAAGAAATACGGTTGGTGAACCCGCAAGGTTGTTTGTTAAGAAGGACAAACACCTCACTGACTTTGCTGAACTGCTTAACGGAGAGCAAACAAACGTTCAAAAGGTAACAGAGAATACCTCTGAACATCTGAATTTGCCGAAATCTGCTGAGTTACCTATGGTTAAGGCTGAGACTCCTTCCAAGCTAACTCCAACGTTCAAACCGAACAAAGCAGATTTAGAACTTCTAGAGATCAAGAAAAACAAAGAGTCTTTCTGGTCTGAAGTACTCCGTAGGCAGGCGTTAACCAACACAAACGGTTACTCAAGGAAATAGAGAACGAGAGAAAAACTCTAAACTGTGTAACCCCACCAATGAGAACGATGATATCGTTACTCATTGTCACCCCAACCTACGATCAAGAAAAGAGTTAAAACAGTCTAATGAGAGTAAAATGACTGTCTCTCTTGATCAGGTGATGAACAGTTCAAAATCGTTGCCGATTAGAACAGTTCAGGGGGGGGGCAGGAGCCGTCCCGAAGACGTCCAGAGAGACAAGTTCGACTCCAGCTCTACTTGACAGTCAAGCCGAAGACATGGTTGCGGGAGTGCAATCCGAAAACCGTTTGTTCTTCTCGGTAAGACTTGGTGGCAAGGACTTTAAAGCATTGTTCGACCCAGGAGCAATGGTTTCACTTATACGCGTTGACGTAGCGGAATGCTACAGGGATAAGTGGAAACCGGCCAAGGTAGTCGTGCGGGTGTCGCAGGACCGGCACTGAAAGTCCTAGGTTTTTTGCTGTTTAATCACATTTAAAATTTTTCTTTTGTGTGATTTTGTTGAGAAAAATTCCTTTCTTTAGAAGCTACTTTTACAAATTTTTTTTTGTGTTTTCTTTGTATGAGATTTACATTTTGTGTAAAATTATAATTATTTTGTTTGTCAAAATAATTATATTGTGGCTTCCAGAATTTTTTTTTCTTTCCTTTCAATATTTAATTCTCTTGTCAGCGAATTAAAATATTTTTTTTTAGTATTTTTCTTTTCAAGTTGCAATCGATAACAATTTATTTTAAAATTGTTACTAAATTAATTTGTTTGTCAAATTAATTCGGTCTTGGATTGGTCCAAGTATCTTTTGCAATTTTACTTAGGTTTAAAGAGAAGATCGACAGCAAAAATTTTTTTTCCTTTGATCCGAATACAAATTCGATTAAGATTTCGAATCTGGTGGCAAACAAACTTTTTTTTGTTGTTTGTTTATAAACATTATATTAATTTACATTAATTTTCTTTGTTGATTTATTTAGATTTTTAGTATTTAATTAGTTTTGCCAAGTTCGGTATCGGGATTTTGTTGTGTTCTTTTCTCTTTATGTAAGGTATGCCTTCTCATATAGAGTAGTTTTGTACTCCATATTGAATCTGGACTCTGAGCTATCTCCCTCAGTTGTCCAAGCTTTACAGGGCATACGGGGACGCAGTTGGTGTGCCAACTGAGAAGAAATCCCCAGGTGCACAACGCCGTCTCTGCCTTATCAAAAGATTACGATGGGCAGCTACGAGACGCGTATGTGCAAATTACTTAGTGACTGGCGGGATGCGAGGCACATTAAAAAGGACATCAGATCACTTCTTTGGGAGGAGATCTACGCCCAGCTCGATCGTTTGTACCAGAATCGCCCCCTGGGCCCTTCACGCAATTAAAGAGCGTAATAGCTCTAGGGGGCAAGAAATACGGGTTGGTGAACCCGCAAGGTTGTTTGTTAAGAAGGACAAACACCTCACTGACTTTGCTGAACTGCTTAACGGAGAGCAAACAAACGTTCAAAAGGTAACAGAGAATACCTCTGAACATCTGAATTTGCCGAAATCTGCTGAGTTACCTATGGTTAAGGCTGAGACTCCTTCTAAGCTTACTCCAACGTTAGAATCACCGAACAAAGCAGATTTAGAACTTCTAGAGATCAAGAAAAACAAAGAGTCTTTCTGGTCTGAAGTACTCCATAGGCAGGCCGTTAACCAACAGAAACGGTTACTCAAGGAAATAGAGAACGAGAGAAAAACTCTAAACCTATGTAACCCTACCAATGAGAACGATGATATTCGTTACTCATTGTCACCCCAACCTATGATCAACGAAAAGAGTTTAAAACAGTCTAATGAGTGTAAAATGACTGTCTCTCTTGATCAGGTGATGAACAGTTCAAAAACGTTGCCGATTAGAACAGTTCAGGGGGGGGGGGCAGGAGCCGTCCCGAAGACGTCCAGAGAGACAAGTTCGACTCCAGCTCTACTTGACAGTCAACCCGAAGACATGGTTGCGGGAGTGCAATCCGAAAACCGTTTGTTCTTCTCGGTAAGACTTGGTGGCAAGGACTTTAAAGCACTGTTCGACCCAGGAGCAATGGTTTCACTTATACGCGTTGACGTAGCGGAATGCTACAGGGATAAGTGGAAACCGGTCAAGGTAGTCGTGCGAGGTGTCGCAGGACCGGCACTGAAAGTACTAGGTTTGTTAGATGTTCTATTTGGAATTGAGGGATTAGATGGCAACATCCAACTGAGAATAGTCGAGAGTATGGAACACTCGATGATCCTCGGTATGGACTTCCTTCAACATTGGAACATCGAGGTTAAAATTGGCGATGCCCTCTGGCGCGTTGGCGCCGGAAAATGGCATTCTTTTGTCAAGGATGGAATCCGAGACGGAGACACGAGGATTCTCGCAGAGTGTGCAGGTATCATCGAGATTAACGATGACCAGCGAGAGAGGGTAAGAAAGCTAGTATAGAGCTTATTACCACCACCAGGCGATGTGCATGGCTTTACTACGTTGATCGAACATCACGTGGAAGTAGAGCCAGGTGCACGACCAGTACGTCACAAACCAAGACGTATGTCGTCTAAAGTCCTCGAATTCGCCCAGCAAGAAGTCAGGAAAATGTTTGAGAGAGGAATAATTAAACCGAGTGCGAGTGAATGGTCTGCCGCTCCAGTGATAGTCCGCAAAGACGAAGGTAGCTATCGTTTTTGCATAGACTTCCGAGATTTGAATGCGGTAACAAAACGTGACTCATATCCAATACCGAATATGGATTCGATTCTGGATAAGTTACATAACGCCAAATTCATCTCTAAGATCGATCTTAAGAAGGCATATTTCCAAGTGCTAATGTCAGAAATTAGTCGACATTATCCCGCCTTCGCTGTGCCTGGGTCTGGGTTGTGGCAGTTCTCACGGATGCCGTTCGGACTGATGAATGCACCCATGACATTTGCACGGTTGATCGATGCTCTATTTGGTCCCGAAGTTGAACCTCATGTTTTTGGTTACCTGGACGATTTAATCGTTATAACCGAAACTTTCGAGGAACATTTAAAATGGTTGGAAATGGTTCTAAGGACACTAGTGGACGCAGGGCTAGAATTGAACAGAGAGAAGTGTCAGTTCTGTTGCTCGAGCGTTATGTTCCTTGGGTACCGCCTGGATGGTGATGGACTTCGTCCGATGTGGATCGAGTGGCTCCTGTCCTAAATTATCCGACCCCAAGAAATGTTAAACAACTTCGTTCCTTCCTTGGCATGGTCGGTTGGTATTCTCGTTTTATAAATCGAGAGTCGGATATTAAGATCCCTCTCGTGAGATTACTCCGTAAGGACCAGCCATGGGAGTGGGGACCAGAGCAGGACGCGGCGTTCCGTGAACTCAGGTTAGCTCTAGCCGGCGCGCCAGTACTCGATCAGACTTCTCTAAGCCTTTCTCGGTCCAGAGTGACGCGAGTGATTACGCTATTGGGGCTGTGTTAACCCAAGAAGATGAAGATGGTTTCGAGCATCCGATCGTTTACGTCAGCCGAGTGTTGAACAAGGCGGAGCGTAATTACATGACGACGGAGAAAGAGTGTCTAGCCTTAATCTGGGCAATTAAGAAACTTCGACCATATATTGAAGCGTATCGTTTTAAAGCTGTGACGGACCACAGCGCGCTCAAATGGCTGAAGACTCTTAAAGAACCCATGGGCAGACTAGCGCGCTGGGTGTTTGAGATGCAACAGTGGGACTTCGAGATTGTGCACAAGAAAGGTGCACTACACTATGTTCCCGACGCACTACCTCGCGCTGTTAACCTGGACTCGGACGAAGTCGAAATAGCCTCCTTTGACGTGATTACCGACCCATGGTACATCGCCAGATTGGATGATGTGAGGTCCAGTCCTCAAAAATTTCCGCACTGGAAAATTGAGGATGAAATGCTCTATCGATTCACGACCGATAAGCTGCTGGACCCAATCACGGGTCAAGAGGAGGGATGGAGATTAGTTGTGCCCATTGAGCATAGGACGCGCGTACTAGAGGATTCGCATTGCCCTCCATCGTGTGGTCATTTAGGAGTGGAAAAGACCTATGATCGAGTGGCAAGGGACTATTATTGGCCAGGTATCTACCATGATGTCAGGCAATTCGTTGTGCAGTGTATAGACTGCCAACGATATAAAGTCTCACAGGAGGGCCCTCAAGGGTTGATGGGCAAACGTAATATTGAGAGACCGTGGGCTGTGGTTGCAGCAGATATAACGGAACTGCCTCGTAGTAAGAACCAATACAAATATATACTGGTCTTACAAGATTTGTTCACGAAGTGGGTTGAATTAAAACCGTTACGAGCTGCTACCGGTAAGTCGGTCGCGAAAGCATTCGAGGAACTCATACTGTTTCGTTGGGAGACTCCTGATTACTTCCTTACAGATAATGGTACAGAGTTCGTCAATAATAAGTTGACACAGATGCTTGAGGATTACGGGATAAAACAGATCACGACTCCTCTTTACAGACCACAAGCCAACCCCGTCGAGCGTACAAATAGGACATTAAAGACGATGATCGCGGCCTTTGTGGATTCCGATCATCGCAGCTGGGATGAACATCTTCATGAATTCCGTCATGCTATTAATACAGCAACGCAATCAAGTACGAAGGTTTCCCCAGCTTTCCTCAATTTTGGACGTCATCCACAACCTGTAAAGAGTCTGCGTAGAGAGGTTGAGAAGAGAGAATTTAAAATTCCTATCGATCCCGAGATGTGGATGGATCGACTCAAACGTCTTAATGCCCTTCGAGATCTAGTGCGGAAACACATAGGTGAAGAGCAGAGACGTCAAGAGAAAGTCTATAACAAAAATAGACGCGTGGCTTCCTTCCAAGTAGGCGATTTAGTTATGAGGAAGTGTAGAACGTTATCGCACGGGGCCAAAGGTATTTCGGCCAAATTGGCGCCTAAGTACGACGGACCCTTCGAAGTCAAGGAGATACTATCACCAGTAGTCTTAAGACTTGAGGAGTCTCGACGGAAAAGGTCTGAAGTACACGTATCCGATTTAAAGCGATACGTTCCGCCAAGGAGAAAATCCTAGGCCAGCGATGATCGGCTCGCCACGGGAAAACTTAGAGCGGGTATACAACAGCGGCACCCCAACGTTCAACGTCTGGGACACAGGAGAAGTCCGTGTCCAAGAGGGCCAGACAGAGAGGAAGCCACATTAAAGCGAAGAAACGGCGGGTGGAAGAGACCACCGTCGCATCGGTCCGAGCAACTTCGGTGGGTGTTGTGGACCCACAGCCCCAGGAAAACCAACCATCCTTTGCGTCCGGAGTTATTGCTCGACGAATCGAGGAGGCAGACCGCCGACAGGCGGCAGAGTTCGGTCTGCACCATACCGGACCGATTGAGGAGGTGTGACGCGCCTTGGGCGAGCATGCTCAAAGGCTGGTCGATCGACGCCGTAGGGAATACCAGGACTCCCTGGCCCTTTCTCCTACACCGCCTCCTCCAACGATATCTGGCCAGCAAGAGGCCGAAGAGGATAAGACCCGTGGACAAGAAGAGAGCGTTGCTCAGCCAGTCCACGTCGAGCGGATCGGAGATGTACCCCCGCATGAGACGTTCTTACGTCGCCTGGCGCAGGGTTTGGGAGTACCAAACTCTGGACCTTTGGATGAGGTGCAGGCAGGCCTCAACAACGTATTTCGATAAGTCGGCTACCCAGCGGAGTTGTCACTACTAACTCCGTACCCTGCACCACCGATTTTATTGATCGAACCGCCCTCCGTTCCGACCAGGATGGACATAACGTCGGGGATGAGCAGCAACGTCATCACCGGGCCATCGAGACAACCCAACAACGATGCTGACCTCCTTCGGGAGTGTCGCTTGTTGCTGGAAACGGTGGCGGGAGACAACCCCGCAGCGAGAGACGTCGTCCTGCGACTGGTGATGGCCACCCTGGAGAAGAACCTTACCACTCCTCGACCCTAGTTCGTCTAGGCGAGGGATTCGTTTGCGTGCGTGTCATTATTTATTTCATTGCCCTCTTTTCAACTCTCACATCAGTAGGATGATGTGGAGTTTAGTGGGGGGCTTTGCAACGAGACGTCGTTGCAATGAAATAAATAATACTTATTGTATTATATTATTTCGTAGTATGTATTAAATATTATATCTTAAAATCTCGCACTTTATTATTGTTTCGTGCGTTGCCTCTTCAAGGCCACGAAACACGCGTGTTTATGTCGACGACCGAGGATGTGTGCAAGCATCCGTATATTCGATTGTTATTGTGTGTGTGTGTTAGGTACTTTTCGGGAATGCGACAATTCCCGAAAAGCTCAGTACGCTGCCGGTCTTGACCGCGACAGCATCGTAATAACCCATCGTCACGTTTAGTTTCGCGCGCCACGGGAAGTACCGGACCGGTTCGTCCGTGCTCCGGGAAGCCGTATGCGAGTGCTCGTGAGTTCGTGTAGTGCAGTGCGAAGGACCAAATACCTCGGGTTAAGTGTTCCCCGAGGTAGGCGAATCGCCGCGGCATCAGGCCGCACCTGCAGACTACCGCCGAGGACGACGGGAATCCGGGCCGACTCCACCGGCCAGCAGACGTCGGGGCGCCGACGCACACCAGGGCCTATGGATAAACCAGCCCGGTAAGTACCCGACATTGGTCGGTACCCGTTAGAGTGTGTTGTGTGAGTGTGCACGTTTGTTTGTTCGGTAGCACACCGGTGCTACCGAAATCGAGTAGGTATTGCGCGGGGCGAGCACGGGGGCAGCCCCTGCTTGCCGCGTATATACCACGCGACCGGGAGAACGCCCCGTTAATTATTGTCGGGCACCTCCGTGTAATTTGTTAAATAAATACTTATTGATATTATTTTAACTGAACGGTCGCGATATCATTTTAATTATAATTTAACCCGCAAACAATCATTCCGATTCCCGATTTTCCCGCCACGTGTGTCGGTATAGAGGAGATCGTCCTATCTCCGCTACCGTGTCCCGACCGGTTAACTATTAACCCACGGCGACGACAAAGACGCGTTCTTCGGGGCCGTCGTCCCTGTATTAAATAAACAAATTACTTGTAACTGGTATTAGGACGAAATACCACGTTATAAAAGTTATGAAAGAAGCAAAAATTAATTATAACAAAAAAACTATAGAAGAAAATAGCCACGAACCAAAGAAACTATGGAACTGTATAAATAATTAAATTGGTAGAAACAAAGGAAAAAATGGTACTAACATAAAACAATTGAAAATGGAAGACAATACTATAATTAAAAAAGAATGTGAAATAGTAAATACAATGAATAAATATTTTTGCAAATTAGGAGAAACATTAAGCAATAAAATTACAAAGCCAAATATGAGAAATCTAGAATTACCTAGAAGCAATCCAAAAACAATCTTCTTAAAAGCTACAAATAAAACAGAAATCTTAAATATAATAAATGATCTAAAACAAAAAAATGGCGGAGTAGACAAGATAAATGCAAAAACTTTAAAAACAATAGCCACAATTGTAGCTGATACTTTAGTTTACGTGTTTAATCTTTGTTTAATCAATATATAAAGCAAGAAAGCAAAATGATATGGGTAATTACAGACCCATATCATTAATATCTAATATCGCCAAAATTTTTGAAAAACTAGTACATATTAGAATTATTGATTTCATAAACAAGAGTGAAATAATAAGCGAAAACCAATTTGGATTCATCAAACGTAAAGGAACTAAAGATGCACTAAGTTTTATATCTAAAACGATATATGAAAAACTAGATCAAAGTAAACCAATTGCTATTATTTTTCTAGATTTAGCAAAAGCATTTGACACAGTAAATAACGAAATATTATTAGATAAGTTATACGCATATGGAGTAAGAGGAAAAGCCCACAAATTAATAAAAAGTTACCTTAATGACAGAAAATAAAAGTTACGAATTGGTAACCACGAAAGTGAATATCAAATAATTAAAACAGGAGTACCGCAAGAAACAATACTTGGGCTTTTACTTTGTATATTATATACAAATGATTTATTAACTAAAATGCCATTAAACACAATAATGTCTTATGCTGATGATACTGCTGTTATAGCAACCGGGGAAACATGAAAAGAAGTAGAAATCAAAATGAATACATATCTAGAAGATGTCTCTACTTGGTTAAGACTAAATAAATTAACTTTAAATGTTCAAAAAACAGTATATATTACTTATGGCAATTATATAGATACTGCACCAGACAATATAGATATTAAAATTAACAATGAACTACTCAATAGAGTAACTAAAACAAAATATTTACGAATAATTTTTGATACAAATATGAGATGGAGTGATCATATTGAGTAACTTATAAGCAGGACTAGGTATCTCATTTTTAGGTTTCGTAAAATAGTGAAATTTATGGATACATATACACTAAAAATTGTGTACTATGCACTTTTTCGCAGTATGATCAGTTACGGTATAATTGCATGGGGTGGAGCATATCAAAATAAACTAGAACTGTTACAAGCTATACAAACAACAATATTAAAAATAATCAACAAGAATATATTCCAAAAAGAAACTCCTTTTAATTTACAGAAATTATTTACTTTTGAATGTCTTCAGTATTATTACAATAACTTAAAGAATCAATATATAAACTCTTCAAGTAAAATAAGAAAAAAGCTTATATTACCACCCAAGTATCACAAAAGTGTCAGTACAAAAACAGTTATATAATTGCAATCAGTGTTTTAATTCTTTACCAAATGAATTAAAGACACTTGATATGAGTAAAAATCAAATATAATAAAATAAAGGTTTGGATAGCAAAAGATGGTTAGTACTAATATAGATTCGAATATAGACTGCAAACAACTCAAATTATAGTTACTAACCATTTTTTCGCAAGAAAAAATATCAGAAATGTCAAAAACACAAACAAGAATAAAAGATCTCTTGAAAATAGGTATATTTTCCATAAATGACTTAGAACAACACGAGAACATAGTACTTGATATAAGAACTTATATATGCGCAAATGGTAACTGTAAATATTATAATAATAGACAACATCGCCGTATATCGAATTTTAACTACTCCAAAATGATCACTCTATACTCAAAAATCGAAGTAAAAATAGATAAACTAACCAAAGAAATTATGTATATATATTTACAAGAAACAGAGACAACCACAACAGACATAAAAATTATAGAATTTAAAAAAGAAACACCTAGTATAGAAAAAAAATTGATTCAACAACTGAAAGATATAAGCCAATAGAAACAGTTTTTAATAAGATTGATGAAATGGCTGAAACAAATAACAGAAGAGCTAGAAAAAAACAAGCAGATGAAGCACCAGGTCAGAAGATACTACAAATAAATAATCATAGGATGACCTATGGAGACATTAATTATCTAGGATCAAACAAAGCCATATTTTACTTTAACAAAGGAATAAGAGGAATTCAGAGTTTCACAAACTCTATGTATTCTGAAAAACATCAACCGCCTTACAAAGACGTTGTAGTAATAGATGATATTGTTTTTACATCAATCTGCAAATGTGACTCAGCATTACAACACAGAACAATGTTTCCTGCAAGACTAAATAGCATTGAAAAAATAATATTTGCCAGAAACAAAAATGCATCAACAGAAACGTATACAACAGCGAGATCAATGTTAGTAAGGTATTGGTAAAACAAGACCTTCGAAAAAGAAATTTTCACAATATAAATTTTATTTTCTTACAATAAATTTAAACTATAATATAGAATCTAAGAAGAAGTGCAATATAATCTTATCAAAAACGTAAAAGTAAAAATAAAATCCAAAAATATAAATAATAGAATAATTATAAGTATTTAAACAAATTTTCTAAAACAAAGCTGTTATCATTGATAATAGATAGATTATATAATTATTAATACTTAAATAATATATAGAAATGTTAAAAGTTTGGTTATGGGAGTCAGATAGACCTCTATAATCAATGCAAGTGTGAATGAATGGGTTTTGTGATGATGCGATACATGTCTGGAAGTCCGATGTGGAATGGTAGCGTCAGGAAACCAATTATGAATGAATGAAAAAGGATGAATGAAGTATGGTTGGAAGCTATTGCTGTGATATCACAGCGAAGCTAACCAACATTGTTTTTAGTTTTAAGATTGTAATCCGGACCTACGAACAGGGAATTATATTTCTCTCTGTAGGAGTCGAGGTAGTGGGTTATTGTTGTAAGATAATTACTGCACTGTAACCACCTGCGAATGTTGTTTGCAAGATTTTGTATATTTTATGTATTTTATATGATGTATGCGGAATCTATGTAACTCTGGATCTAAATAAATAAAATAAATAAAAAAAATATTTACGAATAATTTTTGATACAAATATGAGATGGAGTGATCATATTGAGTAACTTATAAGCAGGACTAGGTATCTCATTTTTAGGTTTCGTAAAATAGTGAAATTTATGGATACATATACACTAAAAATTGTGTACTATGCACTTTTTCGCAGTATGATCAGTTACGGTATAATTGCATGGGGTGGAGCATATCAAAATAAACTAGAACTGTTACAAGCTATACAAACAACAATATTAAAAATAATCAACAAGAATATATTCCAAAAAGAAACTCCTTTTAATTTACAGAAATTATTTACTTTTGAATGTCTTCAGTATTATTACAATAACTTAAAGAATCAATATATAAACTCTTCAAGTAAAATAAGAAAAAAGCTTATATTACCACCCAAGTATCACAAAAGTGTCAGTACAAAAACAGTTATATAATTGCAATCAGTGTTTTTAATTCTTTACCAAATGAATTAAAGACACTTGATATGAGTAAATAATCAAATATAATAAAATAAAGGTTTGGATAGCAAAAGATGGTTAGTACTAATATAGATTCGAATATAGACTGCAAACAACTCAAATTATAGTTACTAACCATTTTTTCGCAAGAAAAAATATCAGAAATGTCAAAAACACAAACAAGAATAAAAGATCTCTTGAAAATAGGTATATTTTCCATAAATGACTTAGAACAACACGAGAACATAGTACTTGATATAAGAACTTATATATGCGCAAATGGTAACTGTAAATATTATAATAATAGACAACATCGCCGTATATCGAATTTTAACTACTCCAAAATGATCACTCTATACTCAAAAATCGAAGTAAAAATAGATAAACTAACCAAAGAAATTATGTATATATATTTACAAGAAACAGAGACAACCACAACAGACATAAAAATTATAGAATTTAAAAAAGAAACACCTAGTATAGAAAAAAATTGATTCAACAACTGAAAGATATAAGCCAATAGAAACAGTTTTTAATAAGATTGATGAAATGGCTGAAACAAATAACAGAAGAGCTAGAAAAAAACAAGCAGATGAAGCACCAGGTCAGAAGATACTACAAATAAATAATCATAGGATGACCTATGGAGACATTAATTATCTAGGATCAAACAAAGCCATATTTTACTTTAACAAAGGAATAAGAGGAATTCAGAGTTTCACAAACTCTATGTATTCTGAAAAACATCAACCGCCTTACAAAGACGTTGTAGTAATAGATGATATTGTTTTTACATCAATCTGCAAATGTGACTCAGCATTACAACACAGAACAATGTTTCCTGCAAGACTAAATAGCATTGAAAAAATAATATTTGCCAGAAACAAAAATGCATCAACAGAAACGTATACAACAGCGAGATCAATGTTAGTAAGGTATTGGTAAAACAAGACCTTCGAAAAAGAAATTTTCACAATATAAATTTTATTTTCTTACAATAAATTTAAACTATAATATAGAATCTAAGAAGAAGTGCAATATAATCTTATCAAAAACGTAAAAGTAAAAATAAAATCCAAAAATATAAATAATAGAATAATTATAAGTATTTAAACAAATTTTCTAAAACAAAGCTGTTATCATTGATAATAGATAGATTATATAATTATTAATACTTAAATAATATATAGAAATGTTAAAAGTTTGGTTATGGGAGTCAGATAGACCTCTATAATCAATGCAAGTGTGAATGAATGGGTTTTGTGATGATGCGATACATGTCTGGAAGTCCGATGTGGAATGGTAGCGTCAGGAAACCAATTATGAATGAATGAAAAAGGATGAATGAAGTATGGTTGGAAGCTATTGCTGTGATATCACAGCGAAGCTAACCAACATTGTTTTTTAGTTTTAAGATTGTAATCCGGACCTACGAACAGGGAATTATATTTCTCTCTGTAGGAGTCGAGGTAGTGGGTTATTGTTGTAAGATAATTACTGCACTGTAACCACCTGCGAATGTTGTTTGCAAGATTTTGTATATTTTATGTATTTTATATATGATGTATGCGGAATCTATGTAACTCTGGATCTAAATAAATAAAATAAATAAAAAAAATATATTTATTCAGCACTTAAGGTGCTCCAAAATGAACAAGTACGGAACTTTGTTACCGAACCCCGCAGGTATACAATTTAGGTTCCGCCAGTCATGTTGGCCGCGGTCGCTCGTTCCCGGTGCGGCGTTTTCGCACGGCGAGGAGGCCTCTATGTCCCTGGAACGACGTCGAGTAGTCAGTAACACTCATGGGTACTCAGGATTCGCCAAGCTTCTTCTTATATTATAAGATTATAAGATTGATATATAAGATATTTCCTTTGTGAGTTAAATGTTTTACCCGTGTGTCGTCCTAACCTCTAACTCGACCTGACACTTCAACTCGTATGTCCTCTGATCTGGCTGGGAGAAGCTGTATAGAATTATAGTTTCTCCATCCTCATTCCTTACTATAACACAGAGTATTTATAAATTACTCTTACAGGTATTTGAGTGAACGCTGATCACTGGGTTCGACGCAAGGTGCTTCTTTCCTGATCAACGGCTGGAGGTCCAAATCTTTTTTTGGGTAGGCCTATATGGAGTAGATGAGACCAGAAGGGAATGCTGGAGGGACTTAACTTGACTGATGGTACTTGGAGGTACCATAATCACTGGATCAACGGAGCAGTGTTTGTGTGTGTATATGGTATTGTGAGGTATTAGGAGTCGTACCTCCTCTATTTGGTATTGAACCTGTTTACTTGGCATAGTAAGCTTTTATCCTTTTACACATTCGCATATGTGTATAAGTTTGTAGTATATCACGCTTACTTCGCATAGTAAGCTTCGTTGGTGCTATACCTTTGTTAATTGTTAACTTTGATTTAATGTGACTTGTAGTGCAACTACAACGTCACAATATGTAAACAAGTCAATCGAAAAATTCAGTCAATTTTTTACCCATTTGGCTAAAATTTATTTTTATAGTAACTTGTAAATATTGTAGTCGCTTATTTATTTAAGCTCTTAAGGATCGTGCCTGGAATGTGAAATCGTATAGCTTTTATATATTATGGGCCCTCTATGGTTTCATTATATTTTTTATTGTTATATCTTTGGTTTAAATCAAGATACCATATTAAATCAAGTTTCGTTGAATAGTTATTGTTACAGAGAATAATCTAGTTTAATCTGGGGCATGTTGATACTGTCGTACAACCCAAATAAAAACTGAGAAAATAAGCTATAGATAACCTAATACATTGCTTTAAACAAGGTATTTATAAAAAAGGTAAACAATTCTATTAAGCATTACGAAACTTCTTCCTATTTAATGTGTAATACACAAAGTTAATTTATATTGAGTGATGCAAGATGATCAAAGATAGTGAAAAATGGAGAAATGGAAATAAACTATTTATCTCAACTCTGATAAATATTAATATTTTCACATAAAATTTTTTTGCATACCATGGAAGATATTTTTATTGTGTATCTAAAACATTAGATGAAATTACTTTTATATAGGGTGTCCTAAAAGTAACGATACACCCAATAAATATTCCAGGTAAAAGCTTTTTTAAAAAAGGTGAAGGTCATTCCTTAAGTAACTTTTTACGACGAATCCAGTGGTGAACTTGGATTTGACCTTCAACTTGTCATTCAAGGTCATTTCAAGGTCAACTTTGTTTTTTTTTAATGGGAACCCCTATTTTTGACAACAGCAATCGAAAGAGCGATAATTTTTACATCTAAACATGTACTCAGGTCATAGGTGAAGGTGTCAAACAAGTACAGATCGGAGCCGATCCATACCTAAAACTTAATAACCTTCAGCAGAAGGTTCAAGGTTACCTTGACCTATGACCTGAGTACATGTTTAGACGTAAAATTTCTCGCTCTTTCGATTGCTATTGTCAAAAATAGGGATTCCCATATAAAAAAACAAAGTTGACCTTGAAATGACCTTGAATGACAAGTTGAAGGTCAAATCCAAGTTCACCACTGGATTCGTCGTAAAAAGTTACTTAAGGAATGACCTTCACCTTTTTTAAAAAAGCTTTTACCTGGAATATTTATTGGGTGTATCGTTACTTTTAGGACACCCTGTATATTGCCTCTTACTAGAAATACAATAAAATAATTTTTCCATATAGCCTCATAAGCAAAAAGTAAAAAATTTTATTTTTCATGTAACTCATAAATTTATCGTGTATATATGTATATATAGAAGTATTACGTCATTTTCCTGAAATTCGTTATTTTTTCCCGGTTTCTAAATATTTTCAATTTGAAAATAAAGCTTTAAAATGTCGTGGGCGTACCACAACAAAATTTAAGCAATTAAAATTCCGCCGAGATAGCATCTTTTACGTCTCAATCGACGATATTTATTATATAAACATAAAATTAATTATTAATTATATTTTTAAGTGAATATTAATTAAAAATTAATTATTAATTAAAGTCTTCTGTAATTAATAATTCAAAATTAAATTATTAATTATAAATGAATAAAAAAAATTTTATTATCCTTGATTTAAACATTAATAAATAGTTAATATAAATTCCTATTCAACATTTTAATTTTTTTATTGCAAAAGTAATTTTCATTAATGTTGTATACTTTTATTTAGCGCGCGAAACAAGCGGAACGATTCGGAATAGAAACGTGCATGACGGTTGCCTAGTAGAATAAGTGTGAACGTTGCTGTTCTCGGCTCTTCGGAGCCAAATAAGTTCGATTGTGCTAGAAGGAATCGACTTTTCCCCAACGCTGATTTCAACGGTGGTAGGAGACGCCGCATGTTGGTCGATACTCTGGGCGGCAAAAGGAAGCGGCTTAGCAATCAGCGTGCATGATGGCGATGACAGTGAAGCAAGTCACTTGAAAGTGCCAGCAGTGGGAATGGGCGAGGCCTGTGTGGCGGTAGAATGGCCACGTCGTTGTTCGAAGCCGAGCTTAATACGCATTCACGAATCAGAGTGACCAGTTGGTGATTTTTTTTCCTTTTCCCTCTTACGTATATTGATGTTTATTAAGCAAGAGCAACAAGAAGAAAAAATCGCCATCTGGCAACCCTGTCACGAATCAGAAATATTGATAATTTAACTATAGTGTCGTGGTATGCAAGTAATTATAGTGAAGAATATGATAAGGTGCGGCTTATGCCTGAGTCTACGAATACGTGTTTCTTCGTAGCAGACTGGTCGAGAACTGCTCGATGTACGTCCAACCATTATACATCATTCTTGTCTCTTAAAAATCCGTGTACCCAAAGTGCATCCATTTATAGTGTATCGATAATACAGAAAGCGCGGACCTGCACAACAATCTTTTGTCGGGTACGACATCCCCTTAATTTCATATGATTTTAATTTTACAATATAAGAAATAAACCTATTTTGAAATGAGGAAGATTTATTTAGATCTTGGTGTTTGGGTTGGAATTGACGAACCTCAATTTTATCGTTATTATAAAGAAAATATATTATTAAAATAAATCCAAAAAAGAGGTGAGACACAGCAGTTATTGTATGATATATTTATAAAATAATTCCTGATATAGCCCGAATAAAAGTACCTATTGCATATATAACATATTTCTACTTGCTTTTACAATATTACATTTACATTTTATACATTTAGTGCAATGTTAGACGTAAGTAAATAAGTAACAATTGAACTTAGAATTGAACGGTAAATACACTACTCAAACATATAGCATCTCACATACAAATTCAGAAAATTACAAATCTCGCATATCAATATGTAATATTCGCAATAGAAATTTATGTGTAAACTAAAAAAATTTAACATTTCAACACAAATTCACAAACTTACCTAAATATCGTATAATGATACATATTAATCGCAGTAATAATTTATATCTAAACTAAAATATTTTTATACATTATGATCAATATAGGTGTCACAATTTTTCAAAACTTGTATAGCAAAAATACTAAAACTAAATTTACTTCTTATATTCATATAAAAGCCACGATGTGTCAAAGTAACAGATAAACTCTCTCTAACTTTTGCTAGACGGCAATTTCAATAATTTACTAAAATGTCTATATAATTTGACCTGTGCTTTTTATAAAATAGTGTTTTCACATAAGGTTTATTACACTATAAAGCGAATATAATGATGATACTATTACACAATATGTCTATACGACTACAAAGGGCCACACAATTAAAGCATACATAATTATGCATTGCACGTGACACACTATATGGGGGCACACAGTATAGAATATAGAAAGGTAATATACGTTAAGTTGCATATAGATGGGTGAAAAATTACCACGCACACCAAAAAAAAATGAATCGCAATACTGTAAAAAGCACTTTGATTAAAATCACTTCCTTATATGAAATCTATGAATAATAACCATTGTTGACTAATTTATTAGGGCATGGCGTGCAACCACATGTGGCACAAATTAATTGTAATATGAGTATAATAATAAGTATATATTGAAATGATCGATAGTAATTTACATTGATACAAGAAACGTAGTATGTTCGCGCAAAAAAGTTATATTCAAATAATAAAATTAAAAACTATTTTAAAATAATTAAAAACAATTATATTAGTATAAAAATAGTATAAATAAAATAAATATACATATAAATATACAAACAGGAAAGTACAAAATATAAAAAATATAAAATATGAAAATAACAAATTGCTGATAATCAAGAAATTCATTGCTTAAGCTACTACTAATTTATATTACGAAATGTTACGCTAGGGAAGTTCTGAATGTAAGTGATCATAAGTATAAATTATAAATACATGATGTAAAAGCAATTTTGTAAAACAAAAAGAATAATAAGATGCTACGATTAAATACTAAAGAAATTACAACGTCGAAAATTTAAACTCATTGAATTAACTAAGATTTGAATACTAACAATTTTAATACTATGAATGTATAAACAAAAGGTCAAGTTCGACTAATACTTGGTGGGTTCATTTGCGTTATATTTTTACGTTATATTCAGACTCACAAAAATACTGATGTAAAAAGTTTTTAAAAGAGTTTGATTTTAAGCATGAAAAAAATATGATGATGTTGAGATGATCGATGAGTTTTGAGCTTGAGTGCGAACAGGAGGACGGTAGAGGACTTTGAGATATTCTTTTCGTACATTCGTTTGCTTTTCTATATATACGTAGAGGCAAACCTGATATGTCGTGAAATTTTATCTGTATCCACTGAACCGACCGCATTTTTTTAATGTTTATGTTATTAATATCTGTATTTTTATTAATATTTACTGTATTTATTATTCGTTATATTCATTATATTCACTAAACAAGGATAATCTGTTAACTTTTGTTTAAAGTTTGATTGTTGATATTTTTAATATTTAATGGTTTATATACTTAATGTAATGGTTTGTAAAATCCTGTGCTATTTGTGCTTTATATTTATTAAAGACTGAGAAAATTTATTGTTATATACTTTAAACAATATTTGTTTATACATTTATTTAATTATTTATAATGCACATATTGGTTAATAAATCAATTAATTTTGATTTGAAATAAAACCATTTATGGTTATTAACATTAATAAATAATTCATATATATTTATTAATGATATATATTCATATATTTTATTCACGTATATTTACTCTGATTCTTGTAGAATTTAAATATATAGTTAAAACTATAATTTAAAATATTTAATTACGATTGTAAACAACGATAAAAATGTATTTACATATTATTTACTTAATCATTTAGATATCAGTTCATTCTTCGGTCAACACTGAGAAATTTTTTGGGCATTCGCTCTACAGATTAGTACAACTGTTGCTCAAAATACATATGGAATTTTTTACAGACTTTAGTAGCAGACGTCCAAAAATTATGCAATAGCTGTCTTACTTTAGCACTAGTGATGCAATTCAGTGGTTGGTGCGCATTTTTGACTGCAGAGCTGCCAAAAATAGAACAGTTGTTGCACAAACCTACTGTACAATATCTTTACTAACCAAAAGAGTCTCACATCTCCGGGAAACGGATCTTTGCTAAACTCCAGGGTATGTTTACTACTATAAAAATATATAGAAAGCCAGAGTTTTAGACTCTAACGCTCGTTTTATGATAGATATAAGCAAATAACGAAAAATTTCGCAAAAAAGCTCTTAACTTTGATCATTTGTAATTAAAAAAAAGTAAAGATAGATCCTCAAACTTAAATTCAGAAGAAAACTGAGATCGAGTAAATTGGTTTAAAAAAAAAAGAAGTTTAAGAGTCTTGATTTGGTCCAATAGACGAATGTAACGATATTTTGATGACTATTTTGAATTAATAAATTTACTGATATTATTATCTTCTCATTTTTATTTTTTCCACAACTTCGACCAAATTAAGATATTTAAACTCCTTTTTTTTAATCCAATTCACTTGATCTCAGGTTTCTTTTATATTAAGTTTGAGGATCTATCATTACTTTTTTTAATTACAAATAATCAAAATCAAGAGCTTTTTTTGCGAAATTTTTCGTTATTTGCTTATATCAATTATAAAAAAGAGCATTAGAGTGTAACACTCTGGCTTTCTTTATATTTTTATAGTATTAAACATATCCTAGAGTTTAGTAAAGATCCGTTTCCCGGACATATGACAATCTCCTTGGAAATGCCTACAGAGAACGCGCGCCTGAAGAATTTCTCAGTGAATAAAATTTGTAAAAGTATTGATTAAAAATGGGTATTAATTTATAGTCATATATGTCTAATTATTATACAGTTATTTATTGCAATAAAAAAGTAAGTTTTCAGTTGCAGGGATGTTCAGTTATTGTATATCACACAATCCAGATGATAGCATATTTCGAGAAGAACTGGTAAATAGTACCTTATGTTTGATACAAGTTGGAGAATCAATAAGAAATCCAGTTAGTGTTAATCATATAAAATGGCTTAATCAATCCTACAATGATGGAATTATACGACGAATCAGTTTCGGATTTATGTCAATTATTTGGTTAGATAATTATGACAATAGATGTGCACTCTACAAAACTATATGCCCCTATTGGAACTTACAATATATTAATTTTCATAAAATGATAGATGTTGGCTTTTTAAACAAATGGTGGATATTAAACTTCAAAATGAACAATTATGATACATGTGTTAACGAATAAATATAATGATTATGGATGAAGGCGCATGTATATCCACACTATTAAAATTTTGTATCTAAAATGAGTACTTTTTTGTGAATTTCCCCTTCTACTGTAAATAATTATAAATAAACATTATCTTTTTTAGACTTAATGTGTACCTGGCACTGTGACAAACAACTGCTGACTAAAAAAATTAATTTTCGGAACGTGATTGTTTAATTATTTTAATATTATAAGACGGACATGTCCGCGTCCGTCCGTCCGTACGTACGTACGTGTCCATTTTCTTCACTTAATTTTATGACATCTTATAGACCGTTAATTTTTACAATTGCACAAAAAATGTAAAGACAGTTAGTAGACTAAATTATTTAATAAAATTTTTCTAATCATTAATATACATATACTTTTGTTTTGATTCGTATTACTTTCTCTCTGTTTAGTACGAGGTACACTTTTCTCGAGGTGTTTATTAATAGGGACTTTCACATTATTAAAATAAAATTTGTTCCAGAAATTAATTATAATTCTAGTATACTTAAGAAGATATCAGATTAAATGTTAAAAAAGACAAATCTTATTATTTACTCTCCCGAATTTATTATGTGAGAAGGTATTCCCAATCCATGTTTTCGATAATACTTTTAAATAAATATAGATCAGCGATTCCCAAGACAGTACACATAAAAAATATGTATTTATTCTATAAAAGATTGCAGGAAAATGTTGCTTTGAATATATATTCGCCTAAACGCACTATGCGGAGGATGCGAGCAACTATCCCAGCATTAAATGATAATTAAATTAAATATATCGACGGCTGGCTAGAAAAACATCCTTTTCGAGAGAGTATCCGTAAAGTACGACTTTACGTACTGTTTTGCGGACGTAAAGTGCGACTTTACGAACACGTGTACAGTCTTTACGGACACGTGTACCAAAAAAAATATTGTATTGAAATTGCTAAGAACTTTGCGGATACTCTCTCGAAAAGTAATGTTCGCGCCTCGGCCGTAAACTTTTTCAGCCTCGCATGTAAAGTAGCGTCCGAGGACCTGCGAAGCACTCGGCTGAAAAAGTTCTACTTTACGGCCTTGGCACGAAAACTACTATTTTCATGGGCAGCTAATCAAACATCCAAATTTAGCCGTGACTACAACAAAATTGTAGGAAAAGATCCTATCGTGTATATATATACATTTTATATATAAAATTTTAATATAAATAATTTTATATATGTAAATAAACAGCACAGCACAAGAACTATTCTAAATTCAGTATTTCTATATCATTACAAAATAATAGACGGAAGTTAAGACGAATCGAAGTTAATATTTTATATTAGATACGAAATATGAGTTGAAGAATTACAAATATCAGGAAATTGAAGAGATACTTCTATTTATATACGACAAATTAATAAGTCATATAGAAAATAAAATTTTATATTTTCGCTTATGAGGCCATAAAAGACATCAATAATATGGCATTTCTAACACGCGGAGTAATATAAGATATTGATCGCGTTGTATTTCTCGCTAATGATGCCATATAGAAAATTAATTTTATTCCATTTCTCGCTTATACACCTTACGGCTTTAATTATCGCTCTTACTCTACGACTTAGATTTGCCTCTCAAATTTTCGAGTTGAGTTTACATATTAAACGTTTCTGAGAGCAGAAATTAGGCGGCAAAATTTTTACGTGTTTTGGCCACAGGAGCTCCTCTACACGGGTTGAAATAAGGTATGGCTGTTCCTCCTCCTTCTGTCTTCTCCCACGCCTCTCGACGTGAAGTCACTCGCCTCATCTGTACTGCTTCGCTGACATCGATCTGATGTAGAATGGCTACTGCGAGAGTCTATTTTATCTGCAAGATTCGCATCTCCAGGAAGGACTACTCAAGCTGACAGCTCAAGTCAGCGGCGTTGTTGTCATGTGGAGCGTACAGCTGTCGCTTCGTGCGCGAGCGATGTTTCATATCGGGAAAGGGCAGCACCTCCTGGGTCGCGTATGACGAGTGCGGCGGCAGTTGAAGAAACCGCGGAGTTACTTGAAACTCCTCCCACCGCGTCATGCTCTAAGCGTTTGGTCTCGCTTCCGTCGCCATCATCAGAGCAGGTTGCTAAGCAATCTCACGCGGCCACGCCTCTCACGCCCAATGCGGATCAATCTTGCTTATCTCAGAATACCGTTGCGTTGACGGACGCACCTCCGCCGTGGTTTGTAAATTCCGATCACGCTATGGTACAATTAGTTAAGAGAATAGAAACTAAGGTTGAAGTATTGTTGACTTAAAGCTCGTGCAAATAAATGAGAAGTTGTATGACTTGCGCGAATGGGTGGAAAAATATGAATGTAACACGAATAAGCGGTTCAACGAGGTAGATGTGCGTGTGGAGCGATTGGAGGAGGAGATTAATACACTTCGAAAAAATGGGAATGCTTTTGTCTCGAAAATTTGGAGAGGGATACGTACGATATGCTGCTCACTGGTCTACCTTTAAATTTCCCATCAAAGAGGTTATTGGTTAAGGTATCTTCGTCTTCGGTTAGAGAGCCCATTTATTAAAAGGGATAACCACTTTAAGTCTCTTTGGTGAAGGAGGGGAATCATCTTTATACAGCAGACCGCTGTTGTTGCAGGCTGTACATGCCCTTTGATCGAAGACTCTCCGCAAAGCGAAAGAATTAGACTACTTGCGCCCGATCGTTCTAAATTCAGTTGTGTTTATCCGTAAAGAAAAGAAAGAGTTCTTAATTCGTATTAACTCAGAAGCTGATCGCCTATCCCTGTCTTCCAATCTTGGGCTTCCTACACAACGAGGTGAGGCTGGTCAAGCATATACTTCTCACTTGCATGTTTTTTCTATTACGCACATAAATATCAATAGACCTAAGATGCATTTTACCTCATAAGAATCATTGATTTTTCCGAAAGCCTATGAAGTGATTGCACTTACTGAGACTCCTCGCTGAAACGGACTCCCCTGATATTGTCGAGCTACCGGGTTATAAGCTATATATACTGGATCGAATGGGTAAGGAGGGTGGGGGAGTAGCTGCATATATTAGAAGCGAGTATAAAGTCATTATTTTAGCTTATTCGGATGAATTATATTCTAACTCGTCTGAATTTCTTATTTTGCAGATTGTTGGTAAATTAACCTCGCTAATATTGAGTATTGTTTATAGAAGGCCAACAGCAATTTACCCTTCCAAACTATTCGACTTATTGTCTGAAATTCTTCCCTCTCATAGCCAAGCAGTCATCGTCGGGGATTTTAACATAGATATGAAGTCCTCGAGCTCTGCGACAGACATGATGAGAGCAAATATAGCTGCTCTAAATTTAACTCTTATTGAATCAGAACCAACTCATCATGCAGTCATAGCTACGGGCTCCTTGCACACATGGCTTAATCTCTCCCTGATTCACGACCCTCTATCTGATTATAGTTATCTTAAATTATCAGTAGCTTTTGCAGCGAGACATGATTTCATTACAGATTATATTTAGTTTGGTAAAAAACCGACTAAAGTAAAAAGGTACTGGTCGCTTAATTTGGGGGAGATAAATCTCCATGATTTAGCTACTGAGTTTAACAATATCTTTAATTCTGGTTTAAATCATTGGTCAGATACCTTAAACGAACTTCATAATCTTAATCATAATATGAACCATATTATGTCGCTTGACCAGAATCTAAATCGAAATTTGTGCTGTGCTTCCTTATGTTCGAGTATTGATACTAATCAGGTATTTTTCATGCATTAATCTACTCTTTTAACTTATCCTCATAATAATTATATATCCAGCATTTCATCACCTAACTTATTGCCCATCTCTCACTATAATCACCGATCTAGCATGTATTCACCTAATTTATTAACCATATCTCATAATGATCAACCCATCATTTCTTCATCACTTAATTTATTAGTCATGTCTCATTTTCAAGATTTATCGTCCTCTACATATAATTCTACCCTTGAAAGGTCATTCTCTTGCACTTCCGCAGCTCTCATCTCATGGTATTGGCTCTCTCCGCTTTTGATATACTTGCACCAGCTAAGCTCGTGACCATTGGAAATAACTTCAAACCATGGATAACAGCGGAGGTCAGAGACTTGATTAGGTCTAGGAATATGGCTATCAAAGTTTTTAAAGTCTCAAAATGTAAAGAGGACCATGAGAGTTATAAAATACAAATATTTCTCTAATAAATTAAAAAATATTGCAGATCCAAAGGCTAAATGGAGGGAGCTGAAAAATCTAGGGTTGGGCTCTAAATCTAATACATCTCCTTTGGACATGTGTACTACCCAACAATTAAACGCTCACTATGTTTCTATTTTAAATCGGGTATCACAATTTGTACCTTTTTTTGGCCTTGCTAATTCACTCCTCTGAATGTAATCTCCTTAACTCAGTTAAATTTGAGTTAGATATGATCCATCCTACAAGAGTGCAGCGAAATTTTTTTAAAGCAAAATCAAGGGCGGTGGGGATGGATAGGTTGTCTGTAGAGATGTTAAAGCTTCTAGAACCCCAGCTAACCCCTCATTTAACCGCTCTATTTAATGATTTGTTATCGATCGGTTATTTTCCGGATTGTTGAAAGAGGACATTACTGTTTCCATTGGATACCAGATCCTAGCTAAACTCTCTAAGGTCTCGAAACTTTTGGAGCGCCAAGTTCATTATCAATTGTCGAGGTATCTTGAAAAGAATCAACTATTAATAGACAGACAAGCGGGTTTTCACAGAGGTCACAGCACCCAGACTGCTCTATTGGGACTACTTGATGATATTAGAAAGGCTATTGATTCGCGCATACTAACCATTCTAGTTCTGTTTGACCTCTCCAAGGCATCCGACACAGTACCGTATGGTCCACTTCTAATTAAATTGCAAGATATGGGATGCTCTGATACGGTATTGAGGTGGTTCTACCACTATTTAGTGGGTCGCTCTCGGGCGGTCGTGGATAAGTTGGGTGGATGCTCGGACTGGCTCAGGGTGAATTCGGATGTAGCGCAGGGCAGTGTTAGGTCCCTTATTGTTTATATAGCAAGTATATGATTTATGCCGATGACACCCAGGTTTATTATTTCTTTCCGCCTGCGGATTTTGAATTGGGTGTCCAACGGATTTCTCAGGGTGCGAATGCTATAGCATCCTGGGCTGCGAATAATGGTTAATTACTGCTCCGCGGGTTAAATTATTAAACGAATATCTTGATTATGAAAATTATGTTAAATCGCTGGGAGTTTGGATATCGCCCACCCTGGATTGGTCCAAGCAGATCCTGACTATCTCTCAGAGAGTTCATGGAGCTCTCCGTTTGCTGCGTTTTCATAAAAGAGCATTCTCTCAGAATACTAGAAAATACCTTGTTGAAGTGCTTATAATGCCTCACTTTGAAATCTGGAGCTTCAGCGTCTACTTAATGCCTGTGTCGGGTTTGTGTGGGTCAGTCTGCACAGATTATGAACATGTAACATCCTATAAGCTGAAATTACGCTGGCTGTCAGTCGAATCAAGACGTTTGTTTTTCATTGGTTTATTGGCATTTACTATCTTGGTTCGAAATTCGCCTTATTGTCTCTGAGATCATTTCATTAGAGCCGACAACTCAGAGACTCATCGTCACTCATCTCGCTATCCATCTAAATCACTATCATATTTACCTCCTCAGACTGAATCACTTCATAGATCATTTGTGATCATAGCCACTAAATTATTGAATTCACTCCCAATCATCTCAGTTGTCTTACCTCATCTACATCGCCTCAAATATCCATTTTTGATTATTTACAGGGTCTCGAATGCTCAACCTGGGAAGAACAAGTAGTTCGCGAAAACCTGATTCGTCCCCTATTACTGATATCCGTTAAGCTTTTTGCGTGACACCTATTTGCATCATGTGTATTTATTTTTATCTAGTCTTTTGTTATATCTTATCTGTAATGTAACGACTTATAGCGCTATCTATTTTTTATTGTTATTATTACTTTGTAAATTTTTTGTATACTGCGCTTACTGTAAATGGTGTTTACGAGTTTCTACCCTCATGTAACCTAATAGAAATCTATCTTTCTATCTATCTATCTATCTAACAGTCTGTCTGTCTGCCTGCCTGCCTGTCTGCCTGTCTGTCTGCCTGTCTGTCTATCTATCTGTCTGTCTGTCAGTCTGTCTGTCTTTATTTTTTTTTTTTTTTCCGAAGAGGTGGAGAAATGCTTAATGCACCATGACTGAAGCCATGCGAGACTCCCCGTGTGTGGGACTCTCCTACCGAAGGATATCGATAGGCATACCCACTAAAACTCCACCTCTTTTCTTACCTTTATTCCCCCGCGGGAGCCGCCGCAAGGCATTACTTCGCGGGGGGAGGCAACGGCTACACTAGCCCACTACCGCTGCCATCGCAACTCCTCTCTCCTCTTCTCTTCTGATGAGACCCAGCCTGTCCACTACGGACGTACAGAGGGTCACTACCGCGTTCCATCCCTCCTGGGAGTCAAGCAGGCACGCCCCGATGCCCTTAGGGGTGAGGGGACCGCTCCAAGTGACTTGAAACTGGTCCCGTTCCTCCCTGAAACGAGGACACCATAGGAGGACGTGTTCCACGTCTTCGTCTACCCCTGGACAAGCCGGGCACTCTGCGCTGCCGTAGACCCCTATACGAAATAGGTAGCTACGGAAGCATCCGTGCCCGGTCAGCACCTGGGTAAGCTGGAAACTGACGAAGCCGTGTTTCCTGCTCGCCCACTCCTGGATCCGCGGGATGATGCGGTAGGTCCAGCGGCCGTCCCTGGCTGAGTCCCATCTCCGCTGCCACTCCTCTATGGTCCGCAATGACCATCGGTTATGGCAGCGATTCTCTTCTACGCGTCGCCCACCCTCACGGTGTCTTTCAGCTCTCTCGGCTGCCAGGAGGTCGAAGGGGGCGGTCCCCGCGATCACCGAGAGCGCAATGTCAGATACGGTTCGGTACGCCCGGGCCACCCTTAGCGCAGCTATCCTGCAGGCTCTCTGACACGGAGCACCAAAGCTCTTGTGCCTGTTCAGGGCATCAGCCCAGATAGGAGCTCCGTATAAAATTACGGAGCTCACCACCGAGGCAAGGAGAGACCTTCGCGGTTGCTGGGGTCCCCCGATGTTGGGCATGACGCCCGCCAGCGCACGGGCCACCTTTGCCGCCTTTAAGCCCGCGTTCGCGAGATGGTGTTTGAACGACAGCCGCGCGTCTAGTGTGACCCCTAAATACTTCAACGTTTTCACCGATTGTATCCGTTCTTTACCTACCGTGAAGGTGGCGGTCCTCTCCTTTTTTGTGCGAGAGATGAGCACCGCCTCCGTTTTTTCCGCCGCCAGACTAAGTCCGTGGTCTCTCATCCAAGTGGCGACCACTTCTATAGAGACGTCTCCGAGATATTCGATCTCTTCGACACTCTTTGCGACCACCACTAGCGCCACGTCATCCGCGAAAGCCACCATCGAGACACCCTCCGGAAGTTGCTGCCTAAGCAGGCCGTCATAGACAACGTTCCAGAGTAGGGGCCCAATGACCGAACCCTGCGGCACGCCTCCCGTGATGTTGTGGGAGTGCACACCGTCGTCGGTGTCGTAGAGCAGAGTACGGTCAGTCAGGTAACTCGAGGTGACCTCCCTGAGATAGAGTGGCACTTGGAAGTGCTGCAGGGACAGCATGATGTCGTCCCATCTGGCCGAGTTGAAGGCATTCCGGATGTCCAAGGTGATGATGGCACACATCCGCCTTGCACTCCGACCAGCATTGATGGCGTTTGTGGCTATGCCAACAACTCTGCCTGCAGCATCCATGGTCGATCGACCCTTTCGGAAGCCGAACTGGTTGTCGGAGAGGTCTCAGGCCCGACCGATGGCCTCTGCAAGCCTGGCGCAGATCACCCGCTCCAGGAGCTTCCCAACTATATCCAGTAGACAGAGCGGGCGGTAAGATGATGGCTCCTCCGGGGGTTTGTTTCCCTTTGGTAGGAGTACCAGCCTCTGCGTCGTCCACTGGGCCGGGAAGCAACCTTCTCTTAGGCATGCGTTGAATGCGTCCAGGAACAAGCCCGGAGCACTCATCGCCGCTGTCTTGACGGCCAGGCCAGGTCTTCCGTCAGGCCCTGGGGCTTTGCGTACGGAAATACCCTTAGCGGCCATCCTCAGTTCGGCTTCACTAATGTCTGGCGACTCGGCTGCACCAATGGTGGCCATCAGGCCCGTCTCTACTGCCCTTTTCCGATGTTCTGGAAACAGGTGGCGGACGACTCCGTCCAGAAAAACTGGGTCGGTGGGTGCAACAGCTCCCCAGGGGTTGATCTTATTCATAACCGTTTTATACGGTCTGCCCCAGGGGTCGTGGTCCACCTCCTCACAGAGCTCCCGCCAACACCTTTTCTTGGCAGTCTTGATGGCCACCTTGAGATTCCTCCGCTTTTGTTCGTATTCTGCGGAACGATCTTGGAACCGCGGTGTTCCCCTCGCTCTTTGGTGCAGCCTTCTGGCACGCAGGCACTCACGTCTCTTTTCTGCGATGTCCTCACTCCACCAGATTATCGGTGGGCGGCCGCGAGGGTTAAACTTCACGGCCAAAGAGGCATCGCAAGCCGCTGTTAGGGCATTCGTGAGGCCTCGTGCTTTTTCTTCGGCGGTTCCCTCCACTTTTTCCCCCTCAAGGGAGCAGAGAAACGTCTCACGATCAAACGTGGCTGGTGCCCATCTCTCTCTTGCTCCTCTTCCTGCTCTCTTTGTCCTCCCGCTGGTCAGCTGGAGCTGGTACACGAGTGCTTGGTGGTCACTACCCGTGTAACGATCGCTAACTTTCCAGCCGAGTCCCCCTCCCCCCATCAATCTTGGATCGACGAAGGTGAGGTCGACTATGGACGACTTGCCGGCTTTGGTGAAAGTCGGGGTTGTCCCTGTGTTAGCGATCTCCAGCCCCAGTAGAGCGAACGCTTCGAGAAGTGCGCGACCACGCGCGTTGGTCTTGGCGCTGCCCCAGTCCGTCGCCCAAGCATTAAAGTCCCCACCGATTGCGACCGGTAGCCGTGAGGACCGAGCACTGGTGACGACTGCATCCAGAGATCTCGCAAAGTCCTCGGTGGAATCGCTGGGCGGGAAGTAGCAGCTGTACATGCGTACCCCCGCCATCTCCACCCAGGTGAAGCTGGGAAGGGGGGCGACCATCTTTCTGGAGATGTGTATATTTCCACATACCCAGATGGCCGCCTTGCCCGTGGCATCCCTTACCCAGTTCGACTTCCGGAACTCCTCGCTGATGACCGCTACGTCCGCTCTCTCCTCTCTGACCAGCTGGGACAGCAGGTCCTGGGCCACAGCGCAGTGGTTGAGGTTTATTTGGAGCACCTTAATCATTTTTGATGTGTGCTCCTTCCTCATGCGAGGTCTTGGCTTTGGCCTCGGAGTCCACTGCTTTATGGCCCTCTTGGCCGCACCGATAGCATTGCGCTGACCGGTCGACTGCGCTCTTGCACTCCCTCGCGATGTGTCCCGATTCGTGGCATCGGTAGCAGCGCGAAGATACCTCTCGCAGTCGAACTCTGCAATTGACCCATCCGATCCGGAGCTTCCCGTCTTGCAGCAGTTTTTTGGCTGCTACTGCCGGAAGCTGGATGGTCGCAGCTAGGGTGCCACTGTAGGATCCCCTGGTTTTAATATTATCCGGGGATACCACATTTGGCCCGATCTTTGCCGCAATCGCTGCGGCCACCTCCGTTGTTGTCGTGGACTCGTCCATGTCCCTGATGGTGATGGACACTTTGTGAGTCAGCAGCTGGACCTCTGCTGACCCACTCAGTGTGGACGAGACCACTGTCCTCAGCTCCGCCGTTTCCGTTCCGGGTCGCCCCTGTTCGAGGAGGAGCTCTCCAGCCCTGGTGCGCCTGATACGCGTGACCCGTTCTCCTAGTGCCTTTAGCTCCGGTGCAGCCTTGACCTTCCGGAGAATGTCAGCGTAGGAAGAGCCCCCGCTAGGTGTCTTGATCTTGATGGCATCTGGGCGTGAGGGTCTTACTCCGGCCTTAGGCTCTGCCGTGCCTTTGGCCGGTTTGCTGGCACGTTTCTGCTGTTCATGCTGCTTCGGCTGGCTGTTCTTCATCTTCTTCTTCTTCTTGCCCTTCTTCACTACTGTGACCCAGTCAGGGACTTTTGACTGGTTCCCACTCGTCTTAGGAACGGATGGCGAAGCATCTGCTGGCCCATTTTTGTTATTGGGCTGCTTCGACCCCTTCTTCCTTTTCTCCGGGGGTTGCTGAGGTGGTGAGGGCTTTTCCCTTTCCACCGGCCTCTTTTGACGCTCTTCAGCGCGGAAGATGGGCGACGTTTGGCACGTTCCATCCCTACGCGCATCCGCCATTTTAATTTTCGGCGCTGTCGAACACACAGCACTGTTCACCCGCGCGTATTCATTGAGAGCTCTGCTGGTTGCTCTCGCCATACTCTTCAGCTCTTTGTGGATGTTGTTCTTATTAAGAACAAACTCCACCAGGGTATCTACCTTCTCACGCAGACGGAGAAAAGCTCTGTCAGCGTCACTCGACATCCCAGTCGAGGGCAGGTCACACGTAGCATTAGATGCTACAGAGGCCGAGTGACCAACCTCCGCAGCATTTACCATTTTGACGGTGTGAGTTTGGTCCCCCCCAAAATCCTTGGGACCAGCACTGACCACCGGGGCTTTCACCCGATCGGAATCAGTGGCGGGATTTGACAGGATTGCCATGCCCGCTTGGGGTAGTGTTGTTTTCAGCTCACTATCCATGCTTGGTTTTATTTCGGGGTGCCTTCCCCTATCTGGTTTTGGTTCGCCCCGAATATTTGATTTTTTCGGTACCATCCATATCTGGAAAGCATTCCCCTATCCACCACCTGGGGAGGCGCCACGATGCGGGACCAGCAAACCCGGCACGGGTCAGTCTGTCTGTCTGTCTGTCTGTCTATCTATCTATCTATCTATCTCCTCCTCTCTCTCTCTCTCTCTCTGCGCGCGCAAGCGCATATCATAAGAGAGCGGACTGACTGCATATTGCATCTTTTAATAAAGTTTGCCTTAGCAGTTGGTTTTTCCGCCTCAATTTTTCATTGCAAACTATCGCCAACTTCGAGTTTATCTCTGCCTAGAGTGGCAATCAGGCGGCAGAAACTTTGCACATCTTGTCTACGAGGGCGCCTCTCTCGGGCTTCACCGGTACTACGGCCGTTTCAGCTCCCCTTCTCTCTTCCACCATCTCGCCGCCGCACCTATCGTAACATCTCGCACCACTTCGATACTGACGCAATGTCCTCTGCGCGAAGCTGTTGGTTTGTAAAGTTTGAGTTACAAGAAAGGATTATTCGGAGGTATGTCCGTCGTGCAATAACATCACGCACTCGCATTCCGTATCAATTCTACCTGATACAAACATACGGCGGTGCTGTCATTTAGTGCGGGCATCTGTGGCCTCGAGTGTTAGTGGCGAATTATATCGGTCGGGAGCAGCACCTACTGGGCCGCGTACTGCGAGTGCGGCGACGTGCGTGATAGCCGCGGAGTCTCTCGAAACTCCCCCCACCTGCTCCCAATGCAGAACGTTCGGGCGGTACTCGGGATGCCATCGCGATGACGGACGCTTCTCCAACGTGGTTCACTAGTTATGAGCGCGCTATTGTGAAATTGGTCGAGAGGGTTGAGGCCAAAGTCGACGGCGTAGACTCAAAACTCAATACATTAAGCGCCGAGCTAAACTTATTACGCGGACGCGTGGATACACTTGAAACAAGCATTAATGAACGTTTCGGTGATGTAGGAACTCGTGTCGAGTGTCTAGAAGTTAACGTCAACAGACTTCTCGATCGTGATCCTCCCTCGACACCGGCAACTGTGGACGATATCGCTAGTCAAGTTAAAAATTCTTGTGATCTCTTGTTCACAGGTCTACCTGTCGTCTCCACACTAAGCGACCTTAAATTAATAGAAGTTGTTTTGGCTCGCATCAAAATTCCTCTGGTCACACCTCACGTCGTCGAGATCCGACCATGGTTATCGCGTTCAATTAATTCCATCAATTCATTCAATTTGAGCCAATGGATGAACGACCTATCCGTTCTCACCACGTCAAAAGGCTTGGTGTGTAGGGTTACTTCACCTGCGGTCAGAGACCTAATTATAGAAAGAGCCCACCTTCTAAGAGGTGCGACAATTTCAAATGTTTTCGGAACGGGAGGGGAGTCTTCCTTATTTATTAGGCCACTGTGGCCGAAGTCGATATATGACCTATGGACGAAATCCTGCGTAAAGCAAAGGATTTAAGCTATTTGCGCCCGGTAATTAAAAATTATGTTGTTTATATGCGTAAAGAGAAAAAAGGAGCATTGATCCGTGTTAACTCCGAGGCTGAACTCCTCACTCTACCGTCAAATTCTGTACTTCCTTCCTTATGAGGGGCAGCAGGTCAGACGTCTCTATCTCATTCACACATACACATTCATTCCTTCTCTATCATTCATCTTAATATTAACAGGCTCAAGACACACTTTTCATCAATAGAAGCCTTAATTTGTCCGCAAGCCTATGATGTGATTGCTCTTACTGAGACCTTTTTAACATAATCTGACTCCTCTGATATAGTAAAATTGCCAGAGTACTCCCTTTACAGACTTGATCGAGTGGGTAAGGAAGGAGAGGGTATTGCTGCATATGTCAGAGATGAATATAAAGTTCTGATAAGCTGTTCTCAAACTCTCCTGAGTTTTTTATATTACATATTGTCGGCAAATCGACTTCGCTGATTTTGAGTGTAGTTTTCAGACGGCCAGCAGCATCTTACCCTACTGTTTTTTTTCGAATTATTATCTGATATCCTTCCTTCCCATGGTCTCGCTGTTATCACCGGCGACTTCAATATTGATATGAAGTCTTCAAGTGCCGCGGCAGACATGATGAGAGCCAATATAGCAGCTCTCAATCTATCACTCATTGATTCCGATCCAACTCATCATGCTGTCACGTCCTTAGGTTATTCACAGACATGGCTTGATCTCTTCCTGATTAGTGATTCTTTGTCTGATACATAGCAATTCAGTTACTGACTAATAGAGATCCGCCTAAAATAAAGAGGTACTGGTCACGTCATTTGGAAGGGATTAACCTCCAAAAACTCGCTATTACTTTCAACTCCATTTACAATTCTAACTCACCTCACTCATCTCAATTTTCATCTAGTCCTCATATTGCAAGTCCTATAGAGTCGCCTGACCAGATTTCGAACTCGTACTTGGATTTGAATTTAAATTCGTCTAACTTGTTGTCTTGTCCTCCCAACAACCATATATCCTACATCCAGTCACCTAACTCATTTATCACTACTCACCACACAAATCCACTCAACATGTCATCATTTAATTTATTTTCTATATCTCATCTCAGTCACTCACCCAGCATGTCTTCACCTAATTTATGCTTCATAATCATAATTATTTTCATGACGTTTCATCCTCTCATCTCCTATCGTCCATATCTCACTTCATGGTATCTGATCTCTCCGCTTTCGATTCCCTTGCGCCGGCTAAACTGGTAATGATTGGCAACAAATCCAAACCATGGATGACAGCAGAGGTTAGAGGACTTATTAAGTCTAGGAATATTCCCTTCAAAATCTTCAAATCCTCAAACCGCTTGGAAGACTACGAGAAATTCAAACTATTAAGAAACAGAATCTCAAATCTTCTCGATATCAATAAATACAACTATCTCACAAACAAGCTAAAAAATGTTGCAAACCCGAAAGCTAAATGGAGGGAATGGAAAAACCTGGGATTATACTCTAAGACTAACTTGTCTCCATTGAATACTTTCACCACCCAGCAATTAAATAAGTACTATGTATCTATTTCGAATCGGGTTCCTCCACTCTCACCTTTCTTCTTAAACTCAATTTATTCCTCCGTCCCTGACCTATCTAGTCCGTCCAAATTTGAATTTGATTCAATTAGTTCCCTAGGAGTTCAGTGTGCCCTCTCTAAAGCGAAATCGGGGGCAGTGGAGACGGACGGGCTATCTGTGGCGATGCTAAGAATGCTCGAGCCACAATTGACCCCACGGCTTACAGCTATGTTCAACGAAATGTTGTCGTTCGGCTTTTTTCCCGACTATTGGAAGAAGTCTATACTCTTTCCATTGGCGAAATCAAATAGGATCGAATCACTCTCGGACACCAGACCCATTGCTAAATTCTGCGAGGTCTCAAAATTGCTTGAGCAGCTGGTACATTCACAGTTGTCTTATTACTTGGAAACAGATCATAAACTGATTGACAGACAAGCAGGATTTCGCAGAGGTCATAGTACGCAGACTGCACTTTTAGGCGTTTTTGATGATATCAGAAGGGCCATTGATTCGCGCATGATCACAATATTAGTCTTGTTTGACTTCTCCAAGGCGTTCGACTCGGTACTACACGGCCCTCTGCTGCTTAAATTGCGCGATATAGGTTGTTCGAATACGATATTGAGGTGGTTTTTCCACTACTTAGTTGGTCGTTCGCAAGCAGTTGCGGATGAGTTGGGCGTCTGCTCTGACTGGCTTGGGGTAAATTCGGGCGTACCGCAGGGCAGTGTTTTGGGTCTTTTGCTTTTTTCGGTCTTCATTAACGACCTTCCCGAAGTACTCGAATTTAGTAATTACATGATGTATGCCGATGATGCTCAGGTTTATTACTCTTTTCCCCCGGAGGAATTCGAACTAGGTGTCCAACGTACCACGAGTGATGCCAACGCGGTTGCATCTTGGGCTACCTTAAACGGCCTAACTTGAATGTAAATAAATCTAAAGTAATGATCCTGGGCAGTAAGGCATACATCTCGCGTATAGACGTAACCACCGCCCCACGAGTTAAGCTGTCAAACAATTACCTCCACTATGAAAACCAGGTGAAATCATTGGGCGTCTGTCTGCTGCCAACTCTGGACTGGTCCAAGCACGTATTATCTATCTCACAGAGGGTGCATGGGATTTTACGTTCGTTACATTTCCATAGACGGACATTCTCCAGGAATACCCGTAAACACCTATGCAGTCTACAATGACTTGGACCAGACTAGAAATTTAAAGCTCCAGAGACTACTTAATGCTTGCTTAATGTTTGGGGAAATTTACGTAGGTACGACCACGTGACGCCCTATAGATTGAAGCTGGGCTGGTTATCTGTGGAGTCGAGGCGGCTATTTTTCATCAGCTCTCCTTCATACAGCATTCTGGCACACAACTCACCACATTACCTTTCAGATCATTTCATCAGAATCAATAGCTCTACTGATCAACGCTTTTCATCCCGTCATCCTCCTAAACCGCTGACCTATTTACCACCTCGTACTGAATCACTCCACAAATCATTTGTCGTCACTGCCACTAAACAGTTAAACTCATTCCCCTTCATATCATTTGATCCAGCTCATCTTAACACCTTCAAATCATTTATCTTCGAATACCTCCTTCGTCTCGACTCCATTGCATGGGAGGAAAGAGTGATAAACGAAAATTTAATCCGTCCCCTTACAAGCGATTTAAGTGATTTAAGCGATTTAAGCGATGTTAACGAAATAGGATTACCTTCCAGCACGCAATAAACCGTCGCAGTATTTATCTTTTATTTTTTTTTCACCTTATTTTATATGCTTACTTTCTATGCGTTACTAATTGTTATTCTTAGCTTTTGAATTATCAATTGTTATCTTTTAATTTTCAATCATTTTGTATACTGTTGCTCTTTGCGTTTTTGCGTTTTAATTTATCACAATTATATCACTGCGTTTTTTTTTGTTTTTTGTATACTTTTTATTTTTTATTATTACTTTTATATTGTTAATTTTGTTTGTTATTTTATTTTATTATTAGTATTGTTATTCAACGCACTGTATACTTATGTGTTTACGGGGGCTCTACCCCATAAAAACCCAATAAATTATCTATCTATCTATCTCTCTCGCGGCGGAATTGGGTTATCTTTGGCCGTTCAATTATTTACGCAAAGTTAAAGGAGGGCCGTTGATTCCAATTTGCTCTGAGTCGGAACTTCTCGCTCTTTCTCCCCTCAAGCAAAACCCCAACAAGTGACGGTTGTCTGACCAGGTTTTGCATCTTTTTAACTCTTCTATTTCATCCTTTTCTGTCTTTCATAGTAATATAAATCATCTGAAAACTCACTTTTCATCACCGAAACCTTCTTGACTGAAAACGACATGTCCAGCATAATTCAATTACCAGGTTACTCATTATATGGGCTGGTTCGAGTTGGTAAGGAGGGTGGTGGTGTTGGTACCTACATTAAGAATCATCTCTCTTTCAAAACAGTAGCTCATTCAGATCCAGTATTCACAAACTCGCCCGAATTCCTTATTCTTCATATAAGTAGTAATTCTTTCTCCCTCCTCCTTGGAGTTGTTTACAGGAGACCAACAGCAGCTTATCCATTAAAGTTTTTTAATACTCTCACTGATTATCTCCTTCTATGTGATCATGTTGTTATATCAGGTGATTTCAACATTAACATGCACGTCATGGATAGTGCTGCCACCATGTTGATTTCCTGTATCCGTAGTGCAAATCTCCACCTCATTAAGTCTGACCCCACTCACCACACTCATACCGCATTTCACACATTTCACACTTCGCTCGACCCTTTCCTGGTTCGCGACCCTCCTCCTGACTACTTTTATATCAAGTCACCCGAGCCCTTCGCAGCTGGCCATGATTACATTAATCTAATCTTACATGTAAACTTATCTTCACCAGTTGTCAGGTGTTTTCGGTCGCGCAACCTCACGAGAGTCGACCCTCAAACTGCCTATACTCTTTTCTCATCTACCTATAATTTTTCCTTTGATTCTACTAACGTAACTCCCCGTTCATTGGTCGTATCTGTGCTTTCCATCTAATCACTGTCTTGCAGAACTTTATCGTCACCTGGTCGGTCATCTCACCAATTTCAATCGCCTTTATGTCTCCTTCCTCCCCACCCTTTATCACTCATGATTCCTATAATTCTTCCTTAATTTCCTTAATTTGGAGTCACCACGAAATGGAAGTAAATTCTCCCACCGATTCACAATCTTACCTATTCAATAGCCAATTAAATAGACTCATCCTCTCCATTATCCACACTTTCGATTCCATAGCACCTATCAAACTCATCTCTATTCCCAGAACAAAAAAGCCATGTATCACTAGTACCATCAAACACTCCATCAAAGCAAGAACCATGGCTTTCAGGAGGTTCCAATCCTCGGGTCTGCGTTCAGACTATCTTGAGTACAGGGCTCTCAGGTCCTCAGTACAAAATTCCATCGATTCATCGAAATTTTCTTATTTAAATGACAGACTGAGTAAAGCACCTGGCTCTTCCTCGCTTTGGAATGAACTCAGACATCTGGGATTGGCTACCCAATCGAGCAAATCACCCCTCCACCACTTTTCCACTGAGCAGCTTAACCTTTAGACTGCCGGCATTTTTGCCTTATAAATTGATATTTTTATGTGCAAAATTTATACATAAAAACACCTCATATCTCTAGAGTAGTTGTCAAGGTCACAGGTGGCTCATATATGAGCCAGTCCGGCTGGCAACGGTCGGGTGAATGTTAAAAATTTAAAAAAATTTTAAATTGTTATATATTCATTTTTAACAGAATTTTCTTGATATTACAATGTAATAAGACCCCAAAAATACTCCTGTAGTTATCAATAAAACCGTAAGCATTCCAACTACCCCTAGCGAGGGGATGAAAATTTCGAAAATTCATTAGTAGGTTGGTTTGGATTTTTTCTACGATGTTTTCTCGTAAACACACTGTAACATGTGTAAAGCATACCCTGAAGTTTGTCCCAACCTATGGGGTAGTTTTGGCATCTCAATTGATCCCGGAAAAATTTAGGTCATATTTCATAAATTTTACAGGTTATGTACTAACAAAATTTCAGTAAAAAGTTCAATAACGAGTTTTTAAATATTTCACCTCCGCGCAACGGATTGTTTGAATACCTCGATCTGAAAATAGTTTCAGCTGTATACTTTAGAGATCAGCGAGCCTACTTATTGAGAAAAATGTATCAAAATATCTATATCCATTATTAAAGCTATAATTTTATTACTGTCCCATATATGAGCCATGCCGGCAATCTAAAGGTTACCACATATTTTGCCTCCATTTCTCACTCGGACTCACCTCTTTATTCTTCTCAGTTAAACTCTCTCTTATCAGACTCATTCATTTCTCTCCCCTATTTGATCGTACTTCTTCCAAATCCGTTGGTTTCGATCGACTCGGATGTTAAAACTCCTGAGTCCCCAGATCTCTCCAGTCCTTGCATCAATTTTTAACTTCTCTCTTTCGTCAGATTCTTATCCAAATGTCTGGAAGAAGTTTCTTCTTTTTCCATTGGCGAAGTTGAACAAGATGGACTCTCCCTCCGACACTAGGCCCATATCAAAACTCTGCGAAATTTCAAAAATTTTGGAGCGTATAGTTCATGAGCAACTCTTCAACCATATTAACTCGAACAATCTTTTACTTGAGAGACAAGTGGGTTTCCGGCGGGGTCACAGCACTCAAATGGCTCTTCTGGGAGTACTAGATGATATCAGGAGGGCAATTGACAAGCGCATGATTACTATCCTTATCTTGTTCGACTTTACCAAGGCTTTTGACTCGGTTCCGCATTTTCCAATCCTCTCTAAGATTCGTTCCTTGAGTTGCTCGGACACGATCACTAGGTGGTTTTACAACTATCTGGTCGGTCGTTCGCATGCTGTGCAGGATGATGGGGGCAAGACGTCATCTTGACTTAAAGTCGCAAGGGGTATCCCGCAGGTCAGTGTTCTAGGTCCTCTTCTTTTTTCAATTTTTATTAATGACTTGCCCAGGGTGCTTAAGCACTCTAATCATATGATCTTCGCTGATGACACCCAGGTTTATCACTTAAGATGCCAATGCAGTTAGTACTTGGGCTAAGGATAATGGGCTTGAATTGAACCTAACTAAAACTAAAGTGATGTTCCTGAGTAGTCAGGCGTTTTTATCACGGATTGACCTTAACACTGCCCCTAAAGTCTCGATCGACATCTTCCTTGACTACTCGTGCGAGGTCAAATCGTTGAGTGTTTGGATCTCACCCACTCATGCTGGTCAAGACATGTGTCCTCCATTTCACAGCGTGTGCATGGTACCCTTTACTCCTTGCGCTTTCTGAGACGAGCACTCTCACGGCGAACCAGAAAATATTTAGTTGAGGCGCTTATCCTCCCGCATTTTGATTACGCACGCGCTGGGTATCACGACCTTGAAGATTCTAAAATTCTTAAGCTTCAACGCCTTCTAAATGCTTGTGTAAGATTCGTGTGGAGTGATATACCGTGGAGAGCGCATATAACTCCATATCACCTTGAGTTGGGTTGGCTGTCGGTCGAGCTCAGAAGAACGCTCTTTATTGGAACTTGCGCTTATAACATCATAGCTCATAATTCTCCCTCATATCTCGCACAACATTTCATACAAAGAAATTCATCCATCTCTGTATGTTCTTCTTCACGTCATCCCCCTACACCTCTTGTTTTCCTATCCCCTAGAACTGAATCCCTTAACAATTTCTTCTTGATCACCGCATCCCACATCATCAACAAACTTCTTCTTACAAACTTCGATCAGTCATCAATTTCCTCTTTTAAATCATCCCTCCTCCATTACACAGGCCCACAAAAAAAAGTTTTTTGCGCGGTATACCAGACCACGTTGTGAACTTTATGTTTTTGGGGTCGTTGAATCCGAATCCGTGGTCCATTTGACCCGGGCACGTTAGGATCAAGGTCAGGCCAAGGTCAAATTCACAAAATTCATCGCAAACAAAGTAAACCAATATATCAATATGTTTTTGGGGTTGCTGAATCCGAATCCATAAACCATTTGATCCGGGCACGTTAGGATCAAGGTCAAACCAAGGTAAAATTCAGAAAATGTATCCTATAATTGAAAATGTACCGCAGCCATCGAATGCATTACTTTATCTGTAAAACTATATCGTAAATTCATACCTCAGGACCTTACATCAATAACCCTATTACCCAATAATACGATTATCTCATAAACCGATAAATCCATAACCTAAGACAATCTGCCCTTCCGTACTCATTTATCCTCAAATGACCTGTGAAGTGGATTACGTTTCCGTTTTTTAATAATGATGATGAAGATCGGGAAGAGTATGTATAGACAAAAAAAGATGCCACACTACGGACGCTTAATCAAAATGGTTTATATGATTTAATCAGAGACCTTGGGCCGCCGAAAGATGGAGCAGAATTGTTATCTTCAAGATTAAAAGAAAGATATATGCTGTCAAAAGTAACAAAAGTTTCCTTTTATCGTAATAGAGATGAGCCTTTCCGAAAATACTTTACTGAAGAAGGAGACTTGGTGTATTGCAATGATGTTTATGGTCTTATGAATGAGTTAAAAGAGAATGTATTCGTACCCAATGATTGGAGGCTGTTCATAGATTCCTCTAAACGAAGCCTCAAAGCAGTGTTGTTACATCATACAAATGTGTATGCTCCCGTACCCGTATCCCATTCGGTAACGCTGAAGGAAACATATGACAATATTGAGATAGTTTTGAATAAGATATGACAATATTGAGATAGTTTTGAATAAGATTAAATACACAGAACACAATTGGCAGATTTGTGAGGATTTTATGATACTCACATTAATTCTGAGTCAGCAATCTGGTTACACGAAGTTTCCATGCTTTCTGTGGCTGTGGGATAGTCGAGATCACAGTAGTAATTATACTAAAAAAGATTGGCCAGCTCGAGTAACAATACTAACTGGATCTATGAACATCATAAACAAACCCTTGGTTCAGCCTTCGAAGATTCTCCTTCCTCCTTTGCACATAAAACTTGGTTTAATGAAACAATATGTAAAAGCTTTGGATAAGGAACGACAATATTTCACTTACTTGGTTAAACAGTTTCCAGCTTTATCAAGTTCAAAATTGAAAGAAGGTATCTTTGATTGACCTCATTTTTAATTCGTAAGTTGCTAAGAGATGAATCATTCGTTAACACAATGTCCGAGAAAGAACGAGTTGCATGGCTAAGCTTTAAAAGCGTTGTCGAAATTTTTTTGGGTAATCACAAGAGTGGAAACTATAGGGAATTGGAAGTCGAAATGCTCAAAAACTATGAGAAATTGGACTGTTTGATGAGTTACAAGTTGCAATTTCTTGATTCGCATCTTGATAACTTCCCACAAAATCTTGGGGATTACAGCGAAGAACAAGGAGAACGCTTTCATCAAGATATGAAGGAAATGGAAAGACGTTATCAGGGTAGGTGGAATGCACATATGATGGCTGACAACAGTAAAAAGCGCAAACGTAATACACTTCACAGGTCATTTGAGGATAAATGAGTACGGAAAGGTAGATTGTCTTAGGTTATGGATTTATCGGTTTATGAGATAATCGGATTATTGGGTAATAGGGTTATTGATGTAAGGTCCTGAGGTATCTAAGGGTCGTGGGATCGAGTGATTTTGGAATTTACGATATAATTAATAAAATATTACTTATGTCGACTGTAGTATAACTAAATTAATTCATATTTTTATCGGTCTTACAGTCAATTAGCTTAGTTTATTGGTGTGAATTTATTTAGGGTGGGTCCGTGGAGTGGGGAGGCTTTTTTGAGGGTTTAAATATCGTGTGGAATAGATTTTCATTTCAGTCCCTGATGAGGAGCAGCAGCGAGCTCGAAACGTCGGACATCATATTTGGGGTTAGTAGATTTTGGGTGCAGGGGGGCAGTCAGATTGCTTTATTAATAATTTGTTTTTATGTTTAGTTAGTGTTTTTATTTTTTATATTTTATATTTTTTATTTTTATTTTTATAGATTCTTCGGGGGTGATTATAAGTAGGGGCAATCTGATTGCCCATATAATTGACTGTAAGACCGATAAAAATATTAATTAATTTAATTTACGATATAGTTTTACAACGAGCGATAAAGTGTCGTAAAAGGAACGACACTATCTCTCGTTGCGAACATAGAATTTAGGAAAAAGAATCCTAAGGGTCGTCGCACAATACGCGTCATAGCGATATCGTTTGCAACCGCCAGCGGGTGTTTGCGATAGATAGTATGCGCATGCGCAAACATAGAGGGCGCTCGTAGCACCCTTATGCATGCGCAGTAACCGAATACCGGCTATAAAAGGCCGATTCCAATCCTGATTCAGGAGTTCTCTGACCGACTCGAACTCGACAGGGTTAATCACCTAGAGGATGAAGTTGGGAGGTACTCTGGATTATATACGTGCGCACACGTTATAATTCGGATACTTGAGAATGCCTTAGAGTCAACTCTGACACCGATCCCGTTCCGAATCCCAATTTCCGTATTTCCGAAACCAAAGTAACTAGAGTTCTACGTGCGCACACGTGAACACTCGTTATGCACTCGATCTGATTAGCAAATACTACGTGCACACACGTGAACCCTCGTTATGCACTCGATCTGATTAGCAAATACTACGTGCGCACACGTGTATTTGCGAATCAAATATTCCGAATACCATCCACACTCCGTATTCCGTACTCCCTAACCTGAGACCAATAGAAGCGGAAATCCCGTTTAACTTCAAGCGACCGCGAGCATATCGAGTACACCGGAGCGTAGGAAATCTAGGTTGTAAATTCGAGTACATATATTTATTGTAAGTAACTCTCCCGTTTTGAGTTTGTTTTAGATTCAGAGTAGCGAGGATCCGGAAGTCGTTATTTTAGATTAAGATTTACTTTTGTAATTTTGTATAAGCCAAAATATATTTTGTTAACTATTTTTAACCTTTAGAGAGCCGGAAAACCACTATAGTGGCTCGACCCATCATGGGCACTTTGTCAATGACCGATCCATGATATAAGATACCTTTATACCACTTTTCTATGAAGAATATGCCATCCCAAATCCCGGCCCTCTAAAGGTTAAATAACTTCTTTAATTACTTAAAGACTTTCCTTATCGAAATCCTGACACCGAATTAAGCCGCCCGAACAGAAGGAAAGGCGGACCGTCACAGTTTTACAGATAAAGTAATGCATTCGATGGCTGCGGTAAATTTTCAATTATACGATACATTTTCTGAATTTTACCTTGTCCTGACCTTGATCCTAACGTGCCCGGGTCAAATGGACCACGGATTCGGATTCAACGACCTCAAAAACATATTGATATACTGGTTTACGTTGTTTGCGATGAATTTTGTGAATCCTGACGTGCCCGGGTCAAATGGACCACGGATTCGGATTCAGCGACCCCAAAAACATAAAGTTCACGTGGTCTGGTATACCGCACACGAACCTTTTTTTACCAATAATTCAATACATATGATTGTAGCCAATAATTTGCCTTCAACATCTAATAGTGTTTTGGTTCTGCTAGGAAAAAGGAGTACTGTTAAGCGTCGTTTAAGTTATACAAGAGTTTCTCATAGTGAGGATGACGTCGTTCCTCATAGCATAGCAGATTTTATTGTTCCAGAAACGTTGACGGTCACATTGAATAATGAGAAGTTTTTGTAATATGATTCTGGAAGCGATGACCCATTCCGTATTATTATTTTCACTACGGATAAAAATTTAAAAGCTCTGAAGGTTTTAAAGTTTTGGTTATTTTTTAAATGTAATATTTTCATAAAAAAGTCGAACTTTCAAAATTCACTTAATGATCTATTTGTAAGCTTAGTTATATTTTTCAAAGTTACGAAAAACCAATTTTTTTCGATCAAATCTCCATTTGATCAAAAAGTACTCGACCAAATCGTTTTCGATCAAATCTCCGTTCGACTAAAACGTTTTCAATCAAATCTCCGCTCGATCAAATTACCTCGACAAAATCTCCTTCGATCAAATGGTTTTCGATCTTATCTCCGCAAACCCTCCGTAGGTGGTGGATCGGTGAATGCTTTCCAGATATGGATGGTATCGAAAAAAATCAAATATTTGGAGCAAACCAAAATCGGATAGGGGAAGCCACCCCGAAATTAAACCAATTATGGATAGTGAGGTGTAAACAACACTACCCTTCAGAGCCGGATAGTAACCTGGTCTAGCCATCAAGACCGCTGCGCTGAATGTGCCACAAATTTTTGCCGACACATTCAGTGCTTGCTTTCCATTAGGATGCGTACCAGCACGATGGAAGGTACAGAGGTTGGTGCTTGAGTTTTTAGGTTTCGAAACCTCCTTTGAATGTACCCAAATTCATGTCTTGTATCACTCATCAACTATGTACAATGTTCCTATCGTGGGCCGAGCCGATATATCGGCTCTCCGGCCCTGCAGGGTCATGAAAATTTTTTAGTCCAGTAAAATAGGAATAAAATCATATTTTTAGGTTTTGAGATGTGCTGCATCCTAATCTGGAGTTTAATCGGTCATAACTGGTCAGAATCACGGTCATTTGAGGTCAAACAAGCTCAATTCAAGATCAAATTCAGAAAATAATATAGGTATTTAAAATAAAATAATATCCAAATGTTTTGTGGGGTACTGAATCCAAATCTGGAGTCTGATCAGTCATAACTGCTCATAATCACGGTCATTCGAGTCAAACAAGATCAGTTGAAGGTCAAATGCAGAAAGTATCATGTATATTTCAACAAAAATTATATCTAAGAGTATGCCGAGGTACTACATCTGAATCTGATACCTGTTTGATTGTGAATACACATAATTATACTCATTCTTCTGGGTATATGGCTATCTCAGGGTTTATGTGGTTTGATTTGTGCTTTTTTTTAGAAATGTGGAGTTTTTAGGCCTTCTACTTTCCTTCTGCTTTACCCAGAGCTAACAAAGTGGACGTAAAGAGTAATGTAGCTCCTTTTATTCATGTTTTTTTATTTTTTATATTTTCTTATTTTTTTTATACATTTTTCCATTTTGTCAGAAGTTTATTTTGTATCACATTGCTCTTCTAAGATCTATATGAATCTATCGATAACATCTGACTTTATGACTTTATTTATTTTTTATAATTTTTTCGAACTTGATCAAGGTAAGACTTCTTTGGTGTAGTAAGTTTCAAAACACAGATCTATATATAGAACAACTTGATAAGTTGTACATTTATACGTGCTTTGATGTCTGGTTTTATTACCTTATCTATATAGAGTTATTACCATCTGCTCGAGAAGTATTATATTTGAGTAAGTATATTTGAGTAAAATTTGTTGGCTAATAGAAAGTTCCCACAAAACAATATAATAAAATACTGATTTAAATTTTATGGTTACTAGCGGAAATGCACAAACTTTGAGGTTATGTTCTTTCTTCGCCAATACCATCTCAGAAACATTAGTTTAAAGTTTGATGCTTTATCCGACCTCAAAATGAGTGTTTCTTAAAAATTATTATCAGTATTTAAATAAATAGAAAGGATACCCTAGTTATTAATATTATTTATCGATCTGTCTAAAGCAAGTATCAACTAATTATATATATATGAGGAGATCCACGGAACCTTTAAATTTTCTGTCACTCGACTTTTTATCTCGGAAAATATTTTTTCTAGTGAATATACCGCATGTAGTTCTTTAGTTTTGATGCTGTGTACTATGTTATTTTAATGATATTTGACCATCAAAAAATCATCTGCCGTGTCTGAAAGACTTTAGAAGATAAAATAATTGAGAAATCGCATTGTTTTCAAGCGTCAATTTGAACTTTTTTCTTTGTCTTTTGTCTATAACTTTTTGATAGCACCATGAATCAATATGAAAATTTGAGGAAATGTTCCTTTTATTAAGGCCTTTGAAGTATCTTCACTCGTATTCGTGTACCATTCGCCGTCTTAACGTCAACTACGTTTAAATGCGCGTCATTCTGTTGGGTCATTAACATTTTTTTGACATTTTGATGTATAACTTTTTGACGACTTTAATATTTACAACTTCGATTTAACGAAAATGAAGCTTTTGAAAAAACGAAACAAACGGTGCCTACAAAAGTTATGTGCTATTAAAATTCAAGAAGCTAGAAAGAAAAGTATATAAAAATATACTTGCGTAACTTTTTTTCGAAAACATGTTTTTTCGTTGGCACATCGATAATTTTATTTTTAACACGTCAGAACCTTTTGTAATCTATTATCGGTTACCTCGATAATTTATCATCAAAAGCATCACTCCAGATTTTCAGTTCTACTAAAGGTGCAAACTTTTGTTTATTGAACAAATTTGTTTAACCCACTAACACTGCATGTAGAAATTCCCTAATAAACATTGACAAATTTATGCACCGATGTTTGATTAATACTCCATATATCCATGCGTTCTATGCCTTAATTCTATGCCTAAAAAATCATAAACTTCAAAAATGACATTTTTTGTTATTTTTTGCAAAAAACGCCATATTTAATTTTGCGGGCAAAATTTTAGATTTTCAGTCCGGATTCGGATTTTGCACACCGAAAAACATAAGCAATTATATTTCAGACCTCGTTGCTACTTCGTTAAATACCTGAAATTCAGTTACAAAAACATGGTCTAAAATTAACCGTTTTGGTCGTTAATGATATTATATGTCATATTATAAAAAATATTGAAACATGAAATTTTTTCACGAATTTGTATCGTAAATGAATGAAAAAAAATCGAAGTAGAAAAAATGATTGTTTATTAAAAGTGTTTTCTATTCTAAATCATACTAACTACAACCTTTACAATTGTTAATTTTTATAGAATTTTTTTACACTAGGTTCATAAGAAACTATTGGATTTTACGTTAATAATGTTGCGTTTTAATCATTGGAATTTCAGTACAATGTAACACATATATAAACTACCTACTATTATCGCTATCCAAGCAAACGAAATTTTTTTGGGTCAAATAACTAATTTTTTTAGTTTTCTATGATAGCGACGTGAAGACTTAACATAAATCAGTTACGCGAGTAAATTTGTTACCTTTAGTCATCTACAATCATGTCTAAATACGTTAAGGGGATGTCGGAGCTATAGCCTCCATCAAAAGCCGCTCGATCTCGCAGCGTCGAATGGCGCTGTAGTCAGGTGTCGATTTCTACGATAAACGTACTTAAAACATAAATTACAAATTTTGCAGCTACATAGAGCTGTTGAAAAATACTTTCCCCCCTAGCTATAACTAAAATTAAGGTAATTGTAATATTACTCTTGGCAGCAAATGTTTATTTTTTTAAAGAAATGTGAAATACGTTGCGTGTAGCATTACGGTAGATATAGATTCATTGAATATGAGACGTATTTCACATTTCTTTAAAAAAATAAACATTTACTGCCAAGAGTAATATTACAATTACCTTAATTTTAGTTATAGCTAGGGGGGAAAGTATTTTTCAACAGCTCTATGTAGCTGCAAAATTTGTAATTTATGCTTTAAGTACGTTTATCGTAGAAATCGACACCTGACTACTGCGCCATTTGAAGCCGCGAGATCGAGCGGCTTTTGATGGAGGCTATAGCTCCGACATCCCCTTAAAAAAGTGTGCTTCAAAATAAAAAAATTAATTACAATTTTCCAAAAATTTCAAGGTTCCGTGGATTTCCTCACATATATATATCTATAATATATAAATGTTTCGCCGCCGCCTTCAGATTAGTATTATAATTCTTGTAAGGGATGTAAAACTAAAAATCCAGCATTATAAATGTTTAAAAAATAATTTTTTATAATTTTATAATAATATTTGTATTTTTAGCAGCTTACAGGGGATTAGATGGATACTGAAACAAGTGGAGATGCTTTTCTACCATTCCAAGGTAAGTGCATAAATTTTTTTGCAATGATCATGCTACTAGAATTCATCGTTCTAAGGCAACAAATATACATTTCTATTAATATTTCGCGCACTTTTCCCGGATATTTTGACTATAAGTGATCTTAATGATTTAGACCCACTCTGGAAATTTTTAGGCAGTTTCTGACTATAAAAAGACATCTTTTAGACAGTATTAGGTTACCAAAGTCCGGAGCAGAATTGCTGATTTTCCCTATTTAAGGTTTAAATGGCTTACAAGAGTGTGACAGCATACATTTATGTCTTTAAAAGTATTTTTAATGAAAAGTTCGGAAAATTTTACAAAAAAAGTCATAGTTACGTTTTTAGTGAAAAATGCATCCCCTGGGAGCTAAAAATTCATGAAAATGGGCATATAATGCAAAAAAGTGCTAAAATGTCAACTTTGACTTTCTGTAACTTAAAATAATGGCCCAGAAAAAATCTGAACAAATTCAGGAGAACTACTGGATACCTCTAAAACATATTCCCACAGTTATAGCAATATTTATTTTTTTCATCTTCGATGTCACAGAGAACCACCCATATATATATATATATATATATATGTGTGTGTGTGTGTGTTATATATATGTGCGTGTGTGCGCGTCCTCCTCTCGACTGATCATTCCCCCTCGGAATCCGCCGCGAGGCATTACTTCGAGGGGGCAGTCTCGCCACATTGAGCCTCTCCTACGAAACTACCGACTCCAAGTTTGGCACTTATCCCTTTCTTGCATGAATCGAGGACACCGGAACAGTACATGATCCGCGTCTTCGTCAGCGCCAGGGCAGGCCGGGCACTCCCCGTTCCCATATATGTGAAAACGGTGCAGATAGCTGCGGAAGCAACCATGGCCGGTAAGCAACCTGGGTCAGGTGAAAGTTGACGAAGCCGTGTTTCCTACCTGTCCACTTTACCACATCAGGGATGACGCGGTGGGTCCAGCGTCCTTCGCGAGCAGCATCTCATCTCTGCTGCCACTGTTCGGTGGTCTTAATTGACCACCGATTTCTGCCGCCATGTTCATCTTGGTCTTCCCGTTGTGAGGCACGCCGACCTTCTCTGTAAGTGTCAGCCCTCTCCATCGCTAAGAGATCGATGGGCGGGATTCCGGCATCACCGAGAGGGCGATATCGGACACTGTTCTGTACGCATGAGCTACCCTCAAAGCGGCTATTCTGCAGGCTTGTCGGCAAGCCGCACTATAGGTTTTGTTGCTATTTATCGGACCTGCCCAAATCGGAGCTCCATACAAGATTACAGAGCTTACAACTGTCGCTAAAAGGGCTCAGCGAGGCTGCTTCGGCCCTCCGATATTGGGCATTAAGCCCGACAGAGCCTCAGCTACTCTTGCCGCTTTCGTCCCTGCATTCAAGAGATGTTCCTTGAACGGTACCTCATAGTGTCCACCGATCTTACAGACTTACCGTTTACGGTAAAGGTGGCGTACCTCCTTTGCTTCGTTCGAGATATAAGCACCGTCTCTGTTTTTTCTGCTGCCAGACGCAGCCCATGGTTGCTCAACCATCCCGCTACTACCTCAATAGAGATATCTCCAAGCTATTGCACCTCTTCGATACTCTTACCGACGACGACTAACGCCACGTCGTCTGCAAAGGCCACCATCGACGCCCCCCTCCAAAACTGTTGTTTCAGCAGCCCGTCGTACACGACGTTCCAGAGAAGGGGCCCCAGGACCGAACCCTGTGGCACGCCTCCGGTAATACTATAGGAGTGCATGCCATCCTCGGTGTCATAGAGGAGGGTACGATCCGCGAGGTAACTCGAGATGATCTTGGGACCAGCTTTGACCACCGGGACTATCACCCGATCGGAATCAGTGGCGGGATTTGACCGGATTGCCATGCCCGCTTGGGGTAGTGTTGTTTTAACCTCACTATCCATAATTGGTTTAATTTCGGGGTGCCTTCCCCTATCTGGTTTTGGTTCGCCCCGAATATTTTTTCGGTACCATCCATAACTGGAAAGCAGTCCACCACCTGGGGAGGCGCCACGATGCGGGACCAGCAAACCCGGCACGGGGTGTGCGTGTGTGCGTGCGTGCGTGTGTGTGTGTGTGTGTATGCGCGCGTGCGTGTGTGCACAGCGGAATATTTATTTAATATATATGGGGCATTCCCTGTCAAGTCAGCAGATCAAAAATCAAAGTTGTTGAAATTTTGGAAAATAGCTCCTTTTCCTACCTGGAATATGTAAAAACATTTTTAGATGTTTAACTTAAATATAATAAGAGTTATTAATAATCAAAAAACACAAATTTTGATATTTTTCATTTACATATCCAAGTTTAATGATCTTATAACTCAGAATATATTAATCCTACAAGAAAATGAGTAATATACTTTTTAATTGGAAATTACTTGAAAATTTTAACAAAATTCAATAAGCATTATTAAGTAAATCCTAATAACATATTACTGGACTAAAACGCATAAAAAAACACATTTTCTTATTTTTAACATTGTTTGACATGAAAGAAATCACTCAAAAAAATCACAGATACTAGTAATTATATGTACTTTGTGTGTGCCGAGTCCCATAGTAGCAAAATCACTTGGATAAGAGAAATAAATTATTGAAGTTTAATTAGTAAATTAATTAAAATTCAATCCTGGCAATGTGCCATGGCCAGGCAGGGCATGTGCCCAAAGGCGAATTTTTAAACATAGGGGGTTTCGGATGGAAATTGGGTTATTGGTTTTATACACATTATTTTATCAAATAACCTAAAATACAATAACCCTATTCGAATCCGCGTCATTAGATTACTTTGTAACCTCAAAATCCAAAATTTTTATTTAGAATCCGCATAAGTACCCATACATACGTTTATATATATATATATATATATATATATATATATATATATGTGAGTGTGTGTGTGTGTGTATACAATGGGTTAAAAATAAATACATTAGTTATTACATTTTTAAAATAATTCTATTATAAATATATATATATATATATATATATATATATATATATATATATATATATATATTCTGTGTTTAACACCAATTCCGGTAGCTTTTCGTCCCAGCTGGTATGCTTCTCCTTGATGTACGAAGCTACCATTGTCTTGAGCGTGCGGTTCGACCTTTGTACGGGATTTGCTCGAGGGTGGTAAGGAGGTGTCGTCGTATGGTACACTCCCTTCTCTTTGAGATAGTCGTCGACCATCTTGTTTTTGAATTCGGTCCCATTATCGGAGTGAAATATTTCCGGCGAGCTGAAACGCATGAGGACACGCTCGTGTAACTCCTTTACTATCGTCTTTGCATTTGCTTTTTTAATTGGGACCGCTTCAATCCAGCGCGTGAATAAGTCCTTGAAGACTAGAATGTACTCGAATCCGTGGGTAGAGCGAGGTAATGGTCCAGTCACATCACCTGCGACTACCTGCCGAGGTCTTTTGACTACTCTATGGCCCATTAGGCCTCTAGGCGATTGCTGCTCTACCTTACACTGCTGGCAGATTTGACATTTCCGCACGTAGTCACCTACCTCCGCATAGTATCGAGGCTAATAGTATAATCTGGCAACCCGTGCGAAAGTCTTTTCGCGACCTAAGTGGCCAGCAGTTGGATCATCGTGACATTCTCTTAGAATCGACGGGCGATTCTCTCGAGGCACTACCTTCTTCCATGCCTCAGGGTCTTCCATGACGTCCTCTAAGGTGGGGTCACGCCGGTAGGTATATAGATTTCCCCTTACTACTTTCCATTCGGGGAATTCCCATGGTCTTTCTGATACATCCTTTACCCATGAGAGATACCACGGTTCAACAGTAGTGTCGCTCCAAGAGACCGAGGCTATCGTCGGCTCTTCCTCTTCATACATTCTGGAGAGCGCGTCTGGAACATGATTAAGCGCACCTTTCTTGTGCTCAATCGTGAAAGTGTGCGCTTGGAGTTCGAGAACCCATCTTGCGAGACGACTCGTTGGGTTACGCATATTGCAGAGCCAACGCAAACTGTTGTGGTCGGTTACGACTCGAAACTCGTAAGCTTCTATATACTGCCTGAACTTCTTTATTACCCAGACAACGGCTAAACATTCTCGTTCGGTGACACTGTAATTCCTCTCGGCTGGAGACAAGATCCGACTTGCGTACACCAAAATTCTTTCGTCTCCGTCCACGAGTTGGAGTAGCACAGCCCCTATGCTGTCACTGGCGTCTGTTTGCAGTATGTACTACCCATTTGGGACAGGACGCTGCAGAAGCGGTGCTGTCATTAAGACGGCCTTGAGCTGTTGGAAAGCTTGCTCTTGCTCATCAAGCCACTCATACCGCTGGTTCTTCTTGGTTAAACACGTCAAGGGTTCTGCGATTGTCGCGTAATCCGGCATAAATCGCCTATGCCATGAAGCCATACCGAGGAAACGGCGAAGCTCTTTAATATTTGTCAGAGCCGGATACTCTTTTATCGGCTCTATCTTGGCGGGATCGGGTCGTACTCCGTCCCGGTTTACCAATACGCCAAGATACTTAACCTTTGACTTACAAAAAACGCACTTATTCCGGTTTATTGAAAGTCCAGCTTCTGCCAGTCTTTTAAGGACTTCCTCTAGGTAACGCTTATGATCCTCGAATGTCTCCGACACGATGATAATATCATCAAGGTAAGCATAAGCGTGCGGCGCCTGGTCTGGTCCTACGACTTGGTCTATCATCCGTTGAATGGTCGCCCCCGCGTATGCCAATCCGTACGGCATCTTCGTGAACTGGAACAGTCCCAATCCGGGGACTGTGAAAACAGTAATAGGGCGTGACTCGACTTGCAATGGTATCTGATGTTAGGCGCAATTTATGTCAAGAGTGGAGATATAGCGAGCCTTTCTTAGTTTGCGCAGTATATCGTGCATGAAAGGCAAAAGATATGGATCTGGTTTTGTTAAAGCGTTGACTTTTCTGAAGTCGATGCAAAACCGTCTAGAATTATCATCCTTTCTCGCCATCACCTCCAGGCTGGGCCATCCGCTGGTCGAGGGCTCAATGACCCTGGAGTCAAGCATCTCCTTCACTTGGCGGTGCATTTCTTCTTGGATTTTGTCCGAGACCGGGTAGTACCGCTGCTTGATCGGCTTGGCTGTACATTTCTTCTTGGATTTTGTCCGAGACCGGGTAGTACCGCTGCTTGATCGATTGTGTGCTCGACGTCGTGAGATCGACCGATCTTTGGCATGATGTTGGATAGAACTCACGGCACGTACGAAATTGACTCCTACGTAACATTCGGCGTCCAGATTTGGCATAATGGCAACCCTGAGCTCCTTGGTCTCACCGCCGATGGTGAAAGGCAACATTACGTGCCCGCTCAGTGGTTGCGCATGTCCATCAGCCAATTTCACTCTCGCCGCGTTTTCGGTAGAGAGCAATTTTCCCAGGGCGGTAGCGATTGTGAGGCCGTTCGACCCCATTACTGTCGTCGAAGCTCCTGGATCGTACAGGGCTCTGATCTGGAAATCGCCTATTTCCGCTTGGAGCCACCAGCGCGTCTCGTCTTCGGGACTGTAGCTCCGGTGTGGCTCCTGCTGACCTTGAGGAATAGAATCTTGGGAATCGATTCTCTTCCTGTGCTCCTCTGGCTTCATCGAGTCTATTCCGCCGCGGATGAGCTCCGCGCGGTCTCGTTCATTCCGTGGGCCCGAGATTATGGGCATGTCAGGGACTCTCTGGCCCTCGGGTTCGGCCTGAGTCCCGTTCAGCCGCTCCCGGAGGCGTTTCCCTTATTGCAGTCAGGGCAATGGTGGCGGAAATACGCAAGCTTACCGCACCCATTACAGGAAATCGGTTTGCTCGGATCGAAGGGCGTCCTGCTTGGCCCTTCTTCCGCGCTCTTTCCGCCGCGGGGCTTCTCGTATTGGCCTCTCTGCTCTCCGGGCCGGTTTGACGGTATCTTTTTCTGAGCAAACCGCCGTCCACTTTTGGGACTTCCTGGTTTGCTACTCCCGGCGCTCCCGTTCTCACTTGGTAGCAGCTTCTTCAGCTGGGTGAGAATCGCGTCCAGCTCCACCAGATTTTTACCGGTGGTGGATTTCTCGGATTCCACCGCTGCTACCTTTGCCTTCGGAGGAGCCTTTTCTGACTTCTTCTTGGCTTTCTACGCAAACTCCGGCCGCACCAGTTCCCCTTCCATTGGAGGTGGTTTGTAGAGCTATTCGCGCTCTTGCAGCCTTTCCGCTTCGCGGGCCAGGTCAAACAGCTGGTCGATCGTCTGCGCCTCGATTCGCTTGAACCGGCGCTGGATTCTCGGCAGCATGTTTCGGTAGAGGTGGTCTACCTGGTTCCTCTCGCTAGGCTTGGGGACGAGCTCTTGTAGCATGCCTATCATGCAATTCATGTACTCACGTACCGGTTCGTCTTTGCCCTGAGTACGTGTGGTGCATTCCAGGATCAGCTTCACTTGGTAAGTTTCGCTGGCTCCGTACCAGCGTTTGATTGAGCACGTGAATTCGTCCCAATTCCTCCACTTTCCTTTGTTGTGGCGGTACCACCTTGCGACGTCTTCCACCAGCAACTGCGAAAGTGAAGGAAGGACTTCATCCTGCGTCATGTTTGCTAGGAGTCTGCAGTCATGCACGCGCTTTAAGAAGCTGTTAATGCTCTCGCTCCCCTCCCCTGAGAACTTTATTCCCCACTTTCTCATGATCTCGCCTCGGTCGCGTGTGGGGTTACATGAGCGCGAAGCCCAGGACGGTTGTTCTTGGACGCACGATACTTGGGGCCTTAAGGGTGAACTTTGTTCACATGGGAGCCTTCCTGGTAACCAGGTGTCTCCCCCCTCTCAAGCTCCGCCCAGGGTGGCGCTAGGAGCTGGTCCTGACGTTTGGGGCTGTAGTCGTGCGTCCTCCTGCTGAATCGATGACTCCTCTGGCTGGTAGCAGGTATATGTAATTGGACACGTGGACTTGGGCCTAGTGGATCTAATCGCGTACTTGATGCTTTTTGGGACGTCATGTGGTTTACGGCATCGGTTAGCCTCGTTATCTTTGCCGCTATACTTTCCATTTGCTCTTGTAGAGCTTTTATCTTGGCAATTTGTTCTGCCAGACATTTAGAGAATAGCCGCGGCACATCAAATGGCGTCCCATCGGTCGCTATTAGCGTTATCTACCCCTCCGACTGGATTGGCTGCTAGAATGGCCCTCCTCTGAGGCTGTTGGCAGGTCCTCGCTAGGTAGTCGGGTCCTTCGGTTGAAATTCTCCTCAATCAGGTGCGTACCTCTCTCATCAGGTAACGCTCCCGGCGTTTTCTCCCCGACTCGGCGGATCACTTCTGTCCGATCTCGACCCGCCTTATTCCGCCTTTTGATAGCGGGAACCATCAAGTCGAAACTCCATCTGTTCCAGGTGACGCGGATAACTTAAAATAAACAAAAATCTCTATTTTGGTGCACCGTGGCCTGGCGTGCGCAAGGTTATCCTATTTAATTTGCGTGGCAGCAAAGAAAAATTAAAATTATTGGGCCAAAGATTGAAGGAATTATCTTTTCCCTAAGATATATAGCCACTCACTTGAATCTGCTATCCGCAAATACTCTTCTAGCTTTTCGAACAGGTTCTCTTAGTGAACTCTATTATCACTCACTAGAGAAGTATCAAAGAAAACCGAGGACAATTTAAATTTTACTGATTTAGTTTAAAAATTAATAATATACATGATTTTTCTTATCTACTCATTAATTTAAATTGTTAACTTGACTCGAGGTCTATCGCAACTAAATCTTCTTAAATTAGTGAATTTAAATAAATTAAGTAACTTAATCACAAACAAATTAATATCTTATCGTTATTTAAATTATGTAAACCGCACGCATGACCTCACTTACAATCGCATAAACATGGATTTGTTATCCTAACCTATAAATGTTAGGACGTCGGGCCAGGTTATGTCCGTCCGGAAAGCTTCAGTTCTACCAGGTTCAAGTTTGTAAACTTGCGCCGGCTTTTCAATTCGCTTCATTGAAATTTAAGTCAATTATTTACGAATAATTGTCTTAATCCGCCGAAAACGAGACGATTCGATAGAGAGAGTTGGAAATTAATTAAATTGAGTCGCGGGGTTGACCTCACGTTGTGGTATTTGTTCGCAAATACCACGGCGGCTTTTCAGATTTTACTACCCGCTTGGTAGTAAAATCTTTATTCTTGTTAAAAATTTCTTATTATAAAATAAATAAATAATTCATAAGATTAATTATCACTTCTCTGTGATAATTAATCCGGCGTAATCCCTAATCCACACTTATTTGGGCGCCAGTTGTAACGGGGTACGATTTCACGCGTAGATAGGGGTAAAGGGATCGGTTGCTACGGCACTGCCTAGTTATACTCCCTAGGCGGTGCCCCGAGAGTGCGCGGCGGATTCAAATTAGTGAACCCCGCGCACGACCTACCGTTGCGATGTCCGTTAACAACCGCGAGATCACTGGCCGATCTCACGTCTTTGCACAGCTAAAACGTCGTCAGCTGAAAAGGACCGCGAATAAAAGAGGTAAATTCACGTTAAGTTTACCTCGGCCACTCCTAAAACGGAGAGGGAATTACGGGATTACGATTATTAATTACGAATTACGGGAGAGATGGAAGAAATAGGTTTTTATTTATATGCCGCTAAAGTGTTATAAATACTTCTTTAAAATCAATACAAAAATTTATTTATTTAAGAAGAAAGTTTTATTACTCTAAAAGTACAAAATATTAATGACATAGAACTTTTGGCGATGATTGTTCGTCATAAAATAAATAAATTTTAGGAGGTGAAGTTCTATTTATACCCGTTTAAAATAATCCAAAATTTAAATAAGTTGTTACTGAATACTACAATTTTGTAAGTATATGCAGTTTACTATTTTGGGTAAGTTAATTTTTCATTAACATTTATAGTTATTAAAATATAAATTTGAACTTTATAAGAATTCATATAGTTTAAAATTTACAGTTAACATTTAATATGTCTCTATTTTTTTAATTACTTTTATTCTGATCTCATTACACAAATTTTTGGTAAAAACTTTTATTTATAAATTATAATCGTATTTAATAAATAAAATTATATTTTTGGTATAAAACCGAATGCACCATAACAGTACCTCCAAGGTATTCTGTAAATCTGTTTAATTTCTAAGGTGTCCATGGTAGTGAAAAAATAATACAATTTAAAACATTATTTTAAATAAACTAATTACGAAAAACCTTTTTCGAAATTAAAAATAGTGGGGTTGGCGCGCGAAGCGCGCAAGGAGGCGCAGCCCCCCTGGTATATATATATATATATATGGGATATTCCGTGTGATATGATCCAGTTGAAAAATAGAATTTAGTTTTAATGTATAGAATCAGTAAAAAAAAACTACTTGAATAGAGTGTAGCTAAATTTTTAGACCTGAATTTCAATTAGTACCAGAGCTGTAGCCAATCAAAAAAATCTAATGTTTTGAAAAAAAATGACTTTTTTGGCCATTTTTATCACTTAGTAACTCAAAATCTAACAATTTTTTCTCATATACATTAAATTTGAAAAAGAATCTGTTAAAATATTTAATTTATATTAGTTTAAAACATTAAATATAGTTATAATTAATAAATGAGCAGCAAAATGAGCCGGTGCACCGTCATGTATGAGGATCAAGTCCTGCTGGTGCCGTGCTAAATGCTGGTCCAGCAGGTCAGGTAAATCTTCTTGTAGAAACTGTAGGTAATTCTCTCCATTAAGGATTTCCAATTATTCCACACTAGATATTAACACTGAACCTCAGCTGAAAGCGATCTGAAAAAAGCGGAAAGTTTTTGTAATTATTTATGAATACATCTTCATTCATTAAATATAATAAAATACATTATTCTCAAATCACTTCTTTATTTTCAGTCCATTACATATATACTATTAATATTATTTGCAGAAGATTACAAAACTTGATTTCATAATTTATATTATTAAAGATTAACTTAGATTAAAATTAAGATTAAGTTTGTGTATCCAGATTGTAAAAAATTTAATAATTTTATAATAGATTGAAAAATTTTTTATTTATTTTTTTAGTTTTAAAGTGTAGAGTTTAGTGTTATTAAAACGCTGTAACGTGTAATCACTTATGAAGCATTATAAAGCATTATAATTCAATTATAAAACACTACAAAATTATTATTTATATGAAAGACTATGGCTCCTGACTCCAGGAATAGATTGCCAATTACTTCTGATCATAAGAAGCGAGAATTTATAAGAAACATGTCAAATAAAAAAAATTAAGCTACCAGAAATGTAGAAAGAGTTTTTGTAAGTCGGAAGTCAACAACTTGTGCTTATTTCCTACAACCTTCTGAAGCATCTTCATCAATAGTAGTGCCAATACTTGCATCAGGATTTTGCATTAAGGGGGACCCTGGTAAAAATTGTCATATGGAAACCATATGGCCTTTACATGAAATCGATCTGGTTGCCATGTAGGAATCGTGTGATTCCCAATGGTATGTGACGGGCCTGACTATATGTAGACATATAGTTAGTATCCAGTCGCATTGAACAACGGCTCAAGTGGTAGAGCGTTAGCGTTCGGTCCGAGAGATCGGGGTTCAAATTCAACTCTCGGTAGTTTTTTTTTAATTATTTAAATTAACTTATTTAAATAATTAAATAATCAAAATTGATACAATTTATAATTTTATTGAAATTTTTATGTTTTTTGCTACTTTTACCAAAAATATGGAGTCAATACGATAAGAAATAGTTAAGTTAATAATTTATAAGGTTTATAAAAATATATAATGTATATAGTTAAATTTTACATTATATTTAAAATATGTAGAAATGGATTAAATAATAAATAATAAAACAAATTATAGATATTAACCCTCAAACCGTACACTTCAATCCAGCATCTATAAACCGTACACTGGTGCGAATTGGGATTTCATTATTTCAAGAGTCGATTTCTATATGAAAATAATTTTAAAGTGTAAATCCTGATAATACCTTTTTGACGTAAATTTCCCCGTAGAATTTGTGTCTGCAATTTAAATTATCAAAAAAAAACATGAAGTTATAAAACAAATTGTTATACACAAATTATATTTTGCAAAATATCGTAGTTTGAAAATTTTGTGGGTGCAAATTCGCACCAGTGTACGGTTTGAGGGTTAAAATTATTAAGTAACAGGAGATAATTACATAATTAATTCAAAATAAATAAATTCTATCCAGCAAAGGCAAGAGAGTATAAATGATTGTTATAAATAATATTATTATAATTGTTAATAATTAAATAAATATAAAATAGAATATAAGAAAATTCGTTTTAATAAATTTAGCGAAAGAACTAAGGCAGAAATATACAGAAAGAATAAGGTAGACGACTTCAAGAAAAATACAAACACATGATCACATATGTATATATGAGAAGGAAGGAGAAAGGGAAACCAAGTTACAAGGATCCAGGTGGAAAAGTGGAAAAAGTGGGAAGTCGATGCCTTCTACCTAACTAATCGTATATAACGAGAGTTAGTTTCGGGCTATAATAAGAATGTTATTATTAGATGATAGAAAAAATTTTCTAAGTCCAAATTGAATTTACATTGAAAATTTATCAATATTTTAAAAATTTTTATTACAAACTTTAATTTCAAATTACAGGTGCTGAAGCTCCACGAACGTGTGTGCTGGTCAAGGGTACTAACGCAGTTCCCCTGCAGGACTTCAATACAAGAGACCTTACGGCGGTTCTCATCCAACCCAAAGGTAAAGGTAAAGAGCGAATGGTGGTGGGCTCGGCATATTTTCCATATGATGGTAAATATAACCCACCCCAGGAGGTAAGAAAGCTTGTAGATTTTTGCAAGGTAAATAGGTATCTATTACGGTTAGGTTGCGATGCTAATGCGCACAATACATTATGGGGTAGCAAGGACACCAACAGTAGAGGAGAAGATCTGATGGATTTTATAGCATCCACAGACTTAGATATAATGAACGTGAGTAAGGAACCCACCTTCAGGAACGCAATTAGGGAGGAGGTTATTGACATCACCCTTTGTAGCAGAAGGTTAGGGGGCTCCATTATGAACTGGAGGGTATCCGAGGAACCCTCCCTATCAGACCACTCTCAAATAAAATACTATCTGAAGGTGGAAAATGAGGACGGAAACGTACATCAAGATTGGTCGCGTGACCCTAGGAAAAGAAACTGGGAAGGATACGTGGAAAACCTGTCAGCAGCATTGGATGGCTTCCCAGAGTTTATTGACAGTGTGAAAGCACTGGAAGAAACAGCGACCAAACTGACAAATGCGATTAAGGAAGCATACCACTCAAATTGCACTCCTCGGTTAGTAAAACAAAAAGGAGCTTGCAAATGGTGGAATAAGAAACTGGAGAAATTAAAATATATTACCAGGAAAAGGTACAAGACAGCCAGGAAGGAGAAGTCGGAGGAGGAATGGCTCAGGTACAGGAAAGCCAGGGATAATTACAGATGTGAGGTCAGACAAGCCCAACAAATGGGCTGGGAAAACTTCTGCAGTAAGATCCACGGAATTAAAGAGATATCCAGACTGGATAAAATCCTGTCCAGAAATCCCGAAGCTATTCTTGGCACGAAAAGAATGGAAAACGGTAAATGCGCTACCACCGAGAAGGAAATCTTGGAGCGCTTAATGGAGGTTCATTTTCCCGATTTTAGAGAAGATGAGAGCAGTATCATGGTAACTAACCTAATAGATACTGAAGCAGACACTGAAACTGGTCATAGGGAGGAGCTGGGATGTGTAGTTTGCCCGATGAAAATTGGGTGGGCGATATCGTCCTTTGAACCTTACAAATCACCAGGACTTCCCGGTACTGCTACAGAAAGCAGGTGAGGTAATAATTAAGCCTTTGACAAGTCTAATCAAGGCTAGTCTGGAATTAGCTCACATCCCTTCAGGATGGAGGGAAACAAAAGTCGTATTCATTCCTGAGCCTGGAAAGACAGGATATACATCAGCCAAGGACTTTAGACCTATTAGTCTGACATCGTTTTTGCTGAAAACAGTCGAAAGACTGGTCGATAGATCTATCCGTGACACTGTCTTAAGGGATAACCCGTTACAGGCAGGACAACACGCATATATGGCGGGACGCTCTACTGAAACGGCCCTAAACGAGACAGTGGAATATATCAAGAAACAAACCCAAAACAAGGGGTATGCAATAGGCACCTTCATGGATATAGAAGGTGCTTTCAATCATACGTCCATTAAGGTTATTAGAGAGGCCATGTGTGAACATAAGTTCCCACAAAGGCTTACGAGATGGATAACGAGAATGTTGTCGAACAGGCAACTCACGGTCACCAAAGGGGATGAAACTCTGACAGGGGTGATAAACAGAGGATGCCCCCAGGGAGGAGTGCTGTCCCCGCTTATATGGTGTATTGTAGTTGATTCTCTCATAAAGAGAATAGCTGCAAAAGGATTCAAGGTAGTAGGTTACGCGGACGATATTTTAGTTCTTATGCGGGGACCGCACCTGGATACTCTACAAGACCTGATGCAGAATGCACTAACAATAGTGGAAAAATGGTGTAAAGATACGGGACTTACAGTCAACCCTTCGAAAACAGAAGTGGTAGTCTTTACCACCAGATACAAGTGGCAGAGAGAATGTCACCTAAAACTGAATAACAGGAAACTTGAGTTCAAATATCTTGGGGTTGTATTGGATAGTAAGTTATCATGGAAACACCACCTAGATAAGGTTTATAAAAAGATTATTGCTAACCTATGGCAATGTAGGAGAGCAATAGGAGCAAACTGGGGGCTTAAACCTAGTACTTTGTTGTAGGCTTTTCAGAGTATTATCAGGCCAAGATTTACATACGCAGCCATGATATGGTGGAAAAGAGCCACACAGAATACTGCCAAAAGGAAATTGGACAGAATTAACGGACTCTTAATGAGATGTGCCACGAGAGTTAGAAGATCTACACCAGTGGCAGCTTTATGTGCAATCTCAGGAATCGAACCCTTACACATTACTTTAAAAGTAGAAGCCACTAAGGCGGCAGTAAGGTTAAAAGATCGGTCAAAAGAAATGTGCCGGGAGCTCAGCAACATGATTGAGAAAAGGGCGTTAAATGTGCCAACAGATAGGATGGACAAAGTCTTCCTTTTCGATAAAAGATATAGAGTAAGTCTATTCCTGGAAGAAGAAGCATAACCTAAAACCGACGGAAGGAGATATCTGGTACACAGATGGATCCAAAAATTCTAAAGGTTCGGGTGCAGGAATATACCATAGGAACACTGGAAAGGGAACATTTGTTCCTCTAGGTAAGCTTCCAACGATAATTTTAAATATATCTTAATAATAATTTTTATTTCCACATCAATTTTTAGTCTCCAGAATTAAAATATCTATACTCATCGAACTTGGTGTAGAGGCTGCAAATTTGTAGCACACCATGGACTAATGATTAGGAATATTTATATATTCTGGCTCGTACAGACCGTTAAAAATTTAATATAACATAAAATTCACGAGCGTATTACTCTTTAAAATCTTATTTAGGCGTGTGTGGTCATTTTTGCGCCTACCCAAGAAAATATTGATTGTTTTCAACTTTATCCACTAGGGGTTTTTTCTTGGTTTTGAATACATGTAAGTGATAAAGTCTTCTAAATGTATATATATACCCCATTCAATAGTATTGTTCTTGGTCTATTTCGATACAAATTCTATATTCAATGTCTAAGGTAGATTGCCAGTCCTTATGATGAGACCAACTGGCAATTGTGGTCGAAACATTTATTACAATTTTATCATACACTTTCTCTATATTTATATTTAAAATTATCTTAATAATAATTTTTATTTCCACATCAATTTTTAGTCTCCAGAATTAAAATATCTATACTCATCGAACTTGGTGTAGAGGCTGCAAATTTGTAGCACACCATGGACTAATAATTAGGAATATTTATATATTCTGGCTCGTACAGACCGTTAAAAATTTAATATAACATAAAATTCACGAGCGTATTACTCTTTAAAATCTTATTTAGGCGTGTGTGGTCATTTTTGCGCCTACCCAAGACAATATTGATTGTTTTCAACTTTATCCACTAGGGGTTTTTTCTTGGTTTTGAATACATGTAAGTGATAAAGTCTTCTAAATGTATATATACCCCATTCAATAGTATTGTTCTTGGTCTATTTCGATATAAATTCTATATTCAATGTCTAAGGTAGATTGCCAGTCCTTACTGATGAGACCAACTGGCAATTGTGGTCGAAACATTTATTACAATTTTATCATACACTTTCTCTATATTTATATTTAAAATTATCTTAATAATAATTTTTATTTCCACATCAATTTTTAGTCTCCAGAATTAAAATATCTATACTCATCGAACTTGGTGTAGAGGCTGCAAATTTGTAGCACACCATGGACTAATAATTAGGAATATTTATATATTCTGGCTCGTACAGACCGTTAAAAATTTAATATAACATAAAATTCACGAGCGTATTACTCTTTAAAATCTTATTTAGGCGTGTGTGGTCATTTTTGCGCCTACCCAAGACAATATTGATTGTTTTCAACTTTATCCACTAGGGGTTTTTTCTTGGTTTTGAATACATGTAAGTGATAAAGTCTTCTAAATGTATATATATACCCCATTCAATAGTATTGTTCTTGGTCTATTTCGATATAAATTCTATATTCAATGTCTAAGGTAGATTGCCAGTCCTTACTGATGAGACCAACTGGCAATTGAGGTCGAAACATTTATTACAATTTTATCATACACTTTCTCTATATTTATATTTAAAATTATCTTAATAATAATTTTTATTTCCATATCAATTTTTAGTCTCCAGAATTAAAATATCTATACTCATCGAACTTGGTGTAGAGGCTGCAAATTTGTAGCACACCATGGACTAATGATTAGGAATATTTATATATTCTGGCTCGTACAGACCGTTAAAAATTTAATATAATCTATAATTTATGTTTGAACTACGTTTATCGTCGAAATCGACACCTGACTACAGCGTTATTCGGAGCCACGAGATCGAGCGGCTATCAACGGAGACTATGGCTCCGACATCCTCTTAAGACATCGAGTTTGAGCTTAAGATCTAGTCAAGTAATCTCTGCAAAACCTGCAGAACATAGTGGTGTAAGAAATGAAATAAATGATACTTCTTTTCTATTTCTACAAAGTCACTTTTTGTGAAGTCACTGCCAGAGGTCTTAGATTCAAGATATCTATTACGTGTGCAAATTGTAATATAGCAGCTTTTATTAATTCTTATTGGGAAAACAGTACAATACTTATGAAATTAATAAGAGTAGTTTATGATATGTTTTTGATTAACAGGTGGTTATAAAAAATTTGTCAACAAAGAATTGTGAGTTTTTTTAAGATGCTACCGCAAAAAGTTGTTTAGTACACGTTTTTTTAAACCTATTTACTAATGATCGCAAATATCTTATAAGTTGTTTATCTATTTATCTTTTACCTCCTTATTAAAAGCAATTGCGCTATGTTTAACTTATTTTTTTACAATGTTTAATTGTCGAAAATAATCTGGTCTTCTGGATAGTCGGAGTGCTATAATCAACACGAATAGCTACCGCAAGTTTACACTTAGGAAATTTTGGAAGGTATCGAAACTAATTATAAATTATGCTGATTAGTTTTATAATTAAGCGTTTATAGTAATAGTATAGTTGAAAAGCTATAATAAAATGCAAATTTGGTAATATAACAAAACAAATTTTTGGCTTGAAGAGAAAACTTGGAAATGTTATTACATTCTGTTGCAGATAATAAAATATTCTCATAAATGAATAATTTATTACTGACTAATATATTATATATAATAGTTTATGGGAGAAATGAAATGGTAGGGTTTATAAAAACTTTAATCATAAAATATATTTTTTACTTAACATTTAACAATTGTGTTACTTACTTTTTTATCATATGTTGCTACTTTTAATATTTTGTAATAATATTTAAATATATTATACATAAAATAAATAATATACATAACACAAAATATTTAATATCATACTACGAGAGTCACTTTGTTTTTAATAATCTTAGACCAATTTATGCTCACTGCTTAACATTCTAATAAGTACATATTTATTAATCATTTCAATCTATAGTTATATTCCTATTTCGGATATTTACTGTACTATTACGCTAGAATTGTACATTGCTAATTTGTTAATAAAATTTTGCTTTTGTTTTAAGTATATAGATAACGGTGTTTTAATTAATTTCATAAATGAGAAAATTAAACAAAATAGTGTAAACTGGACAGTGTTGACAGATAGAGGTATTTTTTCTTTGTTCCACTCACACAGTACGACCTCATATACATTAGATAATAGAGGACAGAAAAACCCTAAATGGTAACCCTGAAACTGGATAAAAAAATTAGTGTAATAAATATTTTTGCACTGTAACAGGGTGGGTACTCGGGAATGTAAGGCCCCGGTCAGGCCCAATCTGTCTCAACTTACCAACCTTAAGTGTACAGTCCCACGATGCGGCCGGTAATCACTTTGATTCCCGTGCAATGCCGTTAACAACGTTAAACACCTCATTTGACTTTAATATTGTGTGTTGGGCCCTATGCCCAAAATTGCCAACTAGAATAAACACCGAAGAGGGCGGTATTCGTGGGATAGGACTATGGCCGGTAAAAATGTTATTAACAATCGATATATTACGTTAATCGGCGAGAAAGATCGTCTCGCCGAGTCTATTTATTAAATAAATAATCAAACAACAATAAACCAACTTTAACAATTTAAGGGGAGTCGTACCGATGACTACCCCTGAGGTCAGCGCGAAAATAAATCGTTAAAACCTATTAACGGTCGAGTTATGAGCAACCGATCCGGGAATGATCGGCTGCTTAACCTGTATCTCTAACGTAGAACATTACTACGTCACGCGCGCCTTCTCTCGTGAAGTGGCTCCCGCGAACCACCGACCTGTCTACCCAGGGGGATTTGTCACGAGAGGGGGGGGGGGGGGGAAAGAGGAACGCGTCCTCTCCTGGACCGTACCAGGTAAATCGGGGTACGAAATATTAAATAGACACGCAGGTCTAAACGTGGTGCACCACTTACCGCGAATCTAAATATCTCATCTTGGCGGGAAAAGGCTGGGCAACGGAGAGAGAGCTTGTTCTCGTGAATATCCTTCTCTCTCACTCCAACTGTCGGGAAGGCTACCGACTCCTGGCTTCCTAATTCCCCTTCCTGTGGGACGTGCTGCTCCGCACGCCGACGTAGAGTTTGGTCTCTCACACCCACACATACTAAATGCACCAGTCTTTCAACTCTTTTTTCACGTACAAATATCACGGCGGTTATCAACACGTTGTTGTTGCCGTGCGCGCGCGAACTCGATACTGCCAGCTGAGTGCGCACGATTCTCGCACGTGCGTGCGCGCGCCGCTCTGTATATCTTCTTTCGCGTTGCTTACCTGATCGGTAACTCGCTTACCGTTATAGCACTTACAATAGTCATTTTGTAAATATGACTATTATTTCTATCGATAACCTCAATTTTAAGGGTACAAATTTAGGGTGAAGTGTTAAAAAATAAAAAATAAGAAATTAAATTCTTGATGGTTCTTGACTATGCAGAATAACAATAGGACTACTATTTTTAACAGCAACCCCGAACCTAAAGGTGTAAAAAAAAATCCATTTCATAATAAAATATATGTACCAATAATATAAAAAAAGTTATATATGTAAATATTCAAATTAATTTTACCTTTTTTAGAATTGGTATATATTTCAAAACAAATTCGATTTTTTTCAGTTTAAACTAAAGTTATAGATCATTTGAAAAATAAGCGCCGTTGTTCTTTGGTGTTAAATTTCTCTGTAAATAACAAGAATTTTCTGTTTTCTCAGTAAGTACTTTTCCATCAGAATTGCTGAAAGAATACTTTTGAGAGGCATTAAAATTCGAAATACTGAAATATTTGCACTAGCCGTAGAATAGTAAAAATATAAGCAGCGTTGTTCTTTGCAGGAGAAAGTCTCGCTGATTTTTCCCAGACTTTAAAAAATAATTATAAAATCTGGCAAAATGTGCCGAAGAAAGTGGCAAAAAGTATGGGAAAATCTCACCGCCAAGACTTTAGCAAACTAGACTTTCGCAATAATTTACCCATACTTCTTTATTACACGAGAATTGGTTCATTGATTTTGTTTATTGCATTTCCATTGCACTCTGTAGGTACTTTTCCATTAGAATTGCCCAGAGGAAGCTTTTGGAGGACATTAAAAACTCAAAATATTGAAATATTTGCACATGCCGCGGAATAGTATAAATAAGCACACCGTCTTTCTTCGATGTTAAATATCTCTGTAAATAACGATAATTTTCCGCTTTTTCAGGAGGTACTTTTCCATACTAAATTATAGTAAACATAAGCACCGTCCCGATAATAGAAATAAGCACCGTCCTTCTGCAATGTTAAATATCTCTTTAAGTAACGACAATTTTCCGTATTCTCAGTAGGTACCTTTCCATCGGAATTGCCCAGAAGAAGCTTTTGGGGAACATTAAAATGTTGAAATACTGAAATATTTGTACTTATTGCTAATATTAAATAATTATAATGTCGGGCAAAATGTGCCACAGAAATTCTGGTTGATTTTTCCTAGACTTTATAAAATAGGTCTCGTCTAGTAAAATGTGTCGGAAAAAGTTTGGCTGATTTTTCCCTGACTTTAAAAAACAATTTGTAAGTCTGTCAAAAGGTGCCGGAGAATGTCTGGCTGATTTTATCCAGTTATTCAGAAATAATTATTAAGTCCGCCAAAGTGTGTTGGAGAAAGTATAGCTTATTTACCCAAGACTTATAAAATAGAATGTTTAAATTCTGGGAAAAAGTATGAGACTGTCTCACCTCGAAGACTTTCGCGAATTAAACTTTTGTAAAACTTTGCCCATACTTCTTTCAGGGTTACAAATATTTAAATTATTTTATTCATAAATCAAATTAAATCAACAAATAACATGATTTATGAATTAAACTCTGTATAATTAAAAAATCAATACGATTTATTATTTCACGTTATTTTAATTAAGCAATCAGAATCATTTTTAATTAAATATAACACAATTCAGAAACCAATATTACTCATTATTTAAACTTAAATTAATTAAGAAATCAAAATATTTTTTAATAAAATATAATTTAATTAATAAATCAGTTTAAATTTTTAATTCAATATAATTAATTTAATAAATCAGTTTGAATTTTGAATTAAATGTAATTTAATTATTAAATCAATACAATTTATTAGTTAACATTTTTTTCAATTAAAAATCCATCTGATTTATGTTTGGAAAGCATTTCAATTAAAAATGAATCTCATTTATGACTGAAAAGCATTTCAATTAAAAATGAATCAGATTTATGATTGAAAATCAATTCAATTAAATATCAAATTAATTGAAAAATTAATATTATTTAAATTAAAAATTTGTTTATGATTAATAATTAAATTTGATTCATAAATTAATTTCGATCAATAAAGCATCGATGGAGGTACTGGAATTTTTAAAGCGATCAACTTGGAAAAAAATAGTGATATACACTACAACTAATCAAACGACGAAATTTATTATTTATTTATTTATTATTTTTCTTTTATTTTGAAGTTTTACCTGAAAGAGAGAGAGAGAGAGAGAGAGAGAGAGAGAGAGAGAGAGAGAGAGAGAGAGAGAAAAGAGGCGCGAGTCAAAATCTAAAGGTTTAATTGGATCCTAAAGAGATTAGCCCGAAAATGAAGTTAAAATAAGATTTATTACATTAATTGAAGGGCTGCATGTATGTCAAAATTTATGGTTTTGAGAAAAACAAAGAAATATGTTTCACTTTTGATTGACCGTATAAAAATAGCTGTAATTTTAAGGATGACTAGTAGACAGCTTCTGCTAGTAATATGTATATTTTTTACCTTATAGGCTCTCTACCCTACTGAAAATAATTACGTAAAATTTATGCGTAATCAATCAATCTTGAAATACGTGGCAATTCCGCGTAATAATAATACGTATAAAATGGTCCCATTTCGCTACGTATATATGTACCACTTTTTTTTAAGTAATCGAACACGTAATATTGCTACGTGATTGATTACGTATAAATTTTACGTAACTATTTTCAGTAGGGTAATAAAAAAGTTATTAGTAAATAAACAACACTACTTATGCTCCCATTCTATAAAACTCCACTATGAAAATCAATTAATGAAAATCATTAAATTTCATTTATTTATTTTGTTTTTAATAAACAAAATACAAACAGCCCCTTTTTTATAATTTAAAAAATTTTATATTACTTAAAAAAAATTTTTCCTGTCAATTTGACACAGCATTAAAAACTTGATCGCTATTTCAATTGAGCTGTGACCACGTGAGCATTTAAAAAACTAACCTAATTTAAGCGCGAAAACGCGAAATTTCAAATTGTTAATTTTGATATAGTAAAATATTTTAAAGGAGCATGCCCATACGTATGGAAACGACCGGAAACGTGCAAATCATGCATCATCGTTTACTTTTAATCATAATATTCAATTATAAAATAAAGAATTTCGGGAAAATGTAGGGAAAACTCACAATTAAACGTAAAAGTTTCATTTTTAATATTGAAAGTATATCTATATATACAAACTTTCAATATACGTAGAGATACCTCCAATGTATTTCATGGACATCCTCCTTTCCTTTAATATTTATTTTTAAAAAATGATATACAATAGAATTAAATATATAACAAAAATAGAAAACAGCGCACGTGGCGCGCTTAAAGCTACACTAGTTGTATTGTATTTCTGAATACGGGCTATTGGAGTGTATCAGAGTAATCAGTTTCAACAAGTCGCTGTCATTTTTAAATCAAACCTAATGTACTTTGGAGAAAATAAAAATATCTTTGCTTTCTATTTAAACTATCTCTATGGTAACAACGATCAGTATACTTTTATATGATAAAAGAATTAGCGAAGTAATTGAGCATTACATATTTTTTAATTAAATTTTTTGTTGCTCGTATCTCTAAAACAAGTCCGTCTAATTGGTTAAAAAAATCATTGTAATAGAACATAATATAGGATGTGTTGTGTAATAATTAAAAAATTTTATATTTCGTGGAAAAGTATGATTTTAATGGGATGTCGGACCCAAATAAAGTATTGAAAATCTGAATTAAAAATTAAAACTCCAAAAAAAAATTGACTGACGTTCTGATTTTTTAAGAAAAAATAATTTTTTAATAATAAGTGAATAAACAATTTTTAGTCAATAATTTTTACTCAAAGGCATAATCTTTCAACTCGAACATCGTAATTAAATTATCAATTTAAGAATCTGGAACAATTTTGTTATACTGTTCAAAATATGTCTGAGGGTCTGGGTTTCAGAATTCTTTTAAAAACAAATTCTTTTGTTTATAAAAAATAAACATTCTTTGAGTCCGACATCTCTAACCTGTTTTACGAATTTAACTTAAAAAAATAAAAAATTAATTAGTAAATAAACGGGGATTTAATAAAATAAAATAAATATTTTTTATTGTTTTCAAATTTTATACATATTTTTTGAAAAGTTAACTTTCAATAAAATTCTTTTTTCGAATTCGGTATCGCAAATTCGTTTGAATTTCGGCAAGTCCAGCAATGTTGCGTAAGAAAATAATCGCTCTACTGATGCGGAAGATGCCAAAGCTGTATTATATTTATAAAATAACCTTTTTACTATTGGCAAATCATCCAATATTTTAAGATATTTTGATTTGTTCTGCCAAAGCTGAAATAACTGATGGTCTGCATTTAGTGGCGGTCGCATTGAAATAACATCGCCATTTTCGTCGTTGTCAGAAAATGTGAACCATTCGTCATTTTCTTCCAACGCTGGATTTATTTCCGAAATATTTTTTTTACTTTGTGTAATGTTTTGTTTATGCACTTAGGAAGTAAAATAGGCATTTATTCTCGGGATGAAAGTTGCTTGACTCGCTAAAGCTCGGGCAGTAATTCATCCAAGGGAATAATTCCCTTTTACTTCCGAAGTGCATATAAAATTTTTCACCCGGATCATTTAAAAGACCAGTTTATTCGACAATTTATTTATAAATTTTTATTTGTTTTCAATATTGTAATATTTTTTGGTATATTTAATTTAGTATAAAAATGTATTTAAATTTGTATAAGTGGAAATAGGCTAAAATAAGTGGTCAAAGAAAAAAGTAAGTCTACGGTGAATAAAAAGAGCCTTCGCTGGATAAAGTGAGTCTACGGGGAATAAAATGCAGTTTTAGTCCCTCCGTAGAGGTCAATAAAGTGCACTTTATATAGATGATTAGGGTGAAAATATATATTTCTGTATTTATGAAAATTTTGAAAATCAATTAATTTTATTTTATTTGGCACTACTAGCGTTAGATTAATACAATTCAATTGTTATTATTTCTAAAGAGTATATAACTAATCGTTTTTTTGACATGTAGCAACACAGTTTTATTCTCTATAAAAGAAATTTATAAATATAGTACTCCCTAGTAGAAATTAAAAGTTTTAAAATGGGTGGAATTCTAGTTTCTGGCGTGTGAAAATGTAACGATTTTTTATAGGTAAAAAATGTCTACTACGTGGATTAAAGAAATCAATGTGGTATTATATTTAAATCAAGTAGAGTCAAAATACTTAAAAAGTTTGTGAATTCTATTAAATATCGATATAAGTTCGGTAGATGTTAATTTTATCTCGTTATTAATGTATTTTAATCCAAAATGTAATTTTTAAATTTGAAGGCTAGGCTTCTTGTGTACAGATTATTCACCTATTTCGAACCTAGTAAAACTAGAGCTAACTCGTAACTAATATAAGCAGCTGAGAAATGGGCAAAAAGTGTATTACAACGCATGAATCTAAAAAATGGGTGATCACAGTGTTAAAAATCGTTTCCTTTAGTACTTAAAAATGGCTAAGAAAAATACCTATTAAGTAGCATAAATGAAAACTGCTACGGTATTTAATAGCTATTTTACATTTCTACTATAGGGCTGTGATATAATCTAATTTCTGATTAAATAAGTTATACATTTTAAATTAATCTTCAAAAGACACATTTTATAAACTATTATCATATTATTTTAAAAACTTCTTTTACTACCACAGAGTCTTTCTTGTAAGATAATTATAATAATAAAAAATATGAATGCTACGCTTATTAGTTAATTATGTATGTTGATTTATATAACTTTATATAATTTAAAAATTACTTGGCCCTCGGATGTTGAAATAGTCATCAAACCTATCCTCAAAAGCTTTTAACAATAATTTCACTACAGGCTTGCTAATTGGAATTTGATTCCCTTTAATTAATTTATTCTAATTTCACTGTATTTTTAAAAGACCTGGAAGTACGCACCCGTAATGGCTGTCATCGCCTTGAAACTTGTCAATTGCGATTGCCAAAGGTTCGCACCATAATAAATATTCGTTTAAATATTTATAATCATGATCGCGAAACAGCTTTACATTTTGAACAATGCTCCAGACCTCTTTAGTGTTAAATTTGTTTCTTAGAGAGACAATTTGTTTCAAGCAGTCATAAAGTGAATTCCATCTTGTAACAACAGGACGTTTAAGACTACAGTTTAATTTTTCGGTCAAAATTTCTCTTTTTTTCGGCGACTTTATACTTTTCCAAAGAATGTTACACTTTTTTAGTACAATGTCGTGCATACGGGAAACATTTGGGATGCTCGATATTGCAGTACCTATATTAATCAATTAATATCGTTATTTCATTTTTAAATAGTTAACGGATGTCAGACCTAAATTACAGGGATCTATATACCTTTCAACATAACAATTATATTGTAATTATTAAATTAAAAATCTGAAATAATTCATGAGGGTATCTTGAAACAAAATCGTGGGCATAAGGTTTCGATTTTTTGAGAAAAAATAATTTTTTTAATAATAATTCAATATAAAAAAATAACCATTTTCTGAGTATGACACCCCGTCAATATTAAAATGATTGAAATATTTATTACAAAACATTTTGATAACGCTTTAACCATTTACTAAGCTAAACTAATTAAGTGTAGAGAAATATAATTATTAATTCTTATTAAATAATGAAAATGTTTTAAATACACGCACCTGCATCTTTAGCTACAAGGTTTATAGTATGACTGGCACATCTAAAGTGTCGCACAAGGAAGGAATATTGTCCGAAATATTTACGCCAAGTTCTAAGTCATCTTGGTCAAGTACGTTAGATTCTTCTGCAACAAAATTGTCTGATTGGTTAGTTTCTCTTTCACACTCATCATCTTCTTCATCCATTTCATCTTCCTCATTATATGTGCCATCTTCGTTTTCGGCATTGTTTACTTGAGCTGCATCAACTTCCATTTCTGATTCATCATTAGCTGTAAATAAATCTGTGACATCAGATTCTAAATAAGCTAAAATTAAAAACATATTATAATGTTGCAAATATATTTAATGTTAAAAAAATGTATTAATAAAATTTATTAAATTCAGAAAATATATTTTAATCGCTAATAGAAATTGTACATTACCATAAGAAAAACATTCAGGATCGCTAAGACCAAATACTTCAAAAGCTTTTATAAAATTGGACCCGTTATCGGTAATTGTTGCAATAATTTGATGGTCCTCTATTCCATACGATTTGTAAATCGCTCCCAAAGTATCTGCAATATTTTCAAAATCGTGAGTGCCCGGAAATCTTTGACACGCTAAGCCAGCCGACTTCCTTACTAATGTTTTGTCGTCAAGCTAAGGAAGAAAATATATTAAATATTATTAATCATTAAGAAGATGATTTAGCCAAATTACAGAGTTACCTTTAAAAACTCAAAAATTTTTAACAATTATACAACTAAAAAAATTAATTTATACGTGATGTTTAAATGATACCGAAGAACTAACTGTTAGAATAAAACAGGAGAGGAAGGGCTTGGCTTCAATAATAAACTCACCGGTTATATTATAAAAGATAAACTAATTTTATTCTATATAATAAATCGTATGTACACTGGGAAAGGCCTTGGTACATCCGACCGGGTCGGGATCCGTGGCTCAAGTGCGTAGCGGGAGAAACCGATCCAGGGTTACCATTTAGGGTTTTTCTGTCCTCTATTATCTAATGTAAATGTGGTCATACTGTGTGAGTGCAACAAAGAAAAACACCTCTATCTGGCAACACTGAACCGATCTCGCCGCGCCGCCGCTTGCGTCGCTTCCTCCGGGGTCCTCCCCACTCCTCGTTACTCAGTCGGTAACGATAGAGAGAGAGAGAGAGAGAGAGAGAGAGACTATCACGTCTTATTTCCAACACTCCCTCCCGTGGTTGTCTTGATCTCTTCTAGCTGCAATTTCTAAGTTAAACTTCTAGCTTCTTATCCAGCTATATCCAGCTCCAACTTATCTGCTCCATCTAGCTTTTATTTTCTGTAACGAAACATCAATCTATTAATTTTCTAAATAACAATTCAGAATTTCTCTAGCTAATTTAACATGCAAATCATGAGCCAATGGCTTTGTGAATATATCCGCTATTTGCTCCTTTGAAGCGATCCATTTAATTTCAATTAGGTTCCTGTCAACGCATTCTCTAACATAGTGCTCTCTAACCTCTGTCATATGTCTGAGTTTATTGCTACAACTAACTTTTGTGCTTTGTATGGCAGCCATATTATCACACCATAAAGTCACGGGCGCAAACGAGTTTTCTAACATTAAATAGATCGAGCATTGTAGAGATACTATCTCTTGGCACGCTTCACTCATGGCCACATACTCTGCTTGACATGTTGATAGGGAGACGTACGCTTGTTTGTGTGTTCTCCAGGATATAGTATCACCGAATAATTTTATCACATATCCACAGGTAGTTAAGCTACCTCTACAATCAGCGAAAGTAGCATCCGAATAAGCTTGTAAATCGTCTATCTTCCCTTCGAACTTTAAACCTAAACTCTTAGTATATTTTAAATATCTACATAATCGTTTTACCATTTTCCATTCATAATCAGTCGGATTTATTTGATGTCGACTCAATACATTTACCGCGTATGAAATGTCTGGTCTAACTGTGTTAGCTAGGTATAATAAAGTTCCAACTATTTCCCTATATGACGAATTTCCCTTACTGAAAGTTGACTCTAGACTAGCCTTTTCGTCACTTTCTTCTCTATCTCTTCTAGCTTGATTCGCGACTTGATTAGTAACCATAGGAGTTCTTTGGGGGTGCATTTCACTGTAACCGAATCTTTGTAACATTTTCTCTATATAGTTTTCTAGTTTTAATATCGTTACTTTGTTCTTTCTATCTCGGACTATCTCAATACCTAAAAATGTTTTCGGTTCTCCTAAATCTGTCATTTCAAATTCTAACTGAAGTTTTGTTTTAATCTCTTCTAGCTTCATCGAGTCATTACTAGCTATCAACATGTCATCAACATATATTATTAAGATTAATAATTTATTTTCATTTCTCCAAGTAAACAGACATGGTTCCCTTTCGTGCGATTTTAATCCTAACTTTATTGCTACCTCTGTAAACTTTTCATTCCATCGTTTGGGACTTATCTTCAGTCCATACAGGGCTTTATTGATTTTACAAACTTTAACTTTTCTATCAATTTCAGAACATTCTATACCTTCTGGTATCTCCATGTAAATTTCATTATCAACTGTCCCATTTAAGAATGCTGTCTTCACATCTAGCTGACAAACGTTTAAATCTAGCTTATTAATAATTGCAAAGGCTGATCTAATAATCTGTAATCGCGAAACTGGTGCATATGTCTCGTTTAGATCATAATTATTCTTATCCTTAAAACCCGCGAATAACTAATCTAGCTTTATATTTACATTCATTCCCTTCTAGCATTTTCCTTTTTAGAACCCATTTGGAGTCAATTATATTTGCTTTGCTTCCATCTATCGAATACTTTGGTCGATCTACTAAAGTCCAAACATTATTATTTTTCATCGATTCTAGCTCACCATCAATTGCCCTTTTCCATTCTAACTTATCGTTTGCTGACATAGCTTCTTTATACGAAGTTGGCTCTTTTCTTATGATAGCTAATAGAGATTGACAATTTTCGAATTCTAACACATTGATATTTGATTCTATCTGTTGCGTTGTGTCGGTTGCTTTAACCGTTTCTAACTCTCCTTCTAGATTTATGGTATCGACAATTTTTCTAGTGGTATTTCCATATTGTTCGATTTGTGCGGCGTTCTATTATACACGTATACCGCCGTGCCTAAAGCAAGATCCCACATATTCTCGGGCAATCGCGTATCGTAAATTAAAGTTCTAACTTTCTTTTGAATCGTCTGGTTAAATCTTTCCGCAACACCATTATGTTCAGGTGTATCCGGAGGGGCTAATTGCAGTTCAGCTCCTAATTTATTTAATATTCCTAGCGTATATCCACCGGTAAATTCTGTTCCTTGATCGCACCTAAGATAACATACCTTTTCATCCGAGCCCAAGATATTTCTAGCGCTTCTAACAAATGATTCTAAGCAGTTTTCTGTCTCACTTTTATTTTTCATCGGATATGCCATCGCTAATCTAGCATAATCATCAATAAATACGGATATGAACCGATATCCCTTTGGATGAGTAGCTGGGCAGATTGGACCCATTGTATCAGCATGTATAATTTGTAACGGTCTGGTTGCTCTTTGTCTTTGACTATTAAATGGCAATTTATTAAACTTCGAGACAATACAAACTTCACAATCTTGTATTGATTTATCGAACTTTACATTATTTAAATCTTTCTGATTAGGAAACCGTTTCTGAAATGATTTTAGATATTCTAGCGATGCGTGACCAAGTCTAATATGCCATAAAATAGCTTTGTTTTCTGAAATTGTATCTAAACTACAATCTAACTTTGTTGTTTCGTCAGTTAATTAATTATCTATTTGGCTGATCTTTCTATCGTATATAGTATTCTCAAAGTTTGAAGACTGTGACTGAGGAAATTCCCGATTTATGTCTAGCGTATCTACTCTTCCGGTTTCTTCATCGTCAACATTGGCATTTTTCTTTTCTAGCTTTCTTTTATTGCCTTGGCTTCTCGTTGTTATGTAAGCGATGACTTTACTATCATTTTCTGGCTGGTTTAGTTTCTTTATTTTCGATCTGTCTATTTCTAACTCAATTATCCAATAGGGTTTTTCATAAATTCCATTAATGAACGACTCCTTTGTAAATGGATCAAATACGTTGATCTTTTCGTTATCTAGATATATGCCTAGACTCTGATCGACAAGTTTCCTCAAAGAAAGAAGATTTTCGGATAGCTGTTCGGCGCAAATCACATTTTCTAACTCTAGCATTCTATCTTGTGAGGTCATACCACTAACTTGACCTACTCCCTCCGATTTTATAATCGCGTAATCATTTTTGTTAGCACATTTAATATCAATCCTTTTATTCTTATCTAGCTTCTTAAAAATCAATTTTGTATTTGACATATGTTCTGTGGCACCGGAATCGGCCAGGAATTTAACTAATATATTATTTTGTGGAATCTCGTTCTCTTCAGGAGTCGAATAATGCAAACTACTATTAGTTGTTAAAAGACCATTGCACCCACCGGGATTACTTTGATTTTTGTTTACTGGTGCCCTTTCTGTAGCTTTTCCTCTACCTCTCGTTAACCCACGGTTGATTCTAGCATTCCCTTTATCCTGACCCTTACCTCTAGCCAAATCTAATCTAGGTCGTTTCTTTGTTATTTGTTCGAGTCCGGGGCTTTATCTTTTATTCGTTAAAAATCTAGCTCCTCGAATTAATCCTCTTTTAGTACACAACTGTCTAACATACCTAGGTCTAGCTTGGATTCCCATCTCTTCTAGCTGTCTGTCCGAGTATGGGCAGGTCGTGCTAACGTGTCCTTCGTATCGACGACATCTGTAGCATATTCTGCCGTCTCTCGTGCAATCTCTAGCTGCATGTCCTTTATTGCCACACACGTAGCATGCCTCCTTTTGACTGCTCGTAGCATGTTGAGCAGTTGCCGATTTTGAATTTTCTCCTCTAGCTGCTTCCTGTTCAACAATATAGGTTTTTAATTGTTCAACCGAAAGGGGTCGCTGATGCGTATTTTTAATGAAAAATTCAGCATCTCTAACTTTGGGTACGCTTATTACTATTGCATCGTAAAATGCATCTCTAATTTCCGTATCCGTTAAATTTGGTACATTTGTCAAATTATTGTACTGTCTAACTATTTTGTCGAACTTATCCCAAAATGCCGAAGCAGTTTCTTTATTAGGTTGATATCTTAAATTATGCAATTGTTTTCTCAAATACCCGGATGTCACATTGGATTCACTAGCTTTAAGACTTTTAATTTTATCTAACAATTCAACTGGGTTATGAATGTGCGCGAGTTTTGAATGATACGATTGGTCGATTCTGTTTATAATTATGTCTCTAACTCTGAACTTTTCTTTTTCCAATATATTGTCATCTATCTCGTATCTAGCTTTTTGTCGAGGATCTATAACGTAAAGCAAATCACAAGCGCGCAGTTCGGACGTCAGATAGTCCAAGAACTGTTCTAAACTTGAACCATTTGTTAATTTGTACTCGCGCCTAATTGTCGTATCTTTATTTACAATTTCGATCTGAAACTTTTCTTTTAAGTTACTTGATCTATTTTCTAGCATATTATTTCTAAATAGTTTGTCAAATTCTTTTCTAACTGTTTCAGAAACTAATAATTTGTCTACCTTTTCTCTAGTTGGTTCGATTTCTTCAAATTCCTCCCATTTTGCCCATTTTCCTTCTAGCGTACCAATTCTATCATATATGTGACTTATCCTAGTCACTATGTCGCCGTGGTATATCTTTTGGTCCTTCAAACCAAGTTCATATAGAGTCGGGACTCTATCTTCCAGCGACGCCACTCTAGCTGTTAATTTTTCTAGCATTCCGGTCAAATCTGAAAAATTACAATCTTTATTTATTCCAATTTTATTAACTAAATCTCCCTTATCGGCTGTGTAACATTCTAACTGAGAATTCTCAAGGAGACTTCTCTCTTTCTTGAACCTACTCAGATTATAAACGCACGAGTCTATTCGTTTTATCATTGGGGTTGAGTTACCTTTCATTTTCGTTTCTAACTCATCCAGCTTATCCCCAGACTCGAGCTCAGGTTCCTTTTCTAGCTCAAAATCTAGCTGTGGGTCAGGATCATTTTTCCCTTCCCTTTCTAGCTCCAGATCATCCTCCTGCTGGCTCAGAGGAGATTGGTTGGCGTCACTCGCCTCTAGCAGCAGCCGTTTCCTTTCTAACTCTTCACTGACGACACGAATGTTCTCGTCACTCAATTGCTCTCGTCCTGTGAAAATACAATGGGAAATTTAGATAGTTGTCCAAAATTTGACCGAACACAAGCCAAACATGAACAACAAGCGAATGCAGAAGCACTGGAACACACAGATTTTCCACATTTACTTAATATCATGAACAGACTGCATAAGAACACATTATACAGAAAATCCATGAGCCAGCTTTAATCTGAGATTTTTGCATGCTTCAAGGTATAATACCTACATATATATCTGATTTTTAATTTCGTATCTAACTACTATTTAATTACTCTTACCACTCTAGCTTAAAAATTCATGTTTACCAACTGTATAACGTTTTCCGCCAGACATGGTGAAGACCACTCCTTCCTCCTGGATGTCGAAGACATATGTTTCGTCCGGGTGGTTCTCCGCCAATTGAAGCTCTAAGTCTTGCGTGAGCAAGAACAGCTTCAAGGACCGTTGGTCTATACGTCAAAACCATGTTAAATCCAACTTAAAATATTCAATCATTTCATATATTTTCTAACTTGATTCTAATTTTCGAAACTGTACAGTATGTCTAGCTTGTTTAGTCATTTATTGACTTTCTAGTAATGCGCATTGTCAAACTTTCAATTTCGAAGCATTTATCCGCATCAAACGATGTGCGGGTCTCGCATGTGCATTATTAGTTCTAACTAGTTTCATGCGCGTCCATTTCACTCGGTCGCGCCACGTATCAACTGCAAATATCAAGCGGTGTGAATGTCGATCGATCGATAGTTCGCGCGCGCCGGTCGAACGAGCATACTCTCCAGTCGCGAGTTTCCCCCCACTCCGCGCGGTCGAGCAACACGGCGAGAAACGGCGCGCTTCCCTGGCGCTCCCGCGCAAACCCGGCGTTCCCGCTCAGGCTCGGCGGCCATCTTGGCTTCCTTACGTCTACCGATTTCTCGAAACCGTCTAATCAAAAACAAATTTCGTGCACTTTTTGCGAAAACCCGGCACTCGAACGACACGCAAACGCTCAAAATTTTAAACTAGCTTCAAACTAACATAACTCTGGATCGAGCATTTTCAATTGAATTTAATCTCAAACTAACAGAATTTAATTTCAAACTAACTGAATTTAACATATAACTAGCCCGCACTTTCGCTCGCTGAGTCACATACCTCTAGCATTTGCCGACTTGCGGAGGTCTCTTATCTCGTCCGCCATCTTTCTTTCTAGCTGCTGTAGATTCCTCTACCTGATCCCGGTCGATCCTCTAGCTTTCTTTCTCCTAGCTAAATTTCCTTTGTGGTGGTTGACTGGGTGACCGTAGCTCCGACTGATCTCCCTTTCTAACTTCTTTCTAGCACAGCACCATCAAACTTTATATCACACTTTTCTCACAAGCACTCGCGATCGCGAAGAAGGGACTTCTAACAAAATAACAAAGCCAAACTATTCCTCTCAAACCAGCGCGCAGTGGAAGCGTGCTGGGCCCATAACCTGTTAGAATAAAACAGGAGAGGAAGGGCTTGGCTTCAATAATAAACTCACCGGTTATATTATAAAAGATAAACTAATTTTATTCTATATATTAAATCGTATGTACACTGGGGAAGGCCTTGGTACATCCGACCGGGTCGGGATCCGTGGCTCGAGTGCGTAGCGGGAGAAACCCGATCGTCGCCGCGCCGCCGCTTGCGTCGCTTCCTCCGGGGTCCTCCCCACCTCTCGTTACTCAGTCGGTAACGATATGAGAGAGAGAGAGAGGGTGGTTCTCCGCCAATTGAAGCTCTAAGTCTTGCGTGAGCAAGAACAGCTTCAAGGACCGTTGGTCTATACGTCAAAACCATGTTAAATCCAACTAAATATTCAATCATGTCATATATTTTCTAACTTGATTCTAATTTTCGAACTGTACAGTATGTCTAGCTTGTTTAGTCATTTATTGACTTTCTAGTAATGCGCATTGTCAAACTTTCAATTTCGAAGCATTATCCGCATCAAACGATGTGCGGTCTCGCATGTGCATTATTAGTTCTAACTAGTTCATGCGCGTCCATTTCACTCGGTCGCGCCACGTATCAACTGCAAATATCAAGCGGTGTGAATGTCGATCGATCGATAGTTCGCGCGCGCCGGTCGAACGAGCATACTCTCCAGTCGCGAGTTTCCCCCCACTCCGCGCGGTCGAGCAACACGGCGAGAAACGGCGCGCTTCCCTGGCGCTCCCGCGCAAACCCGGCGTTCCCGCTCAGGCTCGGCGGCCATCTTGGCTTCCTTACGTCTACCGATTTCTCGAAACCGTCTAATCAAAAACAAATTTCGTGCACTTTTGCGAAAACCCGGCACTCGAACGACACGCAAACGCTCAAAATTTTAAACTAGCTTCAAACTAACATAACTTGGATCGAGCATTTTCAATTGAATTTAATCTCAAACTAACAGAATTTAATTTCAAACTAACTGAATTTAACATATAACTAGCCCGCACTTTCGCTCGCTGAGTCACATACCTCTAGCATTTGCCGACTTGCGGAGGTCTCTTATCTCGTCCGCCATCTTTCTTTCTAGCTGCTGTAGATTCCTCTACCTGATCCCGGTCGATCCTCTAGCTTTCTTTCTCCTAGCTAAATTTCCTTTGTGGTGGTTGACTGGGTGACCGTAGCTCCGACTGATCTCCCTTTCTAACTTCTTTCTAGCACAGCACCATCAAACTTTATATCACACTTTTCTCACAAGCACTCGCGATCGCGAAGAAGGTATATATAAATCGAGTAACTGGGAGCGTAGGGTGGGACGGCCGAGTCGTAGCGGAGAAACGATCTCGCCGCGCCGCCGCTGCGTCGCTTCCTCCGGGGTCCTCCCCACTCCTCGTTACTCAGTCGGTAACGATAGAGAGAGAGAGAGAGAGAGAGAGAGAGAGAGACTATCACGTCTTATTTCCAACACTAACAATTAATAATCAATTTTTGTCGATAACGTTATGTCGTAAATTTATTCTTAACGGCTCTTAACTTTAAGTGATAAAAAAATTCGGAAATCTATACGCGAATTTCATAGGCAGTAGAACAGCGTTACGGAGACATTAAAAAAAAGTAAATCCATTGCTAATTAAAACTTAAAAACAGATTCAAACGTTTTAGTATAACACTTTTTTTTAAGTATTAACGTTTTATAGTAATAGCTTAAGCATAAGTGACACATACCCAGTGGGCTGTGACTCCCAAAAATCGACGTTTACTTCCCGTCCAAATGTCAGCAGTTATGCATACGTAGCAAACAGAGGTAAGGGCTTCTTTTATTTCTAAACGCAAAGTTTCATACAGTGCACCTGTTCTTTGTGCTACTTTATACCTTGATAGATGTTTTACTGGTTGATTGCCGTGTTTGATTTGAAAATCTATAAAAGATTTTAATTTTAATTGAATGAGATGTATAAGTTAGCATCAATGCAAATCAATTAACATAATTCAAAATAGAAATTCTCTTTCTTCGGGATGTCAGACCCAAATTATATAGATCTACACCTTTCAACATAAAGATTATATTTTAAACATTGAATAGAAAAATCGAATAAAATTAAAACTTAAGATTGAATTAAATTGAACTAAAATTGAATAGAATCTGGAAAAATTCATATGCATAGCTTAAAACGTAAGGGAAGTTCTGACGGTTTGACTTGTTTAAAAAAATAGTTTTTTACCAATAATTAAATAAACAATTTTTGATATAATTATTAGTCAAAGCCCTAGTGGAAATACAAAAAATTTTATAGCGATAAAATAGAAATTTCTTATACTGTACTACCGATATTATAGGTATGAAAAATAGCTATTTTATTCCTTTTAGTGTAACGTTTTTTGGAACCTAAATAGGACATTAAATATAGTTTTTTTGGAAATCGGTATTTTCTACGTGTAAAGTAGATATAAGTTTGTTTTTATACTTTTCCGCGCTTACTTTTTGTCTGCATTATAAAGGAACTGTTACCCCAATAGACATATGATTGCAAATTGACAGCAACTTTGCAAAAAAAATTTGTACCTGTTTATCCAAAATTTGCGTCAATGTAAGTCCTTATTTATTATAAATTTGCTTCAAATCATTTACATGAAAATAGCGACAGCAAATTTATATAAAATTAAAGTCAATTGCTGCATAAAATTATTACTTTTTAAATAGCAAGTATTGCTATAAATGTGCTTTTATTTTGTTGAAATAATATTTTAAGTAAATATAATAGAATACTTATATTATTTTTGTGCAACTAGATCGCACGTTGCATCGCCACAACTAGTAAATGTGTTAGACTCTTAAAATTGCAAAAAAAGTAACAAAACTTGAAATACTTCACAAAAACACAGATTTTCTTCAATAAAAAATACATTGAAATTATTATTTTCATGATTGCAAAATAGCAACAAATTATCATCAAATCTTGTTGCAATATACTGCACTATGTAAGCATTTACTGATTTAATTTTACTACCAATTTGCTGAAAAAGAATTTCTCAGATTATGATATATTTCTTAGCAAATATATACCAAAATTATATCAACTCGTGCAGCAGAGTTAAATAACAAATTAATCTAAATCTGCGTCCATATTTGTTAGCAAATTTATAGCAATTATTTGTTGCAACTTTTTTTTAATAATTTTACATAAAATTTAGGTACACGTCACTATTATGTAATGTCTTGTTAGCAAGTTTAACACAAGTTGTTTTCAAAAATTGTGTAGCAAGTTTTAACGAAGTTTTGTCTGTGCAACTCTGTCTATTGGGGTAAATAATTATTTTTTAATAAACGTTTAAGCATTACATACAAGTATAATAAATGTAGCAATAAAAAAAAAGTTATATGCAATTCAAAAAAAGTTCGTAAAGCAATCCTTTTTTAAACCTAATTATTATTTCTTATTATTTTTAATTAATTTATAATTATTTTTATTTTAGCAATAATTGTTCAGTTTATTTATATTAACTAATTATACATATTTTTGCAGAAAAACGCTGAAAAAAATTTTTACCCTAACCGGGAATCGAACCCCCAATCGCACGCACCAAAGGCAAACGCTCTATCCACTAGGCTAACGCAACGCTTAGCTACACATTTTTGGTACTTGTATATAAAGATCATCCACGAATTAATATTTTAATAATTATGATTTATTATTTGGTCTGTGCAATAGATGATAGAAAATAATTAACTTTCAACTTAGTTTCTTGGGCTTTGAATTTACTAAAGACAAATCTTCATATTTTTAATTTCTTTAAAGCATATGTCGACTACTTATATAGTCACCTAAAAGGTTTATACGTATTATTTTAAGTACTTTTAGAATACTTTTTTTATACCTACATCATATAAATTTAAAAATAAATAAATAAATAATATGAAACTAATTTTTAAATTGAAACTATTTATTTAAAAATAATATAGCTAGATTCTCGGTATTTACCAGTTCTATTTTTATTCTATTTTTTGTATCTAGTTTTTACCGATTTAAAATAGTGTTTGTTTACAGGAAAAAAAATTTTACCTATAAAATAGGTATTTAATCGGTAGTTAAAACAAAATTTGAAATTTCTATTTTTTCTCGTCATAAACTACTTTGTTGGCTATAAAAAATTTTTGTATTTCCATCAGGGAGGAGGCATAATCTTTCAATCCAAACGTCATAATTAAATAATCGACTTAATAATCTGGAAAATTTTTGGTATATTGTTTAAAACATGCCTGAGGGCCTGGGATTAAAGATTGTTACAAAAATTTATCTTTTCTTTGATAGAAAAATATAAAAAATAACTATTATCTGAATCCAACGTCCCTTAAGTTAAAAGAATAAAAGCAAGATAACATTATCAGACTAAAAAATAATCGCTGTATTTAATACCTATAAAATTAATTTTATAAATTAACACTGTTATTGTATCTAATCATCTTTTCGTTAAAGGACTTTCGTCACGAGATCTACACCTTTCAAACTAAAAATTAAATCTAAAATATCAAATTAAAAAATTCATGAGCATAAAACATAAGAGAGGGCTGAAGGTTTGATTTTTTAAGAAAAAAAATAATATTTTTATTAAATAATCACTTTAAAAATCTGAAAAAATGGATTACATTGTTTAAATTATGCCAGATGGCCTTATAGACAGGATTTTTATTTAAATTCATTCTATTGTTTATAACGAAATATGAAAAGTGATCATTTTTGAGTCTGACCTGTCCTTCACAAAAAATATAATCACTCTATTGAAAAATCGCTTTGTATCTATTAAAACAACCCTCTCTGTTCTTAACTTATTCGAAGAATACATTTTTTCCTAATAGTTTTTGAAATTGCTTAAACTAGCTTATTATATTTTGAGTTTTATTCCTATTTTTATTACATTTTTCAAAAGCGTTTGATGACAAGTTGTGGCTGCATAATTGTTATGATCTATTAAAAACTCTTGAAACATAGGACATTCCGCTATTCGATGAGCCAATTGATTTGCTGCAATAAACTTTGTAATGTTATCTTCAAACTGCTCTTGAGAAAACCTGCAAGTCACTCGCCTTATCGAAGGCTGAAATGAAACACGAGCTTTTTTAGATTGTTTATACTCGTTATATCCTTCATACGTTCTCTTATGATTTTCCTAAACATTTGGAAGTATTACAAAATTATATAGATATCATTTTTATCTGGTAAATTTGAAATTCTTTGGTAAATTATAAACACCTTAAGGTGGCGAAGGAAGTTTGAAGAAGTTGCTATGCTTCCATTTATGGATTTATTGCACAATACGCAATTTCCTGTTACGTTTCCTAATGCATTACAATTTTCTAAATTTAATTTGAAATATTGCCCGTCTAAAAAGGGAGTATTATCACATTGCTCTTTTAAAACTTTTCGCTCTTCATCGGTGCGAGTAACAGACTTTGTTCTTTCCTCATTTTCTGGCGTCGTTTGAACCGATGTGGATTCAAGGTGATGTGGGCAGGCGGCCCTAACGACTTAGTACCACAATGTAACGCCTGAGGGCGCATCTGTAGTTAAGCGAGTGAACTAGTAATATCGCAACATTCGCGATAGAGAGTCAGTCGCGTCTGAACCTTCGACGCATGAGTCCGCATATTGCGGACGAGAGCCTCAATAAAGCAACTACTAACGATAAATCTGTTGTAGATTATTACCTCGCACTCCATCCTCTCGACCTGGCAACGCGGACGTGTGGTGCCGCGTAAACGGTGTCTAATACACATACACCTATCCCCACAACTCGTGACCCCGACGAAGAACCACCACAACTGGTGACCCCGACTGTTAATCAGCACGAGCGGCGTGGACACACCGAGCGGACGAGCCAGCGGCCGATACGAGATCAACCGGTACGCAGCGTGCCGACCGCCATTTTGTGAGTCCAACAGCGGCGAGATATTGCCTGCGTCGCAGAAGCTGAGAAACGAGGACAGCCAGACTTTCGAGCATCGCTTCTTTCACAGACAGCGTCATGGAGGTATAATACGAGCGTAAATTGCGAACCGGCCGATGACGAAAAATTGATCGACCGGTATAAAGGCAAGACCTCATGGTGCGTTATCATCAATATAACTGCACCAAGGTCAAAACCATCGCCTTCGCGAGAATTGAATAAATTGAGGCGACGGTCATTAATTAGTTAAAAAAAATAATAAATAAATTCAGTCGAAGTTCAAGAACACCGGATAATTTCATCAAGAAAAATTACGCGATTTTATAATTTTTGTTTAAGTAACTTTATGACGGTGTCACACAAAACGTACGAATGAAAATAGCTGGTTTAATGCATAAAATGATGCAAAGTAAGAACGCGTGTGCAGAGATTCGGTGCAGACCGTGGCTTCGCGCGCTCAGCTAAGATCGATATCTTGTTATTGGGCGGGTAATAGCAAATTAATGCACACGTCCATAAATGTCGAGAAAAACGCAGAACGAGCAACAAATGCTCGCCGCGATCATTCGTACGGGATTAGGAATTTTCGACATTGCGGCGCGAGTTGTTCGGCGTAGGCCGTAGCTTGTGCCATTCAGCTAAGGTCGCGACCTTGTTATTGTTTGGTAACTAGCAGGCAGCTTGCACAGCAATGCGAAACAAGTAAATAGCTAGAGTCAGGCGAAACAAGCGCGAAGGTACATGAGCAATAATTAGATTTACAGCGAAGATTATGGTATCTGCGATATACCCGTAGAGCAATCCTGTAAGCTCATGTACACAACGAAAAGACGTAGAAAAGAGTCCGGTTTTGTAGGAACATACGAGTGGCCACAGCCATTATTAAAGAAAGAAAGTAATTCATATCTTCGTAACGGCAAGCAATTTAGACCGGCGAAAATGGAAAACGCGATAAATTCGGGCGCAAATAATAATTCCACCGATATGGAAATAGAACCCGATAACCAAAATTTAGAAATCCTACGTAATGAAAACACTGAACTCCGAAACAAAGTCGAGCAATTAACGCGCTTAGTTGAACAACAACTTCACGCAAGGCCAAACAATAACATAGCTAGTCAAGTACCAAACATTAATTTACCGGATAATCGAGACGGATTAGGCCTACCAAATGTAAACACTAGACAATCAACACAAGGACATAACGACGAACGTTTATTTACTTTCGGACTAAATAGTATAGAATTTGCACGCGGTTCACAAGAAAACAATTTTCCAAGATTTAATAATATTTCACAATCTAATGCTCACAGATCAAGGTCAATTAATATTAAATTTCAATCGTTTTGGCGGCATGAGCCAGTAGCATGGTTTTCCATGCTAGAATCGCAGTTCGAAGATAATAACATCATTTCTGACCAAGTTAAATATTTTAATTTATTAAAGAATTTAGGCGACGAAATATCTCGCGAAAACCTCGACATTCTGAAAGCTCTGCCGGCAGACAATAAATATCAAGCAGCTAAAATAGCGTTCTTACGGAAATACACGGAAACTCCGGAACAGAAATTGAATAGGTTTATAACAGATGGTAAATTGAAAGATAGGAGACCTTCCGCGTACTTCAATGAACTAATTGACGCCGCGAGGGATTTAATGCCGCGAAAATCCGTGATCAAATTATGGGCAAATAGAATTCCGACTAATATCGCGTTGCATATTCAAGACGAGTTGTCTAAGGGCGACGAAGTAAAGATTTTAGAAAAGGCCGATTCGATCTTCGACATTTTGCAAAGAGATTCTCAACGCGTAGATGCGATCAGTGCTATATCTGATAACTCCGTATCAGAACCCGAGGTATCGGCCATGCATGTAGTTAAAAACAACGCCAACCGCGAGAGTGTTAGAAATCGGGAAAATGGTAATAAAACGCCAAATCAGGGACGTCAGTTCCAGCGCGGACGCGGTAGATCGCGTAGCCAACCGAATGATAACAACGGGAGAAAGGATCGGAGTAAATCGCCGAAGCGCAATTGGATATGCAAAGGTCACTATCAATACGGTGAGAAATCTTGTTATTGCACAACCGGGTGCACGTACAATAAACGGGACGTGAATAAAGAGAATAAGCATACGGGATAGACGGGCGAAAAAACCGTCGCAGCGATTACGAATTCGGAAAACTAGTTGCTCCCGGCGTTGCGGAGGCAAAAACGCCGGGAAGCTCGTCAATTCGTCTCCATGTTACTGATAAAAATACGTGCTATGTATATTTAATAGATACGGGTGCTGAAATTTCGGTCGTACCAAGACCAGCGGGATGTAAGATAAAGCCACTAGCACTTCAGTTGCACGCGGCAAATAATACGCGAATATAGACTTATGGTTTTACGAAGCGCACTGTAGACTTCGGTTTTAGAAAGGCAATCGATTGGCAATTTGTAATAGCCGACGTGCCTTACCCGATACTCGGGGGTGACGCGATCGTACACCACTACCTGATTCCCAACTTAAAGTTAGGCAGGCTGGTCAAAGGTGACACGGGGGAATACGTATGCGGTAATACGCGAAGCGCGAACGTGTACGCAATCTCAATAGTGAGCCCCGATCACAAATACGCGGAAATATTAAATAAATTCCCGGAAATTATCGGCTTAGATAAACCTGTAAAATTCGCAAAATGCGGAATAGAGCATCACATCGCGACTCAGGGCCCACCTATTTATCACAAGGCTAGAGGGCTTAACGTAGAAAAAACAAGAGCTGCTAAAGCAGAAATAGAGAAACTGTGTAAAGCAGGTGTTTGTAGACCGTCTGATAGTCCGTGGGCGTCACCAATACACATGGTAAAAAAGAAAAACGGAGATTGGCGATTATGCGGAGATTATCGTAAACTCAACGCAATAACCATTCCGGATCGTTACCCCTACCGCAGTTACTGACTTCCCAAATTTTTTAAATAACAAAACTATTTTTACATCGCTAGACCTATACAAGGCGTTCCATCAAATACCGATTGCGCCGGAGGATGTGAAAAAATCCGCAATTATAACACCCTTCGGGCTCTACGAGTATTTAGCTATGACTTCCCAAATTTTTTAAATAACAAAACTATTTTTACATCGCTAGACCTATACAAGGCGTTCCATCAAATACCGATTGCGCCGGAGGATGTGAAAAAATCCGCAATTATAACACCCTTCGGGCTCTACGAGTATTTAGCTATGGGCTTCGGCTTCAGGAATGCGGGTCAAACATTCCAGCGATACATTAATAAAGTGTTGGGTGACTTGGAACTTCTTTTCGTCAATTTAGACGACATCTTAATAGCTTCGCGGAACGAGAAAGAACACAAATACCATCTAAAAGTAGTAATGGAAAGGTTGAGAGACGCGAATTTAAAATTAAATCTCGATAAGTGTTCGTTCGGAGTTAAAGAACTCGATTTTCTGGGATATAAGGTCAATAAATTCGGATTTAAGCCTACCGACGCGAAAATAAAAAGTATCTCTGAGTTTCCGCGACCGCGCACAGTCAATGAATTGCAAAGGTTTTTAGGTATGGTGAACTTTTATAAGAAAAGTCTACCACGTGACGCGGAACAACAGCGTCCGTTACATCGACACTTAAAAGGTTCTAAAAAGAAAGACAAATGAGTAATTGAATGGGACGAAGAAGATGTTAAAGCCTTCGATAGAATAAAAAAGAGTTTGATTGACGTCTCGTATTTGTCTTTTCCGAAGGAGAACGCGGAAACGCGCATAGTGTCCGACGCGTCAGATGTAGCAATGGGAGCCGTGCTAGAGCAAAAAATAGACGGGAATTGGCGACCCTTAGCCTTTTTCTCAAGAAAATTTAATAACGCGCAAGCTAAGTACTCAACTTACGATCGCGAATTAACAGCGATTTATGAAGCTATTAGATATTTTTACTATTTCGTTGAGGGCACGAGTTTTGTCATTCTGACGGACCATAAACCGTTAATTTACGCGTTAAAACAAAATACAGATAAAGCTCCGGTCAGACGTGAGCGTCAGTTGGCATATATCAGCCAGTTTGACACGCGAATTGAGTATATTAAAGGCGACGATAATTCGGTGGCGGATAGTTTATCACGCGTTGACGCGAGTACTGATCACACTCAAATCACAAAGAATGATGCTAATTCGTCCGTCGACAAAAACGTTGCCGATAAAGAAACTCATGTAGACGCGTTTATGTTTCCGACCGTGTTTAGCCTCGAAAAATTGCGCGAAGAGCAAATAAAAGACGATGAGTTAAAGGAGATTCTTAATAATCCCACACTCTCGTTGAAACTAAAGAAACTAACGTGGGGGAGTAACCATTTAGACTTCTACTGCGATACGTCAGGTGATTCGTTGCGTCCTTACGTTCCGAAATCCTTACGCGAAGAAATTATTAAATTATTTCACGATCCGGCACATCCGAGCGCCATAGCAACCGATAGGATGGTTAGGCAGCACTATGTTTGGCCGGCGTTTAGCAAAGATATTAAACGCTGGTGTAGAAACTGTATTTCGTGTCAACGTTCGAAAATCTCGAGGCATAACAAGTTTATGCCAGAGCGGTTTATCACACCAGACGAAAGGTTTATGCACGTACATATAGATCTAGTAGGACCTTTACGCGCCTGCAATGGGTATAAATATATCCTCACCATGATCGATAGATTCTCGAGATGGCCTGAGGCGATCCCCTTATACGAGACCTCGGCAGCAACAGTGGCGCGAGCGTTTTACGATAATTGGATAGCGCGGTATGGCGCACCAGCTAATATAACCTCTGACCAGGGCAAACAATTCGAGTCTAGGTTATTTAATGAGTTATTGCAATTAACGGGCATCAAAAGAATTCGCACTACACCGTATCACCCAGCGTCTAACGGTATGGTAGAAAGATGGCACCGCGACCTCAAAGCGGCGATAATGTGCCACGCAGATAATGCAGATTGGGCAAGAGTACTTCCGACGGTATTACTAGGCCTCAGAACGCGCGTTAGATTAGAAACGGACGCGCGTCCAGCAGATTTTGTATTCGGAAAGTCTCTGCGCATTCCGGGAGAATTATGCGTTTTTGACGAATTCAAAGCCGAGAATAGCGCTTTTCTGAACGAATTCTGCGACTACATGCGAAGAGTTAGGGCCGTACCGGTAAAACACAAAAATAAATCGCGCCCATTCGTATATAAAGACTTGAAATCCTGCACACACGTTTTACAATTAACTAAACGTATTAAGCCAGCGTTAGAAAGACCGTACACGGGACCACATCGGGTAATTGATCGATCCGAAAACGGACGTACTTTTACGATCGACAGAAATGGTCAAAACGTAGTTGTAGATGCTGAGCACTTAAAGCCAGCATATTTCATTCGCGCTGAGGTGACAGACAATGTAAAAAATAATCAAAATGACATTGACAATGGTAAAAACGATGTTAGCAAACAGAATAAACATAGTGATGACGACGATGATAATACCGTCAGAAATTTTGATAATCAAATATTGTAATTACCACAGCGCAAATTCACGCAGAAGCGGATAAAGAGAATAGTGTTGACGATCAATTAGCAGTTAACACGCAAAGGAAGGCCAACGACAGTACAGCTTATGACCATGATGTGAGAGCATCAGATAATATTTTAACGAACGGAGATAATTCCATTAATTTCGATATAAATAATGACTCACGCAAATCAGCGGATATCATGCGAAATAGAAATAAAAATGTAGTAAAAAATAAAATTTTAGTAGATAACGCGAAGACGAGTCAACCGCGAAATGTAGTTTTTGATTCGAACGAAAGAAACGCGGAACCGCTTGCAAATTTGCAACCTACTGTGATAAAAAAGAAAAAATTTATTCCTAGTATTCTAAAAAGAAACAGAAAGACTGAAAATATAGACTGTATAGAGTCACGCGTATCTACCGTAAAAATAAGAAAGAACGTTAGGTTCAGACTGTTTTAGGAAAAAAACTATCAAAAGAAAAACTATGATCAATGCAAACAAGACTGACTATATTAATTGTATAGAATCTCGCGCATTCACGAATACTGTAAAAAAGCGTTTAATTCAAAGACTGAAAAAACTGTGATATATAATTAGTAAGACTGAGTATAACAAGAATAGTATAACAATATAATTTCGATAGTAAAGATCTCAGTAACGAAAATGTTTACGAGAATCGGTATACATTTACTATTTACTATTTACATACTATTTACATTGCGAAGGGTAAGCCCGTGCTTTGTTCAGTAGATACTTAGTTACGATAAGAGACAAACAATAGGTTAACATTTTGAGTCATTTAGAATAGAAATAGACATATTTAGCTGTGACACCGCACTCAAAAGAAGCGATTGTTATTTAACTAACAGTGTAAAGAAACTGTGAACTGCACAACTGCAGTAGTAGCATTAATCACGTAAAGATTTTTCACTGCGCACGAGTATGTTTAGCATGGAGGAATAAGACCTTAAATAAAGTGTGCGTTTATACCGTAGCAAAATTGTTTAATCTGGATTTTCCAGAATTTGCGTTCAACACACAGTTAAGGATATGCGATTGTTTAACTAGTTGTAAAGCGTTAATGAATGACGAATGTTTAGAACTAATGTTAATTACTTCAGAATCTTTAAAACGGTTATTGTTGTTAAGCGTATTGTGATTAATGTATAAAGACTGTTAATTACTTTTGTAAAAAGAATAAATGACTCTTAGGGCCTTCTTTTACAAGAATTTCAGTCAAATTTCGACCTCGCTGCATTTCATGCAGGTCGACATTTAGGGGGGAGCACTGTGGGCAGGCGGCCCTAACGACTTAGTACCACAATGTAACGCCTGAAGGCGCATCTGTAGTTAAGCGAGTGAACTAGTAATATCGCAACATTCGCGATAGAGAGTCAGTCGCGTCTGAACCTTCGACGCATGAGTCCGCATATTGCGGACGAGAGCCTCAATAAAGCAACTACTAACGATAAATCTGTTGTAGATTATTACCTCGCACTCCATCCTCTCGACCTGGCAACGCGGACGTGTGGTGCCGCGTAAACGGTGTCTAATACACATACACCTATCCCCACAGTGATCTCCTGTTACTACGCTGGTACTAACATTACTGGTAACTCTCAAGTTATTAATTTGATTATTAACTAAATTAAAATCATGCTCACTGCCATTTGACTTATTAGTACTGGAAGGAATATGAACGCTGAAAATGATATCAATGTACCGATAATTTTATTACTCTACATTAATTACTGATTTCCATAAGCTACAATTGTAAAAAGTAGCTGATAAATGATGCTAAATGTTAATTCTTACATTATTTCATCATTGTAGTTAAATAAACTAAACTAATAAAATGCATCGTAATATAATTATATATAAATATATATATATATATATATATATATATATATTAGGGGGGCTTCGCCTCCCTTCGCGCTTCGCGCGCCAACCCCCTATTTTTAATTTCGAAAAAGGTTTTTCGTAATTAATTTATTTAAAATAATGTTTTAAATTGTATTATTTTTTCACTACCATGGACACCTTAAAAATTAAACAGATTCACACAACACCTTGGAAGTATTGCTATAGTTATTATAATTTATAAATAAAAGTTTACCAAAATTTAGTCTAATGAAATCAGAATAAAAATAATAAAAAAAAATAGAGACATATTAAATGTTAACTGTAAATTTTAAACTATATGAATTCTTATAAAGCTTAAATTTATATTTTAATAATTATAAATGTTAATGAAAAATTAACTTACCAAAATTAGTAAAGGACATATACTTACTAAATTGTAGTATTTCAGTTAACAACTTATTAAAATTTTGGATAATTTTAAACGGTTATAAATAGAACTTCACCTCCTAAAATTAATATATTTAATGACGAACGATCATCGCCAAAAGTTCTATGTCATTAATATTTTGTACTTTTAGAGTAATAAAACTTTCTTCTTAATTAAATTAATTTTTGTATTAGTTTTAAAGAATTATTTATAAAATTTTAGCGCTATATAAATAAAAACCTGTTTCTTCCATTTCTCCCGTGATTCGTATTTTGCACCCTCTTTCAAAATTTGCGTTTTAATCCATAATTATATCCAATTTATTTTTCCCTTTAGTTACAGAGCTTATGTATTTATTTTGATTATTATAAACAAATTCATTTCTTAAATATCCTTCTGTTTCTAATAAATACATACTTGTTTATTTAAAATATTGTGTTATATAAATATAAATTATCTTCACACTTATATATCCATACAATTTTGAAATATTAATTTAAAATATATTTAAATTAAATGTTCCTAAATTAATAGTTTTTGAAAATCTAATCAAATATAATTCGTATTTTATATTGCCACTGTTAAAATGTGAATTTTCTTTTGCCTATACTGTTTATAATAGAATTATCTTAAAAATGCAATAATTAATATATTTAATTGTTTATAATGAAAAGGCGCGATAGCGCCTGCACGCAAGTATGCAGGCGCGTAAGCCCTTATTATACAGCTAACTAACCCCTCAGATTTTTTATATTTTCGTGCATTTAAAATTATACTATCTATTTATGCAATTACAAATCTCACATCTATTTTTTATATAAGTTTTCACTTTACAATAAATCCGGTTTGAATTCATAAGTGCATAGTGGAGAAATTCGATGTTATTAAAGTTGCTTGCTGAATTCCGATTCTCGAATTTTTGCTATTTCCACTTTCTTTTTCATTCGATGGCAACAAAAAGAGATAGCGTCATAGGAGATGCGAAAGATAGAAAGAGACGAAATTTTTTCCATCCCGTGAGAGAACGCTTACAGAGGTAAAAACTGTTAGCAAGTTGTTTGTATATATATATATATATATATATCTCTATAATATATAAATATTTCGCCGCCGCCGCCGCCGCCGCCGCCGCCGTGTCTAAGAATTCAGAATTCAACATATATATATATGTCATATATATATATGTTACATCTCTTTATAATATATAAATATTTCGCCGCCGCCGCCGCCTCCGCCGTGTCTAAGAATTCAGAATTCAACATATATATATATATATATATATATATGTCATATATATATGTTATATATATATGTTACATCTCTTTATAATATATAAATATTTCGCCGCCGCCGCCGCCTCCGCCGTGTCTAAGAATTCAGAATTCAACATATATATATATGTCATATATATGTTATATATATATATTATATATATATGTCATTTATATGTTATATATATGTCATATATATGATATATATATGTATGTCATATATATAAGTGTGTGTGTGCGTGTGTGTGTGTGTGTGTGTGTGTGTGTGTGTGTGTGTGTGCGTGTGTGTGTGTACGTGTTACTTGTTTTTTCAAGAATAGATAATATATGTATTTTTTCCGTGCGCAAAAAAAAGTTGTGAATATAACTTGAAAGAATGTGTATTAGATTACTTATTCCTGATAAAACTCATAAAATAAAAACGGACCTAAAATTTAATGTATGTTTTTAAAAATATGCACAATTTTTCGAAGATAAAATAAATATTAATCAAGTATAATATACACTTTTCAAATATCTATATGTGAAATATACAATAAATTAAAAATTGAATACATTAATTATTGCATTTTTAAGATAATTCTATTATAAACAGTAATGGGAAAAGAAAATTCAAATTTTAACAGTGGCAATATAAAATACGAATTACATTACAAAAGTTTTTCAAAATTATTATTTTAGTAGTATTTAATTTAAATATTATTCAAATCAAAATTTAAAAATTGTATGGATATATAAGTAAGTAGATTACGTATATTTATATAAAACAATATCTTAAATAAACAAGTATGTATTTATTAGAAACAAAAGGTTATTTAAGGAATGCCTTTGTTTATAATAATTAAACTAAATATATAGGGTCTGTAACTAAAGGAAAAAATAATTGGATATAATTATGGATTAAAACGCAAATTTTGAAAGAGGGTGCAAATTACGAATTACGTGAGAAATGGAAGAAACAGGTTTTTATTTATATACCACTAAAATGTTATAAATAATTTTTTAAAACTAATACAAAAATTAATTTAATTAAGTAGAAAGTTTTATTACTCTAAAAGTACAAAATATTAATGACATACAGAACTCTTGGCGATGACTTATATAAATTAATCTTAGGAGGTATAGTTCTATTTAGATCCGTTTAAAATAATCTAAAATTTTAATAGGTTTTTACTAAATACTACAATTAAGTTTATGCACTTTACTATTTTTGGTAAGTTAATTGTTCATTACCACATATATATATATATATATATATATTACACCTTTGGTGTAAGTTATGTCCTAAAATACGTGAAAATTAGTGATTTTATGAGATTTATGAGACATAAGTTACACCAGCGGTCTTGGCCAATAATCTAACCCAAGCCATTCGAAAGCTCGCGAAAAATGTGAACTTTTGAGAGGTGTTAGATTAAAATCGTTTATGGTGTAGTAGCCTTTTTTTGATATTCAATATGTCCGGGTGTTCTATCTCTTCGAGATTTTAAAATTAAGAAATGTAACCAGGGTAGATAAGTTCTAAAGATTAATTTAAACAAAAGTTGTTTGTAATGTTTTTTCAAAAAAATCAACAGATTTTGAGATAAATGGCTTTAAAAATAGAAATTTTTCTAAAAAATTGAAAAATTTCCACTTTTCATGGTCAAATAACTCTTAAGCAAATTATATTTAACACTTAAATTTTTTTTGTATGTTCTGGAAGATGTTTCCAGCCTGTTCTCAAATTTTGGAGTGATTTAAAATTTTCATCGTACCACTTGACGTGAAATAGCCCATATATGTGTATATATATGTATGTATGTATGTGGGTGTGTGTGCGTGCGGCGGAATATTTATATAATATATATATATATATTTTAAAATTGCTTTTTCAAGAATACATAATATATGTATTTTTTCCGTGCGCAAAAAAAAAGTTGAGAACATAACATGAAAGAATGTGTATTTGTTTACTCATTCTTGATAAAACTCATAAAATTTTTAAACGTATACTCAATAATAATAACGGATCTAAAATTCAATGTAATGCTTTAAATACAGATGCAAAATTGTTTGAAGATGAAATAAATATTAATCAAGTATAACATACACTTTTCCAAATATCCATATGATATATACAATGGGTTAAAAATTAAATATATTAATTATTGCATTTTTAAGATAATTCTATTATAAACAATTAAATATATTAATTATTGCATTTTTAAGATAATTCTATTTTTATACTTATTTATATTTTTATTACACCTTTTTATAAGTAATTTATACTCCATAATAGTTTTCTGCAATAGAAAGTACTCAAATCAAAAACACCTTTCAAAAAGGTGTGAAAACCCGCAAGTATATGTGTTATTCTAATCAAACTTTGAAAATTGTTATCTGATAAATAAAATTGTTATCTGTCTGATAAATTTTAAAGTATAAGATAAAAATATCTTTGATTCTAATTCACATATTTTCTCTACTTATTTATATTTTTATTACACCTTTTCTATATCTAACTTATATTCCATAATATTTTTCTGCAATTGAAAGTATTCAATTCGAAAACACCTTCCAAGAAGGTGTCAAAACCCGCAAGTATTGTGCTATTCTAATCAAACTTTGAAAATTATTATCTGATAAATAAATTCTGCAATTCAATCTGACATTGTTATCTGATAAATAAATAATTTTAATTTCTAACTACCTTACTTTATTTAATTCTTTGAATTTTAATGAAACATTTTTATAAGTATTACGAAATTTTCGTATAAAAAATTTCTGCAATTGAAAGAATTGAAATCAAACTGAAATCGACAAGTATTTTGAATCGTACCATAAATTTATATTTTATATAAACATTTTTATATATATTACTTAAACTTCGTAAAGAGTTTCTGCAATTGAAAGCACTGAAATCAAACTGTAATCGACAAGTATTTTGAACCATGCAAAAATTTCTACCAATCTGAATACAGATTTTTTTATATGAAAAGTATCTTACACTATTATTTTTCATTTCTGGCCCTCACATGTTTTACAGTAATAAATAAATAATATTCTAATGATATTAATTTGTGCAAAATTAATTTCTGCAATACTAATAAAATGGACATTTCTTTTTTATTCTTTTAAATAATAAAATAATACTTGCACCACCGTTGGTTAAACGCTTCATATATGTGTTAATTCTGACTATATTAACTGATGTTACATTTTATAAATAATTACATACATCTTAGCTTTTATCTTATTAATTAATTAATTAATTGGTAAAATCATGTAGATTGTATATCCTTACTATTCCTTAGTTAAGTGAAATAATAATTATTTTACATAACTACTAAGAAAAACTTGCTAATCAGCGACGGAGGTCATACGATGTCTTGGTGAAGAAAGCACTTGTTGAAAATACAGTCGCTAGTGGTGCTTGTATCAATCGGTCGGGGCCGGGAATCAAACCTGGGACCTCCAGAGTAGTAAGGGTACCTTATAGCGCGCCGACATGGGCGTGGCCTAACAACAATGGTGTCTGGCGCGAACAATGGGAACAATGGGATTGTCTAGCGCGAACAATGGGAACAATGGGAACAATGGGAACAATGGGAACAATGGGAACAATGGGGAACAATGGGGTTGTCTAGCACGTACAATGGGGTTGTCTAGCGTGGACAATGGGGTGTCTACCCCGGTGGTGACGTCACGGTGGGGGCCCGCGCGTGCCAGAGAGGGAGTGAGAGGGAAAGAGGGAGAGAGAGAGAGAGAGAGAGCTTCGCTCGTACTTATGTATAGGTAGGGTGGAACGTACTCTGTGACGTCACAGCGGGCCCCGTCGGAGTACATGGGTGCGAGAGAGAGAGGTAGAGGGAGTGCGCGCGCAGTGCGTCTCTCTCGTGCTGAGGTTGCTCCGGCGTCATAGACGCCCCGATGCATTGCGTGGGTGTGAGAGAGAGAGGTAGAGGGAGTGCGCGCGCAGTGCGTCTCTCTCTCGTACTGAGAGTGTTCTGACGCTACAGCGGGGCCGGAGGCCCGCGCGTGTATGTGTGAGAGAGAGAGCAAGAGGGGTTGCGCGCGCAGTGCGTCTCTTGCAGTAAGAAGAGTGACGCATGTAAGAGAGAGAGA